>OX336389.2:233633259-234233259 GCA_946902985.2 Meconema thalassinum | reverse complement strand
ATGAGCATTTATTTGATTTTGATATTTTTTTCTAATCGCGGTCATCAGCCGTCGTAACTGTAAATTTAATGATAAATTTAAGTTGAGGAATGGATATTTATCCATATTTAAGGAGTCGAGTATGATATTTCTCGAATAATTTAGCAACATTAAATTCAGTTGTGGAATTAATATTAATAATAATAATGCTGATTTAATAATAATTATTATTTCCTTTCTTTGAGATAATAATAATTATGATTTATATTTTCTAATAATCATATCATGTAGTGTGATTTATAAATTGGATATTTAAACAGTTTACTTGATCGGATACTTGTTTTTCCGAAGGCTAGTGGTTAATGCACGCCAACATTCAACTAACAGAGTAATTCAATGGAAACATTTTACACTTGCATTATGCAGTTAAATCTTTTGGAAGGCACGGAGAGTAATGATACGGGAAGGAAACAGATTGTATAAAACAGGGTTTTACTAGAGTTTGTATAAATATAAATCATAATGAGCAACGTCTTTTGATAGAACGTTTGACCAGAAATAGACACGTTGTGAAATTATTAATGTTTAAACTGACGGTAAAATTACAGTAAACTCATTGAGGAGCTTACTAGATTATAAATCTTCCAGTTTGAGTAACAAGCAAAGGCTTGATTATTATGTATAATTTGGGAAGAAATTATTGTGTGTGGAAATAGTTAAATGTGCCATTCTGATTGTGCAATTAAGTCGCAGGAATGAGGTTGTTAAAATGGAGCATCAACCATATTGTGGGTTGGATGACCTTAAAATATGTAGGGAATTGAAATATTGTTACAAGCCACACTTTCATCGAATTTATAACCAAGGGTTATTTTATGGAGCCATCATAGTTAATTCACAGTTTATCCACGTGTTCTATAAATATTTCCTAGTACTTGTTGACCCGGATTTTATTATTAACATTTACCTTTCATTATGAGAAGGCTTTACCGTTGTCTAATGCTAATATTGATTATGTGAATATTGACACATTTAAATAGAATGGGCAGATGCTATAAATAAATTAATACTGTTATTTCATGAACAGCCACTACAATTTAGAGGATATTTGTGATCCTAGTAAAAATATAAATATTATGTAAAATAATTAATTGATTAACATTTTGACATTCTGTCAAAGAATTGCAATTTTTGATAATAGCATCAAATGCTATTTTTGTAAACACTTTTCTAAATAATATTTTCAAATGATATTTCAATGTTTGAATGGTTAAAATAATTTTTAAAGATTTGATGTTTTGTTAATAATAAATTTTGACCATAATTGATAATCGAGTCAAGAACTCAGAATAATTATTTTGGATCGAGAACAGATGGTACTATTATTTTTTCTGTTTATCGAAGTTCTTCGAATCCATGCTCAGATGTCCATATAAATTGATGTTGTATTATACCCATTGTTATGACTTTACAATTCAACCAATTTTAAGATATTGATTCCTGGAAAAGTGTTAGTTATTTTCTACAACTATTTGAAAACAAAAACAAAGTGATATTTTCTACATCGTGTGAAACCATTTAATTTCAACAAGTGAATACTTAAAAGTTAGGAATCAGGCTGGACAATTTAATTTGCACTGAAAAACCTACGACGTTAAATAGTTCATTTGAACGAAGTCAACAGGACTAACAATCTGGCTTTCGTTTCAAATATTTAGTGTTCATGTGTTGGTAAATCGGTAAGTTTGTGTACATAAATGTATGATCCGTCATGCATCAATAATGCTATTCTGGCATTGGTTCAGTCAATTTTTAAACATTTTAATAAAATGAGATAATTTTACGAATTGTGTTATTTTCAGAAAATCTCCTTCTATCCTTATTGTTGCATCGAGCCGAAAATCAGTAAAGCAATTTTTATTGTGTTATTGTAGTCACTTTAACCCTTATGGCGCCCTGGGATGTTTAGATTCTCGTGCTGACTGATTTTTGGTGAAATGCATATGTGGTCGTCCGGAATTCGCTCTAAACGGGCACATAAAATAAGATAGAATAGAGAAATGGCTTCGTACGTGGGGCCCGATTTTGTTTCGATTCGGTCGTTTGTATGCCGATTTAAATTGTGATTTTTAATAGATATTTTGGGATGTGGAAGATGTCTGGTATGGATAAATAAATTGATAGGAAACCCAATTAGTGGGAAAAATTAAAATTAACTTTGTTAATAGTTAGTGTGGTTTTGATTGTTGTACAATGGCTTATCCATTAGGGTGTCTAGTAAATTCTGTATAATACGTTCGATAGTCTGGAAATGCACAATGTATTAGAATCCAGGTGGAGGATATTTTGAACTTGCATATTTTTTGATATTGTTGTTTAAATTTAATAAATAGTAGAGAATTTTTTTCCATCACGTCGACAATAGGGTATATCTCATTTTATTCCGAGAATTCCAAGTAGCTACGCATAATTCATGTTCTAGTTCTAAGTCTTTGTGTCTGCCTACATTATACCCCTAAATTCAAATTTTGTGATAATTATGGAGGAGGTCATGGGGATCTTAACTCGCATGGAGGAGAGCTCCAAAAGTGCAGAACTGCAGATGGCAGAAATTATAGAGAAAACTAATAAAATGGAGGCTAAACTTAAAGAAAATTCTGAAACTTTAAGGGAAAAATTAAGAGAAAACTCAGATTCCCTAGAAAATAGATTGACCACTTCTTTGAAAGTAAATCTTGAAAACTCAATGGAAAAAAAATTAAGAAAATTCAATTTCTTTGGAGATTAAATTAACTTCTATAGAAAACAAGTTAAAAGAAAACTCTGATTCTTTAAAAGCTAACATAAAGGAAAATTCCGAGTCTTTAGAGGCTAAATTAGAGGAAATTTCTATTAATTTAAAAGCTAAGATGAGAGAGAATTCAGATTCGTTAGAAGCTTCATTAGAAATAAACTCAAAGAAAATTCTACTTCATTAGAAAATAAACTCAAAGAAAATTCTATTTCGTTAGAAAATAAAATAAAATAAAACTCGGATTCATTAAAACTTCTTTAGAAAATAAAATGTCTAAACTTTTCGAGAAAACTCATGAACTCGAAACTTCATTAGCAATGATCACGAGTAAGATGGATGATAAATTTCATGATGCCGACCAAAGAGCTCAATCATTAGCTAATAGATTCAAACGAGGTCTGAGAAAGGTAGGAGAAGATATGTTAAATTTGGAAATTCGTGTCCATAAGGAAGATATTGAGATGGCAACTCATGTCATTCAACGTTTGACCGAACAATTCCAAGAACTTGTAGTAGGATAAATGAAAGAAGGTGTAGTCAAGGAGTTGACAACCGAGATGAAGACGACAGTCATTAGTGAAGTGAAAGATGCACTTAAACTGGAGACTCAAGACGGAATCAAAGAGATGAAAGAAACTTTGACGCCACATGTTCAAGTAATTACCAAGGATATCCAGACGACTCAGATAGACATTGAGGATATAACGAGTTCGTTGAAGAATCATGAAGAGATCATGAACAAAATATCTTCTGACGTGAAAGAAAATTTCAAAGAAATGGAAGGGATTAAGAAAGACACTGAAGAAATCAGAAAAAGATCCGAAGAAAACCATAGAGAAATTGAGGACATTAAAAATCAAGTCAGAGATAAAAACCGGGTGATTGTTCACATAGTAAGAGGAGTACCAAAGAGTTAAAGAAATTAGTAGGCGAGGAAAATGCTGAACTCAAAGAAACAATCAAGAAAGATAGTAATAAATTTTTGGATTACCAGCAGAAAGCAAAGAGTGTTGTCAAACCTGAAAACAAATCTACAATTACTAGTAAGGATATGGATGTAGAGGGGGTAAGCAAAGTAGATAATCCCCATAAACAAGAAGATGTTAGAACATTTGTGCAATCCACTCCTATAACCTTTTACAAGAATGTTGAAGATAAACCTTCAAAATTATCAGGTACTGGGATTGTTACACCAGTAGAATTCCTGAGGGAATTGAGGGGCTACCTGAAGGATTCTAAGATTTCAAAAGAAAGGGAGATAAGAGTAATTGGGAAATTTTTGGATGGTCCCGCGCTTACGTGGTTTACAGCCTTTAGATCCACCCTAAACAACTATGAGGAGTTCTCTAGAGAACTGTTGAAGAAGTTTTGGTCACCAGAAACTCAACAACAGGTGAGAGCGGAGCTATACTCTAAAAGATACTCCACTTCTCAACCCACACGTTATTCGACATATTTTGCAGGGCAATTATCTAAACTGCAACATTTAGATCCGCCGATGCCAGATAACGAACTAATTACTGCCTTGATCAGACAATTTCCTGCGGATGTCCAAAGAACACTTATAGCAGCGGATATTTCCAACATGGAAAATTTGACGAATTTCTACAGAAGCTGGATCACACGAACGCACAATTCTTCCATCAGAAGGGTGGCAAGAATGACAACGCTGTTTATGCAGTTATGGCTGACAGATATTCTCAAACACCTCGAGATCATCGGGAAGAGAACACGCCGAGGGAGGACCCTGAGAAAAGAAGTTGGAATCAAAATAACTACAGGTCCTATGACAATAAACCATATACGAGGCCTGATGGTACGAATAATTATAGAAGCCGATGGAGAAGACCATGGGAAAACCAAGGAAATTACCAGGAAAGAAGGTACTTTGGAAGAAATAATGGCTACTACCAAAGAAACGAAAATCCACGACAATCCAACGAGGAGTTCAAACAGGAAACAAGGAAAAACTTGGAGGAGAGACACCAAGAAAATAAAGAATACCTGGAACGGTTAAAACAAGAGAAACACAGTACTTCGGGAATAAAGAAAACCAAAGAACAGAATGCTGAAGTCAATACTTTTTGTCTAACAGATTTCGATTTCGAAGAGGAAGACAGAGAGTTAGATACTTTCCGCAGAACACCATAAGGAACGAAGAGATAGATTACATGCAGGAAGCAACATCGTGAGAACTATTCAAACGTTTGCCTGAGATAATTAAACTTGTCGAATCGAGGAAAGCAATAATAAAGGTAGCTATAAGATAGCTGACACACGAACTGGTAACATCGTTGGAACCTACAATTCACCGAATTAGAAAGTTTATTTTTCAAGAACCAGATAATTTGAAAGTGTGATAGGGAAAATAAAAATGATTCAATTTTATATTTTGGCTATGTGTTGGGTGGATGTGCCCAAATCCAGTTGTCCAGATTTGAGAGCACAGGCCCAGATTCTAAGTCCAGAGCAAAGGTTTTGAATAGCGCGCTCCCAATGTTCAAAGAAGCATTTCGAAGCTTTATGCAGCCTACAGAACGTTAAGTGACGTAGGAAGTTTGTCATAGTCGGGGCTATATTTTGATAAAATATTTCCCGATTGATTACAAACATGGGACTAGTACCAGATTACTGGCACGGAAAAGGGAAGAAGAACGTGCTATATTTCAAGAAAATCGAACCAGCGAAAGCCGAGATATGAGATGTTTTAGTTTTGAGCCGATATCTCACCGTGACGTCAGGAGTCCGCCTGGAGAGTATAAAACGACCGCGGACCATGGCATGGTATGTTACTTCTTCGAAAGCGCTCTGCCGCTGAGTACATCGCTGTTACGTCGTGAAGATAATCTACGAGCACATGGTTGCCATATTCTATGTTACGCTTATAACTAGCACAAGGTTGTTAGGACTTAGTGCGATTCAACGACAGTACATGGTTACTGGACTTCGAAAAGGGTTTGAAATTATTTCAAGTGAAATTAGGATTCTTCATAAGTTATCACTCAGGTGATAGACTTTAGTGGCAGAACATTGGTAATTATAACTGCTACCCGGACATATGATAGACTTTGTCTATATTTTTTTCCCACAGTCCACAAATATTTAGACTGGATTATTTTTACATTCAATGGCCAGAAGCAAGCTTTTGTCTTGGTAAGTATTTGACCAACCAAGATAATAAGTCAGTACTTTTCAAATACCATTCTTGCACGGTTCAGTTCATTTAGCCGACATAGGGAAACCAGCTGTGCCTAGCATGGTCTGGAGAGTGAGAAATTCTGCCCAGGGACTTGAACATCAGAATTGTACCGGTGCTGAATAAGATTGTCAGAGTATTGATGGTACTGAATTCATCAGAGTTGGGTCATGTTACATCTGGTATTTTGCATCATGGATAAATTCGATCTTGCCCCCGTCAAGAATATTACTTCAGCTGTAGAAACAGCTAATATGAACAATTTTCATCAGGAATATCAGGCAACGCATATGATTATCGCTATGTCTGGTTAGACATCTTGCGGGTATACAATGGAGGCCGATACAAGAATTTAAGTACGTTGTCCAAATGGAGACAAAAGACTGGAATGATCTGGTTTTGTCCAGATTATCTTCAACATCAAGATCTACAAGAATGTAAGCTACAATTTGCATTATTTTTATGCGTAGTTAGCTGGAATTTCTCATTTTTCTACAGTCTTGCCAACACATATTTTTCTTCGATATTTTGCTCTTGCAAATATTTATGCGAGGCATGGGAAGACTTGTTCTGAGCAGTTTTTACACTCATACATGAGGATTCAATGATTTGAATCAATGGACGAGCATAATGAGCATTTATTTGATTTTGATATTTTTTTCTAATCGCGGTCATCAGCCGTCGTAACTGTAAATTTAATGATAAATTTAAGTTGAGGAATGGATATTTATCCATATTTAAGGAGTCGAGTATGATATTTCTCGAATAATTTAGCAACATTAAATTCAGTTGTGGAATTAATATTAATAATAATAATGCTGATTTAATAATAATTATTATTTCCTTTCTTTGAGATAATAATAATTATGATTTATATTTTCTAATAATCATATCATGTAGTGTGATTTATAAATTGGATATTTAAACAGTTTACTAGATCGGATACTTGTTTTTCCGAAGGCTAGTGGTTAATGCACGCCAACATTCAACTAACAGAGTAATTCAATGGAAACATTTTACACTTGCATTATGCAGTTAAATCTTTTGGAAGGCACGGAGAGTAATGATACGGGAAGGAAACAGATTGTATAAAACAGGGTTTTACTAGAGTTTGTATAAATATAAATCATAATGAGCAACGTCTTTTGATAGAACGTTTGACCAGAAATAGACACGTTGTGAAATTATTAATGTTTAAACTGACGGTAAAATTACAGTAAACTCATTGAGGAGCTTACTAGATTATAAATCTTCCAGTTTGAGTAACAAGCAAAGGCTTGATTATTATGTATAATTTGGGAAGAAATTATTGTGTGTGGAAATAGTTAAATGTGCCATTCTGATTGTGCAATTAAGTCGCAGGAATGAGGTTGTTAAAATGGAGCATCAACCATATTGTGGGTTGGATGACATTAAAATATGTAGGGAGTTGAAATATTGTTACAAGCCACACTTTCATCGAATTTATAACCAAGGGTTATTTTATGGAGCCATCATAGTTAATTCACAGTTTATCCACGTGTTCTATAAATATTTTCTAGTACTTGTTGACCCGGATTTTATTATTAACATATACCTTTCATTATGAGAAGGCTTTACCGTTGTCTAATGCTAATATTGATTATGTGAATTTTGACACATTTAAATAGAATGGGCAGATGCTATAAATAAATTAATACTGTTATTTCATGAACAGCCACTACAATTTAGAGGATATTTGTGATCCTAGTAAAAATATAAATATTATGTAAAATAATTAATTGATTAACATTTTGACATTCTGTCAAAGAATTGCAATTTTTGATAATAGCATCAAATGCTATTTTTTAAACACTTTTCTAAATAATATTTTCAAATGATATTTCAATGTTTGAATGGTTAAAATAATTTTTAAAGGTTTGATGTTTTGTTAATAATAAATTTTGACCATAATTGATAATCGAGTCAAGAACTCAGAATAATTATTTTGGATCGAGAACAGATGGTACTATTATTTTTTCTGTTTATCGAAGTTCTTCGAATCCATGCTCAGATGTCCATATAAATTGATGTTGTATTATACCCATTGTTATGACTTTACAATTCAACCAATTTTAAGATATTGATTCCTGGAAAAGTGTTAGTTATTTTCTACAACTATTTGAAAACAAAAACAAAGTGATATTTTCTACATCGTGTGAAACCATTTAATTTCAACAAGTGAATACTTAAAAGTTAGGAATCAGGCTGGACAATTTAATTTGCACTGAAAAACCTACGACGTTAAATAGTTCATTTGAACGAAGTCAACAGGACTAACAATCTGGCTTTCGTTTCAAATATTTAGTGTTCATGTGTTGGTAAATCTGTAAGTTTGTGTACATAAATGTATGATCCGTCATGCATCAATAATGCTATTCTGGCATTGGTTCAGTCAATTTTTAAACATTTTAATAAAATGAGATAATTTTACGAATTGTGTTATTTTCAGAAAATCTCCTTCTATCCTTATTGTTGCATCGAGCCGAAAATCAGTAAAGCAATTTTTATTGTGTTATTGTAGTCACTTTAACCCTTATGGCGCCCTGGGATGTTTAGATTCTCGTGCTGACTGATTTTTGGTGAAATGCATATGTGGTCGTCCGGAATTCGCTCTAAACGGGCACATAAAATAAGATAGAATAGAGAAATGGCTTCGTACGTGGGGCCCGATTTTGTTTCGATTCGGTCGTTTGTATGCCGATTTAAATTGTGATTTTTAATAGATATTTTGGGATGTGGAAGATGTCTGGTATGGATAAATAAATTGATAGGAAACCCAATTAGTGGGAAAAATTAAAATTAACTTTGTTAATAGTTAGTGTGGTTTTGATTGTTGTACAATGGCTTATCCATTAGGGTGTCAAGTAAATTCTGTATAATACGTTCGATAGTCTGGAAATGCACAATGTATTAGAATCCAGGTGGAGGATATTTTGAACTTGCATATTTTTTGATATTGTTGTTTAAATTTAATAAATAGTAGAGAATTTTTTTCCATCACGTCGACAATAGGGTATATCTCATTTTATTCCGAGAATTCCAAGTAGCTACGCATAATTCATGTTCTAGTTCTAAGTCTTTGTGTCTGCCTACATTATACCCCTAAATTCAAATTTTGTGATAATTATGGAGGAGGTCATGGGGATCTTAACTCGCATGGAGGAGAGCTCCAAAAGTGCAGAACTGCAGATGGCAGAAATTATAGAGAAAACTAATAAAATGGAGGCTAAACTTAAAGAAAATTCTGAAACTTTAAGGGAAAAATTAAGAGAAAACTCAGATTCCCTAGAAAATAGATTGACCACTTCTTTGAAAGTAAATCTTGAAAACTCAATGGAAAAAAAAATTAAGAAAATTCAATTTCTTTGGAGATTAAATTAACTTCTATAGAAAACAAGTTAAAAGAAATTGGGGCGTGGTGGCTCAGTGGTCTAGCTGTATGCCTCTCACCAAGGCGGTCCGGGTTCGATTCCCGGTCAATGCATGTGAGATTTTCGAAGTGAAATGCCATGTCCTGTGGTTCGGATTCCACGTAAAAAGGAGGTCCCGTGGCTCATGATCTCAAGATTAACGGTCACGTTAAACTACAAGCTTCCTTCCTTAGTTAAAAGAAAACTCTGATTCTTTAAAAGCTAACATAAAGGAAAATTCCGAGTCTTTAGAGGCTAAATTAGAGGAAATTTCTATTAATTTAAAAGCTAAGATGAGAGAGAATTCAGATTCGATAGAAGCTTCATTAGAAATAAACTCAAAGAAAATTCTACTTCATTAGAAAATAAACTCAAAGAAAATTCTATTTCGTTAGAAAATAAAATATAATAAAACTCGGATTCATTAAAACTTCTTTAGAAAATAAAATGTCTAAACTTTTCGAGAAAACTCATGAACTCGAAACTTCATTAGCAATGAACACGAGTAAGATGGATGATAAATTTCATGATGCCGACCAAAGAGCTCAATCATTAGCTGATAGATTCAAACGAGGTCTGAGAAAGGTAGGAGAAGATATGTTAAATTTGGAAATTCGTATCCATAAGGAAGATATTGAGATGGCAACTCATGTCATTCAACTTTTGACCGAACAATTCCAAGAACTTGTAGTAGGATAAATGAAAGAAGGTGTAGTCAAGGAGTTGACAACCGAGATGAAGACGACAGTCATTAGTGAAGTGAAAGATGCACTTAAACTGGAGACTCAAGACGGAATCAAAGAGATGAAAGAAACTTTGACGCCACATGTTCAAGTAATTACCAAGGATATCCAGACGACTCAGATAGACATTGAGGATATAACGAGTTCGTTGAAGAATCATGAAGAGATCATGAACAAAATATCTTCTGACGTGAAAGAAAATTTCAAAGAAATGGAAGGGATTAAGAAAGACACTGAAGAAATCAGAAAAAGATCCGAAGAAAACCATAGAGAAATTGAGGACATTAAAAATCAAGTCAGAGATAAAAACCGGGTGATTGTTCACATAGTAAGAGGAGTACCAAAGAGTTAAAGAAATTAGTAGGCGAGGAAAATGCTGAACTCAAAGAAACAATCAAGAAAGATAGTAATAAATTTTTGGATTACCAGCAGAAAGCAAAGAGTGTTGTCAAACCTGAAAACAAATCTACAATTACTAGTAAGGATATGGATGTAGAGGGGGTAAGCAAAGTAGATAATCCCCATAAACAAGAAGATGTTAGAACATTTGTGCAATCCACTCCTATAACCTTTTACAAGAATGTTGAAGATAAACCTTCAAAATTATCAGGTACTGGGATTGTTACACCAGTAGAATTCCTGAGGGAATTGAGGGGCTACCTGAAGGATTCTAAGATTTCAAAAGAAAGGGAGATAAGAGTAATTGGGAAATTTTTGGATGGTCCCGCGCTTACGTGGTTTACAGCCTTTAGATCCACCCTAAACAACTATGAGGAGTTCTCTAGAGAACTGTTGAAGAAGTTTTGGTCACCAGAAACTCAACAACAGGTGAGAGCGGAGCTATACTCTAAAAGATACTCCACTTCTCAACCCACACGTTATTCGACATATTTTGCAGGGCAATTATCTAAACTGCAACATTTAGATCCGCCGATGCCAGATAACGAACTAATTACTGCCTTGATCAGACAATTTCCTGCGGATGTCCAAAGAACACTTATAGCAGCGGATATTTCCAACATGGAAAATTTGACGAATTTCTACAGAAGCTGGATCACACGAACGCACAATTCTTCCATCAGAAGGGTGGCAAGAATGACAACGCTGTTTATGCAGTTATGGCTGACAGATATTCTCAAACACCTCGAGATCATCGGGAAGAGAACACGCCGAGGGAGGACCCTGAGAAAAGAAGTTGGAATCAAAATAACTACAGGTCCTATGACAATAAACCATATACGAGGCCTGATGGTACGAATAATTATAGAAGCCGATGGAGAAGACCATGGGAAAACCAAGGAAATTACCAGGAAAGAAGGTACTTTGGAAGAAATAATGGCTACTACCAAAGAAACGAAAATCCACGACAATCCAACGAGGAGTTCAAACAGGAAACAAGGAAAAACTTGGAGGAGAGACACCAAGAAAATAAAGAATACCTGGAACGGTTAAAACAAGAGAAACACAGTACTTCGGGAATAAAGAAAACCAAAGAACAGAATGCTGAAGTCAATACTTTTTGTCTAACAGATTTCGATTTCGAAGAGGAAGACAGAGAGTTAGATACTTTCCGCAGAACACCATAAGGAACGAAGAGACAGATTACATGCAGGAAGCAACATCGTGAGAACTATTCAAACGTTTGCCTGAGATAATTAAACTTGTCGAATCGAGGAAAGCAATAATAAAGGTAGCTATAAGATAGCTGACACACGAACTGGTAACATCGTTGGAACCTACAATTCACCGAATTAGAAAGTTTATTTTTCAAGAACCAGATAATTTGAAAGTGTGATAGGGAAAATAAAAATGATTCAATTTTATATTTTGGCTATGTGTTGGGTGGATGTGCCCAAATCCAGTTGTCCAGATTTGAGAGCACAGGCCCAGATTCTAAGTCCAGAGCAAAGGTTTTGAATAGCGCGCTCCCAATGTTCAAAGAAGCATTTCGAAGCTTTATGCAGCCTACAGAACGTTAAGTGACGTAGGAAGTTTGTCATAGTCGGGGCTATATTTTGATAAAATATTTCCCGATTGATTACAAACATGGGACTAGTACCAGATTACTGGCACGGAAAAGGGAAGAAGAACGTGCTATATTTCAAGAAAATCGAACCAGCGAAAGCCGAGATATGAGATGTTTTAGTTTTGAGCCGATATCTCACCGTGACGTCAGGAGTCCGCCTGGAGAGTATAAAACGACCGCGGACCATGGCATGGTATGTTACTTCTTCGAAAGCGCTCTGCCGCTGAGTACATCGCTGTTACGTCGTGAAGATAATCTACGAGCACATGGTTGCCATATTCTATGTTACGCTTATAACTAGCACAAGGTTGTTAGGACTTAGTGCGATTCAACGACAGTACATGGTTACTGGACTTCGAAAAGGGTTTGAAATTATTTCAAGTGAACTTAGGATTCTTCATAAGTTATCACTCAGGTGATAGACTTTAGTGGCAGAACATTGGTAATTATAACTGCTACCCGGACATATGATAGACTTTGTCTATATTTTTTCCCACAGTCCACAAATATTTAGACTGGATTATTTTTACATTCAATGGCCAGAAGCAAGCTTTTGTCTTGGTAAGTATTTGACCAACCAAGATAATAAGTCAGTACTTTTCAAATACCATTCTTGCACGGTTCAGTTCATTTAGCCGACATAGGGAAACCAGCTGTGCCTAGCATGGTCTGGAGAGTGAGAAATTCTGCCCAGGGACTTGAACATCAGAATTGTACCGGTGCTGAATAAGATTGTCAGAGTATTGATGGTACTGAATTCATCAGAGTTGGGTCATTTTACATCTGGTATTTTGCATCATGGATAAATTCGATCTTGCCCCCGTCAAGAATATTACTTCAGCTGTAGAAACAGCTAATATGAACAATTTTCATCAGGAATATCAGGCAACGCATATGATTATCGCTATGTCTGGTTAGACATCTTGCGGGTATACAATGGAGGCCGATACAAGAATTTAAGTACGTTGTCCAAATGGAGACAAAAGACTGGAATGATCTGGTTTTGTCCAGATTATCTTCAACATCAAGATCTACAAGAATGTAAGCTACAATTTGCATTATTTTTATGCGTAGTTAGCTGGAATTTCTCATTTTTCTACAGTCTTGCCAACACATATTTTTCTTCGATATTTTGCTCTTGCAAATATTTATGCGAGGCATGGGAAGCCTTGTTCTGAGCAGTTTGTACACTCATACATGAGGATTCAATGATTTGAATCAATGGACGAGCATAATGAGCATTTATTTGATTTTGATATTTTTTTCTAATCGCGGTCATCAGCCGTCGTAACTGTAAATTTAATGATAAATTTAAGTTGAGGAATGGATATTTATCCATATTTAAGGAGTCGAGTATGATATTTCTCGAATAATTTAGCAACATTAAATTCAGTTGTGGAATTAATATTAATAATAATAATGCTGATTTAATAATAATTATTATTTCCTTTCTTTGAGATAATAATAATTATGATTTATATTTTCTAATAATCATATCATGTAGTGTGATTTATAAATTGGATATTTAAACAGTTTACTAGATCGGATACTTGTTTTTCCGAAGGCTAGTGGTTAATGCACGCCAACATTCAACTAACAGAGTAATTCAATGGAAACATTTTACACTTGCATTATGCAGTTAAATCTTTTGGAAGGCACGGAGAGTAATGATACGGGAAGGAAACAGATTGTATAAAACAGGGTTTTACTAGAGTTTGTATAAATATAAATCTTTATGAGCAACGTCTTTTGATAGAACGTTTGACCATAAATAGACACGTTGTGAACTGACCGTAAAATTACAGTAAACTCATTGATGAGCTTACTAGTTTATAAATCTTCCAGTTTGAGTAACAAGCAAAGGCTTGATTATTAAGTACAATTTGGGAAGAAATTATTGTGTGTGGAAATAGTTAAATGTGCCATTCTGATTGTGCAATTAAGTCGCAGGAATGAGGTTGTTAAAATGGAGCATCAACCATATTGTGGGTTGGATGACATTAAAATATGTAGGGAGTTGAAATATTGTTACAAGCCACACTTTCATCGAATTTATAACCAAGGGTTATTTTATGGAGCCATCATAGTTAATTCACAGTTTATCCACGTGTTCTATAAATATTTCCTAGTACTTGTTGACCCGGATTTTATTATTAACATTTACCTTTCATTATGAGAAGACTTTACCGTTGCCTAATGCTAATATTGATTATGTGAATTTTGACACATTTAAATAGAATGGGCAGATGCTATAAATAAATTAATACTGTTATTTCATGAACAGCCACTACAATTTAGAGGATATTTGTGATCCTAGTAAAAATATAAATATTATGTAAAATAATTAATTGATTAACATTTTGACATTCTGTCAAAGAATTGCAATTTTTGATAATAGCATCAAATGCTATTTTTGTAAACACTTTTCTAAATAATATTTTCAAATGATATTTCAATGTTTGAATGGTTAAAATAATTTTTAAAGATTTGATGTTTTGTTAATAATAAATTTTGACCATAATTGATAATCGAGTCAAGAACTCAGAATAATTATTTTGGATCGAGAACAGATGGTACTATTATTTTTTCTGTTTATCGAAGTTCTTCGAATCCATGCTCAGATGTCCATATAAATTGATGTTGTATTATACCCATTGTTATGACTTTACAATTCAACCAATTTTAAGATATTGATACCTGGAAAAGTGTTAGTTATTTTCTACAACTATTTGAAAACAAAAACAAAGTGATATTTTCTACATCGTGTGAAACCATTTAATTTCAACAAGTGAATACTTAAAAGTTAGGAATCAGGCTGGACAATTTAATTTGCACTGAAAAACCTACGACTGTAAATAGTTCATTTGAACGAAGTCAACAGGACTAACAATCTGGCTTTCGTTTCAAATATTTAGTGTTCATGTGTTGGTAAATCTGTAAGTTTGTGTACATAAATGTATGATCCATCATGCATCAATAATGCTATTCTGGCATTGGTTCAGTCAATTTTTAAGCATTTTAATAAAATGAGATAATTTTACGAATTGTGTTATTTTCAGAAAATCTCCTTCTATCCTTATTGTTGCATCGAGCCGAAAATCAGTAAAGCATTTTTTATTGTGTTATTGTAGTCACTTTAACCCTTATGGCGCCCTGGGATGTTTAGATTCTCGTGCTGACTGATTTTTGGTGAAATGCATATGTGGTCGTCCGGACTTCGGTCTAAACGGGCACAATATATACACCAGCAACCCGGCCCTGCTTCGCCCGGGTTTAGTTATGAATGTGCAACGAATTCTTGTCAGACGTAGTTTAAAAATGGTGACGTTCATTAAACACAAATTCCCCTTCCGTCCAATCTAAAATCACTTATAGTGGCCGAAGTATTGAAGATTCAGATATGCTCTCGCGGACTTTTTTGTAGAACTATTCATGCTGAACAATTCTTACGCTCATAGTATATCGTGATTTTTAACGGTTTGCCCAGCGTAAGCTTAAAAAGCGCACGGATGCCAGGTTTGTTTTCGACTTTTTCACTGAAATCGTTACTGCTTGGCTTCCTGTGATCATAAATACAATATTTTCTACAGAAATCTTCCTCGAGATATCCTTTACAGAATGGTGAATACCGCATCAAAATCCATCCACTGGCTCTCGAGATTGTCCGTGACATCCAAGAATCGGGGACTTCGTTTTATACTAAGTAGAGATAAACCGAAGTTGAAATGTCAGGTGTTTAACGATCCAGAACGACCTCATCTGTGAATACAAAGCCACTAATTGTGCAGATCAAGATCGAGGGCGCTTTGCCGTCAAGCATAGGAGAATGTTAATATGTCTGATGCTGACCATCGACGTTCCTCTTAAAGGTGACTGTGATTGCAGTTTCAATTCACTCCAGCACCGTACTTCCTTTTTCTTACATTTATTAGTAAGTACTTGTTTCTGTTGATTCAATTAGAGACTTAGCGGCATCCTGGTTATGGTTTCCCTGTGTACTTGGGTGTGTGTAGAATCTGTGTCATTGAGATAGCTGTACTAGTATGTGAGCAAGTAATTGGGCTAAGATTTGAGCAGGAGGTGGCCGTGGCACAGGATAGATGTTAATATGTCTGATCTCAGCATTCACCTGTAGTAGAATTGGGAAAACACGGTAAAGCACTTCTAGGATGGCCTTGCAAAGCTGAGTCTACCCCGCTCCAGCCCTTAGAACAGAATTTAAATTCCTGGCAGAGACGAGAATCGAACCCCAGACTCAGGGGTGATTTCCAAGAATGCTATCCTTTGCGCCACGAGGAAGTCGGGGTAGAAAGTTTCCTCATTGGTTAGGGTCAACCTCGACGGCTAGGATGCACGGCCACTAGTAACTAGCGACAATTCTATTCAAAAGCTGTGACCAACAGTGAATACTCTGCTAATCCAGTCACTAACTAGGGCATTAGTCCAAAGTTGACATTTCAGAGAGTTCAGTGCCAACTCTGTACTGAACCCGTTCATGAGTTCATCAACTCGCCAGAGTATTGACAGCGACATTAGAACAGTTGACAATCTCCAATTACACACAGAGATGGCAGAGACATGACATTGGACTTATTGCATGAAGAAAGTTTTATTTATGAGTCATGAAGTAGATTCAAGTCGTAGTGGATTTTCTGTTAGTTAGTTAGTTAGTTAGTTATTGTTGTTTTAAGGGATGGAAGAGTGAGGTGATCTTCCCATCAAATAAGCCTTGTTTATAACTATAAAATGTATAAGAAACATGTGAACTAACATTATTGGCTGTCACCACAGAACCTAAGCTCGATTCCCGGTTCTGCCAAGAAATTTAATTCTGGTCTTAGGGATGGATCGTGGTACACTCAGCCTCATGAAGAAGCGGTGGGTTCGATTCCTAACTCAACCATCCTTGAAGTAGTTTTCCGTGGTTTCCCACTTCTACTCCAGACAAATGTCGGGATGGTACCCTACTTCAGGCCACGGCCGCTTCCGACCCCAATTCTACCTGAATTACAAATACACACACTATTACAGACATCACAGTGACACAGGCTATCAGACAAATTCAAAAAACAGCAACGTACACGGCGCTTCATGACCACGGTGTCGCAAGGCTACTAAAAGAATCAACTATAGGTACATATTAAAATCATTTCTGTTATCGTCTGAAATTACGAGTAATATTTCTAGAACATTCACAAGAAGTGGCTAATGAAGACCTCCTTACCGTTTCTGGCTACGATAAAATAGTTAATGTCAATGAGCACAAACGTGGTACAGCCATCTATATTAAGGACCATATACCATATGCGGATCCAGTCCTGTTAGTCAACTCACGCGGACCCAGTATCCGTATTCGAGATCTTTTGATTGTCAATGTATATGCTCCCTCTGGTTCGCAGTCCAGGATACAACGCCGGCTCTTTTATAGCACAGATATTCTCTGACTTCTTCATAATCATGCAGGCAATATAATCCTCGGTGGGGATTTTAACGCAGTATTATCGCCCAAAGACCATAGTGGCAAATTTGGACTGCCCTGCGTTATCTGCGTTAATATAACGTTACGCTTAAAAGACACATGGGAACTGAAGCCTTCGGAGTCAGCCGGTTACACGTACTACTACCATAATGGTGCTTCTCGACTGGATAGAATATATGTCAGCGGGGAATTGAAAGAACACGTGAGGGAAACGGATGTATGCCCGGTGGAGTTTTCCAGCCATTGTGCGTATCTGTGCAAGATTCGCCAACTAGAATTGGGACCTCGCCATGGGAGAGGATCATGGAGGTTAAATGATTCTATTCTGACACACGTGGACTTGAAAGATAGCTTTGGCACTGAATGGCATAACTGGAAACGACACATTCACCGGTCTCAAGATACTCTTGAGTGATGGATGAAGTATGCGAAACCCAGAGCTGTTTGGTTATTGAAGGCTTACAGTGCAGAGAGAAGTCGCCATATCCATCAGTCGACAGATTTCTACTATAAATGTTTACAACAGTTATACAATGAATACCCTACCAACCCTAATACTTATCGCAGAATCAAGAAAGTCAGAGCGCAGCTCCTCACGCTGCAGCGCAAAGCAATGGAAGGACTCAAATTTCAAGCACTAGATCATCAAAATCTGGCTTCAGAGGCACCCTCCGTTTATCATATTACACGGGCGTGCCGCAAAGGCCGTCAGAAATACATCAACCGCATTGCGACACCTGAGGGACAAATGGTGACTAGTCATACCTTAATTACAGAAACAGTAGAGAACTTCTTTCAGTCCTTGTACACAGACGACTCCCCAGTCCCACTTCACTACCAGCATCCGTTCTTCGATGGTGTACGAGGAAGGCGTTTGCAAAGAGAACAAGAGTGCTTGACTCAGGACATCACCGCCGAAGAAATATATACCTCCATACTCCACAGTGCGCCGAAAAAGAGTCCTGGTCCTGATGGCCAGGGAAGGGCTCTCTACATGACGTTTTGGACCACAATTCGCGATGAACTTACAGCAGTAGTGAGTGATGCTTGTCGTCCTGGACGAAGCATAGACACCCTGAAAGAAGGCCTGGTGGTATTAGTCCCAAAAATTACACGACCAACACAGCTCAGTGACTTTCGCCCACTGACGCTTTTAAACTTTGACTACAAGATCTTCACGAAATGTGTGAAAACGAGACTTCAGGCCTTTATGGAGGAAGCCACATATCGCCACCAAACGGGTGGGGTACCAGGCAGGTGCGTTATCAACACTACATGTGCTATTCGCGATGTCATTAGTGAGTCAGTGGTCAGCAATAAGATGTAACTGTTATTATCGCTGGATTTTGACCATGCCTTTTATAGGGTAAACCATAAATACATCCTTGCGACCCTTCAAGCTATTGGCTTCGATATGCGATTTATTGCCCTCGTGAATAAAATTCTTCATGGTGATTCTTCAAAAGTTAACGTAAATGGGTATTTCACACGACCTCTCCTCATTCATCATGGAATCAGGCAAGGGTGTCCGATATCCATGCTTCTTTTTGTTCTATCCCTGAAACCCCTTCTTTGCAATCTCCACACATCTTTCAATGGCACGGAGATCAGTATTTTTGCATATGCGGATGATGTCACTCTTGAGGTGGATCGAACTGTTGACATGCAGCAATTGCTCACGGACCTTGATGTGTACGGGAGATATTCTGGTGCGCGGCTGAACCGACGAAAACCAAAGACGTTGTGGATTTGGAAATTGGACCGCGTCCCAGGGGTTCTCCCGGCGTGGGTAACGATCGCCTCAGAAATCAAAATATTGGGCATATCTTTCTTGAATAGTGTACACCAAATGATTAAAAAGAACTGGGACTTTGCCCTACATTCTGTGCGTGGTGTCTTGCAACAAGTGCGGTACCGCTCCTTCCTCTTACACCAACGAACAATGTACGTGAATATGTTCAGCTTAAGTAAAATATGGTATCTCAGTCAAATTTTTTCCTACGCCAAGAATGGTGGGTATAGGTATTATATCCGCCGTCGGATGATTTATTTGGCAAAGAGCTCTGTTACGTCTTTCCCGCAGCACATTAACATTGCATAAATCCCACTGAGGTCTGGGACTCATCGACGTTGAAAAGAAAGCTAGAACTTTATTCCTCAAACGAAATCTTCAACTGCTTACAGGCTTCGGGACCAATGAGTCACATAACTTCCTACGGAGATGGTGTAGTCCCCATGACTGCTCGAATCCACTAGCTTATTATGATATCAATCATCATGCACCCCATGTCCGGTATCTGAGAGTTGAATTAAGCTACGTGCCCCAAGACGTCATCAGATCTATCTCAACTAAAAAGCTGTATCGTTCTATCTTGGCACAACAGTATGTTGCCCCCAGAATTATGCAATCCGCATTGATCGTCAACTGGAAACGAGTCTGGAGGAATGTTTCCAATCACATTCTTCCCAAAGCAGCGAAGGAAAGTTGGTATAAAATAATCCATGACCTTATACCAACAAACAACAGACTCCATCGTATTCACATGGTGGAGACAGCCTTATGCACTTCATGTTCCCATCTGGATACAATCCTGCACCGATTTACGCAGTGTGATCCGATTCGATCGACCTGGAACCGCTTCACCCGGGTCCTGAATAGCTTCATGAACTGTCTACTACCTAACCCGCCCCACATTTAGCCTTCAACCGCCCCAACTGAACAGTGCGGTAGTGTTACTCCTCGGTTGTTATGTGCACTATGTGCTGAAAACTACGGGGCCATATACAGAACTCGACATGCTGTCCGAGGTGAGTGAGTGTGTCCTCACGATCCTTCGCTGTACTACAAGAACTCGCCGGCTGGGGGACTATGCCCAGCAGCTCGCCCGCATCATGTGAGTGTTTCGTGTTTCGTGATAGTGCAAAGTGCCCTTCCTGTAATTGAACATTGGACATTCAGTAGACTAGTATAACTGTGATAAACTCATCAATATCCATGATTGTTATTCATCTACCAGCTCACAATCACTTGTGTACCTTAAATATATCAAGACAATAAACAAGTTTCCTCTTACAAAAAAGAAAAAGTCACGGAGGCTTCTCATTGATAATGCAAAATAATGATAAAAATTTAGAAACATAAAATTATGTGGAGTAATAATCTGACATTAAATAAGAAATATTAACACTAGATAAATATTTAAAAGTATGACGAGAATATTGTGAGACGCACTTGAGGTGAAACAACATATGACCATGATGAGGTCGTGACGACAGGGTCGTACAAACAGTACACCTTGTATAGTGTATGTAGGAGTGTACATTTTGTACACATGTTAATAATTGTGGCACAAACAGTACTCCTTGTATATGTAGGAGTGTACAAATTGTACATACGTTAATAAGTGTGGTAAAAACAGTACTCCTTGTATATGTAGGAGTGTACAAAAGGTACACATGTGGTACACAGAGTACTCCTTGTATATGAAGCAGTGTACAATTGGTACATATGTTAATATGTATGGTACAAAGAGTACTCCTTGTATATGTAGGAGTGTACAAATGGTACATATGTTAATATGTGTGGTACAAACAGTACACCTTGTATATGTAGGAGTGTACAAATGGTACATATGTTAATATGTGTGGTACAAACAGTACACCTTGTATATGTAGGAGTGTACAAATGGTACATATGTTAATATGTGTGGTACAAACAGTACACCTTGTATATGTAGGAGTGTACAAATGGTACATATGTTAATATGTGTGGTACAAAGAGTACACCTTGTATATGTAGGAGTGTACAAATGGTACACATGTTAATATGTGTTGCACAAACAGTACACCTTGTATATGTAGGAGTGTACAAATGGTACATATGTTAATATGTGTGGTACAAACAGTACACCTTTTATATGTAGGAGTGTACAAATGGTACATATGTTAATATGTGTGGTACAAACAGTACACCTTGTATATGTAGGAGTGTACAAATGCTACATATGTTAATATGTGTGGTACAAACAGTACACCTTGTATATGTAGGAGTGTACAAATGGTACATATGTTAATATGTGTGGTACAAAGAGTACACCTTGTATATGTAGGAGTGTACAAATGGTACACATGTTAATATGTGTTGCACAAACAGTACACCTTGTATATGTAGGAGTGTACAAATGGTACATATGTTAATATGTGTTGCACAAACAGTACACCTTGTATATGTAGGAGTGTACAAATGGTACATATGTTAATATGTGTTGCACAAACAGTACACCATGTATATGTAGGAGTGTACAAATGGTACATATGTTAATATGTGTGGTACAAACAGTACTCCTTGTATATGTAGGAGTGTACAAAAGGTACACATGTGGTACACAGAGTACTCCTTGTATATGAAGCAGTGTACAATTGGTACATATGTTAATATGTATGGTACAAAGAGTACTCCTTATATATGTAGGAGTGTACAAATGGTACATATGTTAATATGTGTGGTACAAACAGTACACCTTGTATATGTAGGAGTGTACAAATGGTACATATGTTAATATGTGTGGTACAAACAGTACACCTTGTATATGTAGGAGTGTACAAATGGTACATATGTTAATATGTGTGGTACAAACAGTACACCTTGTATATGTAGGAGTGTACAAATGGTACATATGTTAATATGTGTGGTACAAAGAGTACACCTTGTATATGTAGGAGTGTACAAATGGTACATATGTTAATATGTGTGGCACAAACAGTACACCTTGTATATGTAGGAGTGTACAAATGGTACATATGTTAATATGTGTGGCACAAACAGTACACCTTGTATATGTAGGAGTGTACAAATGGTACATATTTTAATATGTGTAGTACAAACAGTACACCTTGTATTTGTAGGAGTGTACAAATGGTACATATGTTAATATGTGTGGTACAAACAGTACACCTTGTATATGTAGGAGTGTACAAATGGTACATATGTTAATATGTGTTGCACAAACAGTACACCTTGTATATGTAGGAGTGTACAAATGGTACATATGTTAATATGTGTTGCACAAACAGTACACCTTGTATATGTAGGAGTATACAAATGGTACATATGTTAATATGTGTGGCACAAACAGTACACCTTGTATATGTAGGAGTGTACAAATGGTACATATGTTAATATGTGTTGCACAAACAGTACACCTTGTATATGTAGGAGTGTACAAATGGTACATATGTTAATATGTGTTGCACAAACAGTACACCTTGTATATGTAGGAGTATACAAATGGTACATATGTTAATATGTGTGGCACAAACAGTACACCTTGTATATGTAGGAGTGTACAAATGGTACATATGTTAATATGTGTTGCACAAACAGTACACCTTGTATATGTAGGAGTGTACAAATGGTACATATGTTAATATGTGTGGCACAAACAGTACACCTTGTATATGTAGGAGTGTACAAATGGTACATATGTTAATATGTGTGGCACAAACAGTACACCTTGTATTTGTAGGAGTGTACAAATGGTACATATGTTAATATGTGTTGCACAAACAGTACACCTTGTATATGTAGGAGTATACAAATGGTACATATGTTAATATGTGTTGCACAAACAGTACACCTTGTATATGTAGGAGTGTACAAATGGTACATATGTTAATATGTGTGGTACAAACAGTACACCTTGTATATGTAGGAGTGTACAAATGGTACATATGTTAATATGTGTTGCACAAACAGTACACCATGTATATGTAGGAGTGTACAAATGGTACATATGTTAATATGTGTGGTACAAACAGTACACCTTGTATTTGTAGGAGTGTACAAATGGTGCATATGTTAATATGTGTGGTACAAACAGTACACCTTGTATTTGTAGGAGTATACAAATGGTACATATGTTAATATGTGTGGTACAAACAGTACACCTTGTATATGTAGGAGTGTACAAATGGTACATATGTTAATATGTGTGGTACAAACAGTACACCTTGTATTTGTAGGAGTGTACAAATGGTACATATGTTAATATGTGTGGTACAAACAGTACACCTTGTATTTGTAGGAGTGTACAAATGGTACATATGTTAATATGTGTGGTACAAACAGTACACCTTGTATTTGTAGGAGTGTACAAATGGTACACATGTTAATATGTGTTGCACAAACAGTACACCTTGTATATGTAGGAGTGTACAAATGGTACATATGTTAATATGTGTTGCACAAACAGTACACCTTGTATTTGTAGGAGTGTACAAATGGTACATATGTTAATATGTGTGGTACAAACAGTACACCTTGTATATGTAGGAGTGTACAAATGGTACATATGTTAATATGTGTGGCAAAAAGAGTACACCTTGTATATGTAGGAGTGTACAAATGGTACATATGTTAATATGTGTGGCAAAAACAGTACACCTTGTATATGTAGGAGTGTACAAATGGTACATATGTTAATATGTGTGGTACAAACAGTACACCTTGTATATGTAGGAGTGTACAAATGGTACATATGTTAATATGTGTGGTACAAACAGTACACCTTGTATATGTAGGAGTGTACAAATGGTACATATGTTAATATGTGTGGTACAAACAGTACACCTTGTATTTGTAGGAGTGTACAAATGGTACATATGTTAATATGTGTGGTACAAACAGTACACCTTGTATTTGTAGGAGTGTACAAATGGTACATATGTTAATATGTGTTGCACAAACAGTACACCTTGTATATGTAGGAGTGTACAAATGGTACATATGTTAATATGTGTGGTACAAACAGTACACCTTGTATTTGTAGGAGTGTACAAAGGGTACATATGTTAATATGTGTGGTACAAACAGTACACCTTGTATATGTAGGAGTGTACAAATGGTACATATGTTAATATGTGTGGTACAAACAGTACACCTTGTATATGTAGGAGTGTACAAATGGTACATATGTTAATATGTGTGGTACAAACAGTACACCTTGTATATGTAGGAGTGTACAAATGGTACATATGTTAATATGTGTGGTACAAACAGTACTCCTTGTATGTGTAGGAGTGTACAAATGGTACATATGTTAATATGTGTGGTACAAAGTGTACTCCTTGTATATGTATGAGTGTACAAATGGTACATATGTTAATATTTGTGGCACAAACAGTACTCCTTGTATATGTAGGAGTGTACAAATGGTACATATATTAATATTTGTGGTACAAACAGTACTCCTTGTATATGTAGGAGTGTACGAATTGTACACATGTAAATATATGTGGTACAAACAGTACACCTTTTTTCTAACTTTGTTATTGTTATGTTTATTTTTGTGCAATACTGTGCATTGTTAGAATAGCTTTTCGGGTGATTTTGTAGATAGGGCTTACTATAGGATTTAACTAGCCCGGAATTGTAAATTTAAATGTTGAAAATGGTAACATCGTAACTTAAATTATTTTCATGATGAATATTTTTGTCGGATCCCTCTGAACGTTGTATTACGTCAAGGGATAGCTATCAGCTACCGAATTTCGGAGCGATTTTACTATAAATTATATTTTTAATTTACATTTGTATTTCTTAAGGGGTTATTTTCGTATCATATGTCTAGTATTATTTCATCGCATGTTGTTGTTTGGGGCTTCTTGAGGGAACGATGGGACAATAACAGCAGAATGACATCTATTTTCAGGAGGATATTTATTGGTTATCTTGTGGATTGACCATTAAATCACCAACATAGGCTAAGCTAGGGATCCTAGACACAATAAACATCGAGAGAGTGATCTTATCCTAAATGGTTTATTTGTTTGTAACTTTGATGATTTTTTCTTTCTTTCCATCTCAGATGTGCATTTTGGGCTAGTTTCATAACATCTCCTTACCCATACCAGATACTTCCTGAGATTAACAATCTCGTGCTGGGACTAGTTCAAATGCATGTCTGGTATTTCTGTGTACTTTGTTTGCAATGGAACCTCATGGTGTTCGATTTCGGCACTCAACCCCATGGTATTTCGGAGCAAACGCGCTCAATACTGATAAAAACTCGAGGCACTAGAAGGTAACAACAGACAGAGTTAGTAATACATTGTTAGCCAAACGGTTCGACCTTAAGTCAAAAGCTACAGTGGTATTCGAAAGCTGTATTTCTACCACTTATTCAGTTTAAACCCCGTCATTGCCCGTCTTTGTAATGACATTCCGTGTTTTCCAATTTTCAAGTCCAGGCAGAACCTGGACGGTACCTTCTAATATGCCACAGCCTCCTCCTTTCAATACTTTGCCAGTTTCAATATTAGTATTTCTTTTTATTTTTCATTTACGCCTCTCATGAAGTTGGTAACAGGTTTGGCATCCAGTCATGAAAACCGGCCACCACATAGATATTCATCCCATCTCTTTCCTGACCCCGTAAAATAGGAATAGTAAGGGATGCATACACACATACATGATGATGATAATTGTTGTTTTAAGGGGCCTAACATCTAGGTTATCGGCCCATACACACCTACAGTACGTGCGTATAGACATTCCCACAATTTTATTCCTTATTATTTACATTTCTTCAGGGTCGGGGATGAGGTTATAAGAGTTTTTGGCCGGATGTCCTTCTTAGCGATTCTTTTTTGTCGTGTAGCCTCCAGAGAGGCCGAGTGTAGGTCTTTCTTAACGATAATATCATCACAGTAGTTAATGCGGGAAGAAATTAATAAATATGAATGGAACTGGCCAAGGTGTTGGAAGGGAACGATTGTGGCATTTGCCTTGAGTTAGAAACTGAAACCGCGGAAGGGCTTATATAAAAGACGGCCGACGCACGGTGGGGTTCGAACATAGCTTAAATACTCCAGTTGGTGTAATTGTTATATGACTGCACCCTTATAATGTTGACTTACATCGCTGCTCTATCGAGTGTAATAGAGACATGCTTGTGCAGCTATCCAATATCCCGCTGTAATGACCTCATATCGGGCAGTAAATATTAATTACACAAAATAGCAGACAGAAGCAGCGGGAATGGCAGCATCAAGTCTCATCATCGCCTGGTAACGACTTCATTCATGTAGGCCCTCACTATATTGTCCAGCAGATACACATTTTGTACGACCTGACACAGTATCTCCTAGCTGAAACTATAACGCTGCTGTCTGCTAAGAGCTACCTAGAGATTCCAAGAATTGTACTATCACGACCACAATGATGCATCTATAACATTAATATGCTGTGACTCTTGTCATAATATTGCTACTCGTAACAAAAACTTCAGCGATGGCGAGGGATACATGAAGTATTTTTGATGAGTAACATCTTTCCGCTCGGTTGCTGGATAGTTTTGTGGGAGTGATTTTGAAAATTGGGGACGGAAGTGGATCGGAACGATCGAGCTGGCAGTGGTGGATGAAAAGGAAGTATGCACTGCCCGCTCGATCGATCAAACGGAAGTGTACTAGCTGGCAGTGGTGGACAACGGAAGTATGTACTGCCCGCTCGATCGATAGAATGGAAGTGTGCCCTAGCTGGCAGTGGTGGATCGAACGGAAGTATAAGACGCACTGCCAATTCGATCGATCGATCCAGCTGGCACTGGTAAGAGAAACAATCAGCGCGCGGTGTCGAAAATTGATACCATGGCGCACTCTCGGCCATGTGGAATGTACATGACATACTGAACGGAAAACGCTCATGCGAACTCTGGTGTCAAGTGATTTAAACAAATGACATGGTACATGTTCGAAGTCTTCGTATCAGTATTTAAATGGTAAAATGCCTTAATATCAAACATTGTAAGTAGTCGGCATTGCATTGGCATAAGGCATTTTAAACTCAATGTCACTCAGGAACATTATCGAAACAAGCAAAATATAAATGAAACTTAATTCCGTAATGCAGTATTATTGGAACGTGGAAATAAGTCACCATCTTGTGCACAATATTTGCGTAGTCGAAATAGCCGTGGGGTTATTGCGTATGACTGTGAATCTAGAGATCCTGGGTTCGAATCCTAGGCGGGGTAGATATTTTTGCTATCAGATTATCATTTTAAACGATATTTATCATATCAATGTGACTCATTTTAACAGAATCCATATGAAATTACGTGTTGGTCTGTGAATCAAGAGGTCCTGTTAATAAGGAATTTAAGGTTATGAGCGGTGTCGCGTCTATTAATCTAGTTGATCCATATCATATTCTTTATTTAGGCTAGTGCTGGTGGAAGCTACAAATCATCTAATAAAATGAGTTCCGTGTTATAAACTACAATATCTGTAAAACACTCCCTTTTACAATAGATTAATATTTGTGCCAATAATACTATAAAATACCGGTGTATCAACAATTTCACGTGAGGTTTCTTCTATGTCAGATGTTACACATCATATGCGACTACTGTAAGGCTCGTAATATATTTTTGTTATAAGCGGAGGAATTCAGATAAACATTCTTTGACTCTCCAATATTTCCAAATATCCGTTTGCTTTGTCCATAGGATGTATTGCAACTTGTAAGTCATAAAGAGTAGTGGCTACTAAGTGGAATATCCCATCGAGATAAGGGACCCTCATATTCAGGAATTTCCCTTCAGTCGAGTGCAGACAGTGACCAAGTTAACTGCTCTCACCAGGACCGCGCAAGACTCAACCAGATAAGTAGCCTGTACAATACAACTGAATTCACCATTTACAACAAACACATATTCACTCCCAACAATCGAATTCCGGAGGTCAATCACCACTTCCAGTATCTTAACAAAACATCACATAGACTACAACTAACATTGACGAGTTGCATTATCTTAACTAATACTGCAACTAAATAAGTGTATATATTGTAAATATTTTCACCCATACTTTCAGAAATAAATTTTATAGCCTAAGTGAAATGGATCTGATGATGATCGCTTGACGATCGAAACTGGTCATCTAAGTGTATTTATTAATCTCATGTAATTCTTTTCAGGATTAGGGAATAACCCATCTCATTTGGGTACACTCGTGTTGACCGACTGAAAAGCATCAAACTTTTGTTTACTAAGGCAACCCTGAAAATGGCTTCAAACACGATAATGAGTGCAAACTTGTTAGGACATGTAAACACCTTGGCATAGTTTAAGTTACCTGAATACTGATGTGGAACACTTAACTTCCAGCAGCACCGCTGTTCAACACTGCCCGTTGTCAAGCCTCAGTCAGTCATGCCAATTGATATCATTTATGTTTTTACAGTCTTTATGCCATTTATTATGTAACATTTCATGCAATTCACAATCTGATATGAACATTTTTGTTGTGGTGATATTTCAGCTGTTATGAGCTTGTGAATCGTTTACAACTTGATGCTCTTATCTTTTGTGAAAGAATTTTGATAACACTACTTAAAAGAAGATTTAGCCATTACACTGCCATGCGTTTTATAAATTATCTTAAATTAAACATCTTCAGCAAATATATTTGATGGTGTAGGCTAATACTGGCCGTAGTTAAAAGTATTCTTATTCCATCTATGAATGGCGGTACTGAACACAGAGCTCCTTATAGCTCATACCCATACATTGCTACCTAAAACTCTTTGGTCACTACACCTGCCTGCTATTGAATGTAAAGTACTTTCTCTCCTCGCTTCCTTTCAAAGGATATTCGTCTGTTGTGTAGCTCCATTTTCTATAAGAGGCTCAGCGGAGCCATGCCAAGCCTCTTAGCATCTTCATTGAAGTTCGCTGATTCAACATTTCGTCAGTCTCTGTTTCCTTTGATGTCTCCTGTATTGACTTTTTCTTCCACCTATTGAGACCCACTCAGCTCATCACTCAAGAACACTCGCACAGTGTTAAAGAGAACGTTCCCATGTACCACATATACAGTATACAGGGTGCAACAAAAATATACGGCACAAAATGCAGGACACATTCCCCACACCTAGACGAAATAATTATGTGATATCAACATGGATTCAGAAACGCTTCGTTTCCATTTAATACCTCATTGTCTCCAACTCATTAATCATGGGAACACACAAGAACAGAACGTACCAGCATACCACATGCAACTCTTTCTCATTGATGTTCAATATGCCCTCCGTGCGCATTGATACGTGCATCAACCCACCGTCGTAGCGAATCTCGGATACGCTGATGTATCCCTGGAGTATTGCGTATGGTTTCGCAGCCTTCCATAATACGGACACGCAGACTCTGAACATCTTGTACAGGAGTTTGATACACAAGAGCTTTTAAATGTCCCCACAATTAAAAGTCCAGTGGGTTTAGGTCCGGAGAGAGGGTGGAGGCCAGGCAATTGGTCCACCTCTACCTATCCATCTGTCACCGAATCTGTTATTTTGAAGCCGACGAACATTAACACTAAAATGAGGTCGTATTGATCACTGGAGCAGTTGATGTTACCGTGAGTCACATGGCAACAGGGCCATGTTAAATAAAACACTGGCGGTGTACCTACGGTAATGACAACGTAACCAGACGTAACCATGAGTGCATGTTCCCGATGATTCGAACGTTCTGTTCTTGTGTGTTTCCCATGATTAATGAGTTGGAGACAAAGAGGTATAACATGGAAACAAAGCGTTTTCGAACCCATGTTCATATAACATAATTTCTTCGTCTACTGTGAGAATGTGTCCTGCAATTTGTGCCGTATATTTTTGTGACAACCTGTATACTGTCTGTTTGGTTCGTTTGATAGACGAGGAGATTAAAACATGTCGTTGAACGCAATAGATGGCTCTAATAATTCTGAAACAACAAATGAATAAAAACCAGGTATGTGGTAGAAGGGCAATACTTAACGTAAAATCCCTCAGGGAGCAATAAGTCATTTCAAGGTTTATTACCCCATTACCATAGGATTGACTGGAATGGTAATAGATGTGATACTGTAGTTGATTCAGTTTTTTACTATGGGTATCTTGGTCACCAGCCCCATGCACTTTAGTGTGTGTTGAATTTGTCGTATAACCTATATTACTGTGATGACTGTAGCAGTGAGCGTGATTGTAATTATTTTTACCTAGAATTTGGGTAGTTGCTCCGGGACTTGAAATAAGGTACCGGTACTATCTTGTCATTTACTTGAAGAGAATTTGGGAAAACTCAGGGGAATACCACATTCATGATGACCACTCACAGTGGCCCGTCGATCTCCGGACATGTTGCAGGTACCCATCGCAGCCGTGATGCGCGAATTCACGCCGGGTTGACAGGTACAAGTAAGGTGATTTCAGAGCCATTGACTCCGAGGGAACTTAACCTTAATCACCTCCTGCCCACTGTTGTGCCTTCTGTCATGCCAGGTTCTGTGCAGAAGAATGCTAAAATGTGCATGAAGTTATAGCTGATCCGAGAATTAGGACGAAAGAACAACTACGAAAACGCAAGCATGAATGTTTAAGGTGAATTGAGCGGTGCATTTGCACAGGTTGGAATCAGAAACGTAGTCTTTTAAGTTTGCGTTAAGCAGGTTATAAGACTGACGTGAACTTTTTCAATATTCCACAATTCCTAGGGTTTAGAGTGCCATACCAGTATGCAACGGTACATAATATGCTGTATTTAATTGATCAATAGCATATTCAATATTATTGCAATATTAACCTCTTCAATCAACATTACGTTATTTATTTAGGCTATTGTTAATATATGGAATATTCAATAATGTGAAAATAAGCTGACTATATAACTAACAGGCCACTCATTGTCTTCCAAATCTTGCTCTTTGCATTGTGCAACGTTCCCTTGGTCTATCAGAGAACAGTCAAGGATCTTTCGTTCTGAAAAGTCATTGTCATTTGTATTCATTCTGGAAGGTATTTTCTTGTTTGGAATAGCTTAAGTTGTTCTCTTTTGTTTATATGCTTGAAAGTGTCCAAGGCCTAAGGCTCATCTCGAAGTTTCCGTCAAAGTATTTAACTGCAACCACCAGCCAGCCAGTTCAGTCGGTCATTAAGGTCAGTCTGTCAGTCTGTCAGTCAGTGAAGCAGTGAGGTGGGCCCCATTCACGACGTGTGTTTACTATGAGCATACGTGGTACAGTCATTAAGTTCTGAGACTGAGCACATGCCGGCGTTGTGGGGCATTATAGTGCATAGGTGGGGCCGTGGTATGATACCATGTCAGTTAGTTCCTCGTCCCTGCAAGAGACAGTTGAGGGCATGCACTGGCAGCAGACGTACGGTGGTTGTCGTGACGGTGATTTGAGTGCGCCAGTCGGACCTGACGATGATCCGACGTTTCTCAACCGGATATTAACGGGAGACGAAACATGGTGTTTCCTTTACGATCCGCAACTGAAACGACAATCAGCCACCTGGAAAACGCCTTCATCACCACGGCAGAAATAAAACAACACGACAAGACAGTTCAAAAGGCAAGGTGATGCTGGAACTGTTTTTTGATACAAATGGAATCGTTCACATGGAATTCCTACCAGACGGTGCAACTGTAAAGAAAACCCGCTACAAGGAGATCCTTGGCCGTTTACACGATGCAATTCGCTGTAAGCGACCTGGGCTTTGGCGTACAAAGAATTGGCTGTTGCTACACGACAACGCCCCTGCACATCGCTCTGTGCTTGTCCAAGAGGAACTTGCAAGGCAACTGGTGACAGTTTTGCCCCATCCTCCGTACTCACCTGATCTCGCACCAAGCGATTTTTTTCTCTTTCCTCGCCTGAAAGCACTCCTACGTGGGCGCAGATTTCAGTCGTCCAATGAGGTCATGACGGCCACAAGAGAAGCCATACGGGACCTTCCTGCAGCTATACCAACGTTGGCAAAAGTGCATAACGGCCAACGGCGACTATTTTGGGGCTGGATATGGTTCTGTGTAGGTGTACGCCGGGTAATGCGCCTGCGTGTTTAACATACAGGGTCGTGCGGTGGCCTATCCTCCAGGCGTCAAGTCTCAGGTCTTAATGACTGTACTGTGCCCAACTCTAGGAATGGGTATTCCAAGATTCATACACCTAGATATCAAGGGAAAGGCTACAGCCGCTTTTGAAAGTTGAGATATTTGAATATCGCGCTACATTGCTTCCAGAAGGAATTGGAAAGAATATACAGCCAAGAGCATGTCAAGTGACGTAGCGAGTAATAGCAGAGGTCGAGACTATTTATTGATTAAATAGTTAACCATGGAGTAGAGACTTGAGACTTGGATCAGATTACTGGCACGGCCAAATGAAAGAGAATGCACTTAGTATCAAGTAAATCGGACCAGGGATACCAGAGATATGAGGATTTCCAGATTTCAGCTGATTCAGCGTGACCCTGACCGTTTTGAATAAAAGCCGGCCGGCGCTGGCAACTTCAGCTCACTTCGAATCAAGCACTTGCCTAGCAAGGTGCCAGTACGCTGAGCCAAGGCACATGGTTGCCGGATCTACGCAGAAGATATTTCAACTTGTGATAGTTATAAAAGTACTGCGATACGTGGAACATAGTAAGTTTCCGGCGGAGAGAATCACTAAGGTGATTGATATTTTTCAACGGACACTGGTGAAATACTTTATTTCTTTATGGACATATGCTAGACTTTGTCTAGAAAGTACTTTTTCACAGACCAGTAATAATTTAATACTTGGATATTTTAGTCCAATTTTGGTCAGTTTCATTATTTGTAACCTGATAACCACTTCGATCTTTCAGTATATTGAAGGCCAGTCTATCACGGTGTTGTTCATTAGCCAACGATGGGAAACTATATGTTGCTTCGCGCATGATAGATGGTGTGAAGCCATGCCCAGGGAACGATCTTCAGAACAGCCGTTGATTGGTTTAGACTGTCAGTGTTTTCTTGTACTGAAACGATTACCGTGAGTTATGTTACAACTGACATATTTGAGAATAGATCATTTAGATCTGACCCCATTTAAGCAAACTGTCATGGTTTTGATAGAAGCCAATATTAAAATGGATCAACAGTTACTTCAAACGTCAAGAGATATTACCACTATGTCTTGCTAGACAGATTGTGGGTATATAATGGCGGCCGATACAAGGATTATACGTGCTTGTCCGTCAGGGCATGTCTATGGATAAATCTGGTACAGACCAGGTTCACTACGCTTCGAGACCATCAAGAAATGTAAGCCACATTTTGACTTTATATTATGCCTAGCTAATTGGAACAAATTATTTTTCTGCAGATGACCAACACATTTCTTTTTCTTCGTATTTAAATCTTGCAATGTTTACGCAAGACATATTAGAGTTATTCTGAGTATTTTCAGCACTCAGAACAGTTTAGGATCGATGACCGAGCATAACGAACATTTATTTGAATATTTCATATGTTTGGGAAATCACGGAAAACAACCGATGTAACTGTAAAGTTAATAATTATTTTTGTTGAGAGATGGATATTTTATCCATATTCGAAGAATCGAACATGTGGATTCTCACATAATGAAATAAAAATTAAACACATTTAAAATAATATAACTAATAATAATAATAATAATATAACTAATAATAATAATAATAATCCACTAATAATAATAATAATAATAATGATTTTCATAATTTTTCTAAATAATTCTTGGATCTTATATTTTCTAATAATCACATCTATTGAGAGAGAGCCTATGGAGTAGTTTAATCATTTCTAGTTTGGAACAGGTGATTTTCCGAAGGAGAGTGGTTAGCGCAAGCCCGCATTCAACCAACATTTCAGTTCTGGTTGAACAGTTGATATTTGCAATGAGCAAAGTATATTTTTCAGATAACACGGAGAGGCATGAAACGGGAAGCAAATGATATTTGTATCAATTAGGATATTTTTGTATTTATATAAAATCATGACGTAAATACACATTCGAAAGTGAAATAAAGATTATCATGGGTATGGTAACTTCACGGGTTGAACTGAATGGTAAAATAAAATAAACTTGTCAGTTTATAAATCTTCCAGTGTTGATAACAAGCAGAGGCTTGATTTATTGTATAAATTTTGGGAAGAAAATTTATGTGTGTGGAGTAGTTGAAATGCCATTCCCAGGTGCGCATGTTTAAGTCGCAGGAATGAGGAGTTTTTTTTTATGCGAGCATCAATCAAATAGCAGGTTCGATGGCTCAGGTTTATAGAAGGAGTATTGGAACTACACATTTCGTCGTATGAATGACCCGAAGGTTATTTCTTAAAAACCATCAGTTCTTATTTCAACCTTATTTACGGATTCCATTTAGACTTTGATTTTGTTGGAACCCGGATTTGTCATGATAGTATTTTATTCTTCTTCAGAGGAAGACTTTTGCCGTTGTTGTTGGAATATTGTGTTCTTACACAAATAATAGAATGGGCCACTGCCAATTAAAAATAATTCTATAACCACGAATAATTTGAAGGATATTTTCAATCCTAGCGCCATGAACTAAATGAATTTATTATGAAGCTACAATTCTTATTTCCGCATTCTGTCGAAGAATTGCAAGTTGTGAAAGTTACTAAAAGGGCCACAAATATAAATATTTTTCTTAATGATAATTCCAAGTGGAGAATCGAATAGTTGAATGGTCCAACAATTTATTGATCAAGTTGATGATTCAGAAATCATATATTTTGTTAGGAACTTGAAGTTCATAATCGAGTCACTTCTCGAAACGTTTAATGTCAGAAGAACAATTAATTTTTGTTATGCTTCGCACAGTTCTTCGATGCTATGCTCAAGGTCAAATACTTTTCAGATGTTATTAGTATGTGTAAATAATTTGTGTTGATTCAGAAATAATAATATTTTTTGACAATATATATTTTTGAAACTGGAAAAATAAGTGAAAGTTAAAAATTCTATGAACATTTATTCTACGAGTGTTAATATTATGTAAAAATTTCAAACATTGAACTACGATATTTCCAGTAAAGACCATTAAATTTGAACTGGATTTAATCATAATTAATGGAAATAATTTTGGAACACAGTCTACAGGACTAATAATCAGACTTGTGTCTCCAAATATAATTGTCCAATGTGTTGGAAAATTTCTGTACATTGTGTAAATAGGAGTGTGGGTCGCCACACGTGAATGATGCTGCTTTGAGCATTTTTGCAGTCAATTTTAAATTCAAAATAAAATGAGATAATTTTACTTGATGTGTTACGCCCAGTTGAATCTCCTTCTATCCTTATTGTTGCATTGATCCAAAAATCAGTAAAGCAATTTTTTCATTTGATGTCGTTTTTGCGATTAGCTTTAACCCATCTGGCGCCCCGGGATATTTTGACTCTCGTGCTGACTGATTATTGGTAAAATGCATGTGGTCGTGCGGACTCCGGTCTAAACGGGCACATAAAATGAGATAGAGAGAGAAATGGCTTCGAACGTGGGGCCCGAGTTAGACATGGTCAATCGCATGCCGATTTAAATTGTGATAATTTTTATATAAATATTTTGGGAGTTGAGAGATGTCTGGTTTGGATGAATAAATTAGTAGGAAACCCAATTAGTGGGGAAAATTAAAAATTTAACTGGATTAATAATTAGAATGGGTTTGATTATTTTTGATAATGGCTTAACCATTAGGGCGTCAAGTAAATTCAGTAGTAAACGTTCGATGACTGGACATACGCATTATTAGAATCCAGGTGGAGGATATTTGAGAACTTGCATATTTTTCTTGTGATATTGTGGTAAATGTAATTCGTAAAAGTAGAGAATTTTGTTTTTCCATCAAGTCGACATTAGGACAAATCTCATTTTATTAGAGTGTTCCAATTAGCTATTCATATTTCTTGTTCTAGTTATAAGCTTGTGTCTGCCAATATTGTATACCCCTAAGTTTTGAATAATAATTGAAAATTATGGAAGAGATGATGAGGATGATGAGGCGTTTGGAAGAGAGTTCCAAAGAGGCTGGACGGCGTGTAGCAGCCATTATGAAAGAAAATACAGAGGCTTTAGAAAAGAAACTTAAGGAAAATTCTGATTCTTTAGAAAATAAACTTAAAGAAAATTCTGATTCTTTGGAAAATAAACTTAAAGAAAATTTAAACGATAAACTTAAAGAAAATTCTGACTCTTTGGAAAATAAACTTAAGGAAAGTTCTGATTCTTTAAAAGGTAACTTGAAAGAAAGTTTAGATGATAAACTCAAAGAAAATTCCGATTTATTAGAAAGCAGGTTAAAAGATAACTTGAAAGAAAATTTAAATAGTAAATTTAATTCTATGGAAAATAAATTTAAAGAGAATTCCGAAATTTTGAAAATGTCACTTGAGAGTAAAATGAATAAATTATGCGAAAAAACACATGAGCTCGAAACTTCATTAGCCACTAACGCAAGTTTAATGGACGATAAATTTCGCGATGCCGATCTTAGATCCCAAAGCTTAGCTGATAGGATAGAACATGGTCTTAGAAAAGTTGGTGAAGACATGATCAACCTAGAAGTCAGAGTGAAGAAAGAGAGTAATGAGATGGGAATTCTAGTTGTTCAACGGTTGACAGAACAATTCAAAGAACTTGTAATGGGAGAAATAAGAGAAGGTGTTATTAATGAATTACAAACTGAAATTAAAACCACAGTTGTCAATGAAATTAAAGACACACTCAAGCTGGAGAACCAAGAGGGAATCAAGGAGATTAGGGAATCTTTGTCATCCCATATTCAAGTAATTTCCAAAGATATCCAAGCAACTCAGAAGGACATATCAGATATGACAGGGTCGTTGAAAAGTCACGAGGCTGTTATGAACCAGATATCCACTGATGTCAAGGAGAACTGTAAGGAAACCGAAGCAATTAAAAAAATGGCAGAAGAAAACCAAAAGGAACTTGAGGCTATGAAAACCCAAATCAAGGACGAGAAACAGTCTGACCATCTGTTAAAAATGCCAAGTGTAAGGGGAAAAGAACAGATACAGATAAATCTAGGAGCAGCTAGAGAAACTGATAGTCAAAGACAGGATGAGGTCAGGACAGTATTTCAATCCAACCCCATAACTGTATTCAAGAATGTAGAGGATAAGCCTTCTAAATTTTCAGGGCGAGATTCTGTGACACCCGTAGAATTTTTGAGAGAAGCAGGTGATTACCTGAAAGATTCCAAGATCTCTAAAGAAAGACAGATCCGAGTGATAGGGAAATTTTTGGAAGGTCCTGCACTTCTTTGGTTTAGAGCTTTTAGATCCACTCTAACCAATTTTGAGGAGTTTTCTCGTGGGTTATTAAAAAAGTTTTGGTCCCAGGAAACCCAACAACAAGTCAGAGCAGAATTATATTCAAAGAGATTCTCGACGTCACAGCCTACTCGATACTCTACGTACTTTTCTGGACAGCTTTCTAAACTGCAACATTTAGATCCGCCGATGCCAGATAATGAATTAGTTACTGCATTAATACGTCAGTTTCCAGCAGACGTCCAAAGAACTTTGATCGCTGCTGACATTTATAATATGGAGCAATTTGACGAGGTATTACAGAAACTTGATCATACGAACGCTCAATTCTTCCATCAGAAGGGAGGAAAGAATAACAACGCTGTGTACGCTGTTATGGCCGACAGTTATTCTCAAACACCTCGAGAGATTCGAGAGGGGCGAGAAGAGAAAACGCCGAGGGAAGAGCCCGATAAAAGAGGATGGAATCAGTACAGTAACAGATACAGTTACAAGCCTTATGCAAGACCGGATGGTGGAAATCGATGTAATACTCGATGGAGAAGGCCCAGGGATAACCAAGGAAGGTACCAGGAAAGAAGGTACTATGGTAGAAACAACTACAATAATAGAGGGAATGTGAATACTCGTCAGTCCAATGAAGAGTTCAATAAGGAGACGAGGAGGAACTTGGAAGAAAGACACCAAGATAACTTGCAGTTTTGGAACAGAGGCCCAATGAACCAGGTCCATCGGGAACACAACAATCCCGGGGGAATGGAAACGAAGAAAAAAAAACTTCGAATTCACAGTAGAAGATAGAATTTTAAACACTTTCACTTCCAGAATTATTAAATGGCAAGCAGAGGATGATGACTTAATTCAACAGAATGACGAACGGAAAGAAATGGGTACAAGAATTAGAATGCCAATCATATCATGCGAAGTATTCTTTATGCCTGTCGATACTTTGATTGATACTGGGGCTATGCTTTGTCTTGTGAGTGAGAAGCTTTATAATCTGTGGAAGCTCAAAGAGAATTTAGAGGAGATTCCAGTATCAGAAATTAAAATCCAAGGAATAATACCCAACAAAATATATCTGTGTAAAACCAATTATACTTATGTGTTACTATAGGAGGACATGATTTCCGACATGTGTTTGTAGTAATGAAGGACATGGCTTTTGACATGATATTGGGAGCGGATTTCATTCAGAAATATCAAGCAGTGATAGACATGAAGACAGAGACGATTAGATTCAAGAATACCGAAGAGATAAACTTCGAGGGAAAAGAAGAGGAAGACATCGAGGGAGATGCTCAATGGTCTCTGATTTTTCATGAAGCTGAAGGAAGAGAAGTCTACACTGTGAAGGAGTCCCCAGAGCTAGGGAAAATTTTGGAAGAGTATCGCGATATTTTTGATATTAAACCTGGTGAAATTAAAGATTTTGAATATCGTATTCGTGCAAATGATGATGCACCTTTTCATGCTAGATTGTATCCGGTAGCGGAAAAGCATCGAGAGAGGGTAAAAGTGCTTATCAAAGAGATGGAAAGCAACAATGTGATTGAAAAGTACACTACATCTTATGTCAATCCATTAGCAGTAGTGTCTAAGCAAGATGGAAGTCTGAGACTATGTTTAGACGCGCGAAATTTGAATTCAAGATTACTGCCAGAGTATGACAGACCACCAATCATTAGGGAACTGTTAAGGAAATTCCAAGGCAAGGTCTGGTTCTCTAACATTGATCTCACTTCGTCCTACCATCACATTAGGCTTAGTGAAGATTCCAAAAGTTTACAGGATTTATGTTTGACCAGCAGACATATGTATTCCGCCGTCTACCATTTGGAGTCAAAACATCTGGATCTGTTTTGATCAGAGCACTGAAACAAAATTTGAGTCCTGAAGTAAAAGAGATAGCAATTCGTTACATAGATGATATCCTAATTGCATCCGAGACTAAGGAGGAACATTTGTTACATCTTCAGATGTTATTCGCAGATTTGAGAAAAGCGAACTTTAAATGAAAAAAATGAAAATATCAGTTCTTTCGGAAGGAAATAAAATTTTTGGGTCACATTTTGGATGGTGAAGGATACCGTCCCAATGAGACGAAGATACAGGTGATTGCAAATGTCCCTAGACCCACTAGAGTGAAGAATGTCCGCAGTTTTCTCGGGACATGCCAATTCTTTGCAGGGCATTGTCCAAACTTCACCAAAACGGTAGCTCTATTGCAGGAATTATTAAAGAAAGGAAACAAATGGAAATGGAATGAAGATTGTGAACAATCATTTCAAGATGCCAAGAGGTTATTGGTAAACAGCGTGAAATTGGAGTATCCTGACTTTACCAAGAATTTCATCATAGAATCTGATGCATCCACCGTAGGGATTGGAGCTATTCTTCTTCAAGGAGATGATGATCACAAGAGACGTTACCTGGCGTTCATTAGCAGGAAACTTCGTCCATCAGAAAGGAATTATTACACCACAGAGTTAGAAGCACTTGCTGTAATCTTCGCGTTGGAGTCGTGGAAGAAAATGTTGATTGGACATTCAGTAATTGTGAGGACTGATCACCACGCATTGGAGTTTATCTTGAGAACAAACTTTGCCAGTGATAGGATAACTAGATGGTCACTTTTTATTCAACAATTCAACCTAGTTATTGAACACACTCCTGGAAAGTTGAACGTTGGAGCTGATTTATTGAGTAGAGCAGTGGAGTCTACATCTAAGGTTTTTCAAGTTAACCTGACGCAGGAGGATGAGGATACCTTGAGAAGGTTAAGATTGTTGCATTTATCCCAGAGGAGAGACCGACGTTTTAGAAACATTTTTCGTTTTCTACAGGGAGACATGGATCCAAATGATGATGATTTTGTGGAAACTGAAAGAATTTCAAGAGATTTTATGATGTTGGATGGTTTAATCTACAAGTTTGCAGATCCCGACCATACGAAGCTGAGAGTAGTGATACCTCCACGAATGCAAAAACCCATTATCTGGATGGCACATCGAATCGCAGGTCATGCTGGAGTAGATAAGACGGTCAACATGATTCAAGAGAAATTTTCGTGGGAGCGAATGCGACAAACTGTCAGAAACACTATTCGAGAATGCGACTTATGCCAAAGGAGTAAACATAATTCTAGATTACTTAGAGAATTACCAAGGCCTATTATTCCTTCTAAGCCTTGTGAAATCTTCGCGACTGATCTATATGGTCCTCTCCCAAAGTCTAAAAGAGGTAACCGATATATTCTGGTGACCATGGATGTTTTCAGCAAATACACCATGTTACACCCAATTCAGAAGGCAAACGCAAAATAGTGTGCGAAGAGAATTAGAGACAACGTAATTCCGGAAGCAGGCAAACTGGAATTCCTTTTATCAGATCATGGACCCCAATTTACATCCTTAGAATTTAGAACCGTCATGAATGATCTTGGGATTAGACAATTGTTTTGTTCTATCAGACATCCTGAAAGCAATCCAGCAGAACGCGTGATGGCTGAGATAGCAAAATTTTGCCGCCTCTATTGTCCAAATGAGCATTGGAAATGGATGGATGTCCTCTCTTTAGCATCCGAATCCATCAACTCTAAAATTCATGAGAGTACTGGACAGGATTCCCATGTTGCTTCATCATGGAATTAAACCAACAAGATTATGGGATCGAATCATCTCTATTCCACCTGAGATTGAACCAAGTCGTCAGATGAGGGAAACTCTAGCTTTAGACAAGTTGAGGAGCCAAGCTGAGAAAAGAGAGCGCAGAGTGAGAGGAAAGCGTTTTCGCAGACCCTTGCGCGTAGGAACTCTTGTTTTAGTGAAAAGACCTACACCCTCTGACGTGCAAAATCGAGTGTACCAGAGATATGAGGATTTCCAGATTTCAGCTGATTCAGCGTGACCCTGACCGTTTTGAATAAAAGCCGGCCGGCGCAGGCAACTTCAGCTCACTTCGAATCAAGCACTTGCCTAGCAAGGTGCCAGTACGCTGAGCCAAGGCACATGGTTGCCGGATCTACGCAGAAGATATTTCAACTTGTGATAGTTATAAAAGTACTGCGATACGTGGAACATAGTAAGTTTCCGGCGGAGAGAATCACTAAGGTGATTGATATTTTTCAACGGACACTGGTGAAATACTTTATTTCTTTATGGACATATGCTAGACTTTGTCTAGAAAGTACTTTTTCACAGACCAGTAATAATTTAATACTTGGATATTTTAGTCCAATTTTGGTCAGTTTCATTATTTGTAACCTGATAACCACTTCGATCTTTCAGTATATTGAAGGCCAGTCTATCACGGTGTTGTTCATTAGCCAACGATGGGAAACTATATGTTGCTTCGCGCATGATAGATGGTGTGAAGCCATGCCCAGGGAACGATCTTCAGAACAGCCGTTGATTGGTTTAGACTGTCAGTGTTTTCTTGTACTGAAACGATTACCGTGAGTTATGTTACAACTGACATATCTGAGAATAGATCATTTAGATCTGACCCCATTTAAGCAAACTGTCATGGTTTTGATAGAAGCCAATATTAAAATGGATCAACAGTTACTTCAAACGTCAAGAGATATTACCACTATGTCTTGCTAGACAGATTGTGGGTATATAATGGCGGCCGATACAAGGATTATACGTGCTTGTCCGTCAGGGCATGTCTATGGATAAATCTGGTACAGACCAGGTTCACTACGCTTCGAGACCATCAAGAAATGTAAGCCACATTTTGACTTTATATTATGCCTAGCTAATTGGAACAAACTATTTTTCTGCAGATGACCAACACATTTTTTTTCTTCGTATTTAAATCTTGCAATGATTTACGCAAGACATATTAGAGTTATTCTGAGTATTTTCAGCACTCAGAACAGTTTAGGATCGATGACCGAGCATAACGAACATTTATTTGAATATTTCATATTTTTGGGAAATCACGGAAAACAACCGATGTAACTGTAAAGTTAATAATTATTTTTGTTGAGAGATGGATATTTTATCCATATTCGAAGAATCGAACATGTAGATTCTCACATAATGAAATAAAAATTAAACACATTTAAAATAATATTACTAATAATAATAATAATATCACTAATAATAATAATAATAATCCACTAATAATAATAATAATAATAATGATTTTCATAATTTTTCTAAATAATTCTTGGATCTTATATTTTCTAATAATCACATCTATTGAGAGAGAGCCTATGGAGTAGTTTAATCATTTCTAGTTTGGAACAGGTGATTTTCCGAAGGAGAGTGGTTAGCGCAAGCCCGCATTCAACCAACATTTCAGTTCTGGTTGAACAGTTGATATTTGCAATGAGCAAAGTATATTTTTCAGATAACACGGAGAGGCATGAAACGGGAAGCAAATGATATTTGTATCAATTAGGATATTTTTGTATTTATATAAAATCATGACGTAAATACACATTCGAAAGTGAAATAAAGATTATCATGGGTATGGTAACTTCACGGGTTGAACTGAATGGTAAAATAAAATAAACTTGTCAGTTTATAAATCTTCCAGTGTTGATAACAAGCAGAGGCTTGATTTATTGTAAAAATTTTGGGAAGAAAATTTATGTGTGTGGAGTAGTTGAAATGCCATTCCCAGGTGCGCATGTTTAAGTCGCAGGAATGAGGAGTTTTTTTTATGCGAGCATCAATCAAATAGCAGGTTCGATGGCTCAGGTTTATAGAAGGAGTATTGGAACTACACATTTCGTCGTATGAATGACCCGAAGGTTATTTCTTAAAAACCATCAGTTCTTATTTCAACCTTATTTACGGATTCCATTTAGACTTTGATTTTGCTAGAACCCGGATTTGTCATGATAGTATTTTATTCTTCTTCAGAGGAAGACTTTTGCCGTTGTTGTTGGAATATTGTGTTCTTACACAAATAATAGAATGGGCCACTGCCAATTAAAAATAATTCTATAACCACCAATAATTTGAAGGATATTTTCAATCCTAGTGCCATGAACTAAATGAATTTATTATGAAGCTACAATTCTTATTTCCGCATTCTGTCGAAGAATTGCAAGTTGTGAAAGTTACTAAAAGGGCCACAAATATAAATATTTTTCTTAATGATAATTCCAAGTGGAGAATCGAATAGCTGAATGGTCCAACAATTTATTGATCAAGTTGATGATTCAGAAATCATATATTTTGTTAGGAACTTGAAGTTCATAATCGAGTCACTTCTCGAAACGTTTAATGTCAGAAGAACAATTAATTTTTGTTGTGCTTCGCACAGTTCTTCGATGCTATGCTCAAGGTCAAATACTTTTCAGATGTTATTAGTATGTGTAAATAATTTGTGTTGATTCAGAAATAATAATATTTTTTGACAATATATATTTTTGAAACTGGAAAAATAAGTGAAAGTTAAAAATTCTATGAACATTTATTCTACGAGTGTTAATATTATGTAAAAATTTCAAACAGTTAACTGCGATATTTCCAGTAAAGACAATTAAATTTGAACTGGATTTAATCATAATTAATGGAAATAATTTTGGAACACAGTCTACAGGACTAATAATCAGACTTGTGTCTCCAAATATAATTGTCCAATGTGTTGGAAAATTTCTGAACATTGTGTAAATAGGAGTGTGGGTCGCCACACGTGAATGATGCTGCTTTGAGCATTTTTGCAGTCAATTTTAAATTCAAAATAAAATGAGATAATTTTACTTGATGTGTTACGCCCAGTTGAATCTCCTTCTATCCTTATTGTTGCATTGAGCCAAAAATCAGTAAAGCATTTTTTTCATTTGATGTCGTTTTTGCGATTAGCTTTAACCCATCTGGCGCCCCGGGATATTTTGACTCTCGTGCTGACTGATTATTGGTAAAATGCATATGTGGTCGTGCGGACTCCGGTCTAAACGGGCACAGTACTACGCACAAGGTTCCATTGTGCCGAGTTAAGTTTTTGTCTCTGAATCCATCAGTGCTTATTCCAAGTGCACGGTTATGGTAAAGTTAGTTATTATCGCGGTATGTGGTATTATCGTAATACTTTATTTGAATTTGTATTGTTTGCAATTAAATTCAGATTAAACCTAATCAATTAATAGTAATCCTCATTAATTTAATGCGTTTCAATCAACTCCATTTAAATATACCTTAATAATCATTTAGTAATGATACAAACATAAGTCACCAATTTGCTCGATAGGCCTATGTATCAGGGTGTGCCTCCATGATTAACGTCAGTGACCACCAATATCATGAACACACAGAATATCTGCCACGTAAAGGAATCCATGCGCGCCTTCTACGATTTCATTCACAAGATATAATTTCAAGACAAATAAGTCCGCACCTTTGGGTTTACAATGAAATTCAGTAGGCATATGCCACCCTTCAAATTGTTAACTAATCGGTAACAATCGTGCATCTGAAAAACTTCCCAATTGTCCTCTACATATCTCGTCGCCAGCTACGCTAAACAAAATCACGCATTAGGCTACCCAATGTTGCTAGCTCATGTAGCAAAGCATTGAAAAACCGAAGGTAACTAATCAACTCAACTAATGAACTGGGATTGGTTGAATTTATGTTACAGCGAAACAGGTCCTATGACCCACGACAGTTGGTGTAAACGAAGAATAGACAGCATGTTTTCTGTTCTTCTTGGTTATCCAATAATATGGAAACCTGCTAGAATCATATTGGGTCTAGTGTCTTATTTGTATTAAACAGTTATGATAAAAGTGATGATGATGATGATGATGATGATGATGATGATGATGATGATGATGATGGTGATGATGAATAGCAGTTCAATAGAACGCGAACCTCCCCCTATAAAAGGTTCCAAAGTCTCCAATGCCATCACAACGTCTGATGGAAAGATATTGTGTAATACGTTCAATAATTGTCGTTTTCGAGGCCTCTACACACATGAACCGGTCATGAAATCCCCAAATAATCTTATTGAACGATGTGTCAAGAAAAACAGAAGATGAAGGGAGCTTTTCTCAAAAACAAAATTGTACACATTAAATAAATACCAATAAGTAATGCACAATAGCCAAGTTTGAAGAGGTGAGGGAATTAGGGTTTGGTATTCATTACTAACATTGCAACGTCAGGCAACTGAACCAGCCACAATATATTGGACATTTGAAACTTAAAGCGTCATTAACGTGCGATGATAATTTGGAGCAAGATTCCGGAATTACTTACAGCTGTATTACTATGCTTCAGTCAAATAATGATTGCCAAGAGGCAGGGAAAAATATAGCAAAAGCTGAATAATTTGGATTTTGGCTAACGAACATTCCCAGATTGAAAATATTCGAATAGAGTGTGTCTAGTACTTCCACGAAATCGTTATACTGTAATTCAACTTGGAATTGCACTATAGTTTCCTGATACGTTTTTAAAGTGTCGGCCAGCAGGGACATCAGTGCAATTTTATGAAATTTGATGAACTGAAGAATTATAAAGGATATGCCACTGTGCATGTCTTTTGTAACGTATGCTTTGATCACTATACATTATCTTTACATTATTCTTTGAACATTTCCAAACTTTGCACATTCTAAGAAAACATGACCATCAATAACAGTCACACACATCGAACTGACCTGAATGCTGATTTGAATGATTTGAGTATGATTCATGTTGTGGGTAACTATCGTCACGTCCCAGATCGTAACTAATATTTTGAATCATGGCTCTCCTTGCGCTCAATTGGCTAGGACACATGATAAAACTTGCCCATCCCAGCTATCACCTAGGTATTTTCTTATCGCACTGTACTCCAGTGACTTGGCGCCATTTCAGCCACGCAGCATTTACTCGTGCTCGATCGTCGAGAAGTGGCTCGCCATCCGAAGTGATGAGAGAACCAAGGTACTTCAATTTAGTCGTTTCATTGTGTTGATGATCTTTAATATTAATGTTTTTTTTGTCGTGTAGCCTCCTGAGAGGCCGAGTGCAGGTCTTTCTAGTCGACGCCCGTGGGCGACCAGCGCGTCGGGATGAGAGATGGAATGGATGAAGATGAATGAAACTGGGCAAGGATGTGGAAGGAAGCGGCCGTGGCCTGTCAGAAGGTACTGTCCCAGCATTTTCCTGGTGTTGAAAATGGGAAACCACGGAAAACCATTTCAAGGACAGCCGACGGTGGGGCTCGAACCCACGTGTCTACCGAGTCAGCAGAGAGCTTGGCCCCTTGACCTAACGCAGCGCTTTAGCCCGCGTAGCCACTACTGTCGGTAATATTAATGGTACCAATTGGCTAGGACACATTGCAGATATTCGGATTTTCATATGTTGAGTTTTTAACCAGTTTTGCCCACACTTTTTTCCAGCACAGACTTCCGATTGTTGAATATGCTAATGGTTTTGATGTAGCTTCTCGCTACTTAATTTTTTAATGTAATTATAAAGCATGCCGTAGAGTTTAATGAAGTCATCTAATGAGAAATTATGGCCTCTGGGGAAGTGAGATTATTTAGTTAATGATTAATATCTGCGCGTGCTGCTGCCATGTGGTACCCTCCAAAATATGGTCCACGTAACATTCCATGCGCTACGGTATGTCACATCTATCTCGTTCATTAGGAGTGATATGTGCATTCAGAGTATATTTCAGGTGTCCATCCTCTGGTATGAATCAGACATTCGTTGCTTGAACCTCAGAGGCCACACCTTCACTCTTTACACAATCTTTGAATACCGGAGTACTTTAAGAAACAACTAGAAGACCCGTGCTGCTCCGCAGCATTCATTTCATTAATACTACATCACTTCCTTCCATACGACATTTGCTGTTCGCATGACCTAAACAGACAATTACGGTACCATTTCCTTTCATTTTTAACATACTTTTCACATTTTGCAAAAATGATGAAAAAGTAGACTTATGAAATCAATCTGGGCAAATGTATGTGTGTCTGCATGTCCTTCTGTCTGTGTGTGTGTCTCCTACCCTATCAACTCCTAAATGGCTACAGCTATAGAGACCAAACTTGGTATGACTGAATATCTATACCAGGACATCTCTAGGCTATATTTGAAAATGGCGCCAGAGCTACCAACTGCTGAAAAACATAATTGAAATTTGAACTCTACGTTGGATATCTCAGAAAGTATGCATGGGAACCATTCCAAAATTGATACACATATACAACATAATATTTCAAATTAATTTTCAGGACCCCGTACAGGACAATGCTATCGACTTGATTCTAATCGTCCTAATAGGCTGAATATTTAACTGCATGTAACTTGTGTGACTTCCATACTATCAAATGGCTATCTTCCAAAATTGGCACATAGAGTAGGCCTTTATACAGTATATCATAACATTTCAAATTAATGTTGAGCAATCAATATACGATAGTGATGCCATCAGGATTCTACGCTGGCTGGTAGGTTGAATGTTTAACAGAATGTAATGTCCATACTATCTAATGGACTTCTAGCAAAACCTTGACGTGTACTGTGTATCTTAAGAGCTGAAATTAGACATATATTCTCTGCCCCCCGGGCTGCCAACTGTTGATGAATGCTCTCTATCATTTAGAACCTTAGCCTCAATATATCATAAAGTATGCATGCCAACATTTATAAATGCACACGTATAGAACATGATATTTCTGATTAATTGTGAGTAACCCATATATGACAGTGTTGATTCTACGCGTCCTGATAGGGTCCATGTTTAATTGCATGCAACTTCCACACTAACAAATTGAATTCACACAAAATTGGCACTCAATATTTTAGGGTAATTTTGAGCAACCCATACATGACACTGTTGCCAATATGATTCTACGTGTACTGAGAGGTTTAATATTTAACTGCATGTCACGTCCCTACCGTCTATTGCACTTCAACCCAATTTTACTCGTATATGTGCATAGTGTACATTAAGAGAAGAGTCTATGCATAGATTCAGAATATACAGGGCTGCTAACTGTTGATAAATTCTCTCTATAATCTTAAACAATAGTCTCAATATATCAGTAAGTATACATTCCAACAGTTCTGAACATTTCATACTCATAGAACATAAAATTGCAGATTAATTCTGAATTACCCTTTCATGACACTATTGCCAACAAGATTCTACGCGCGTTGATAGTTTTAATGTTTAACTCCATGTAACTTCCATACTAACGAATGTATTTCATCTAATTTTTGTATCTAATGTATGCGTTAGAAATGAGTCTCTAGGGCTACCAACTGTGCATTAATGATCTCAAGACTTTTGAATCCTAGAGTCAATATCATGGAATAGCTGTACGGAAAGAAACTTCGAACTTAGCTCAGTGTAAGATCATGATGATTTAAACAAATTTAGAGTAAAGTTTCAATGTCAGTGTTACCAACATAATTATATGCATCCGTATAACGTTCAACGTTCAACTTCATGCAACTGCCATACTAGATAATCGATTTATGCCCAGTTTTTCGCGTTAAATGGAACAGACCAGTGGAATATATGAAAATAGGAACTACAAGTTTTAATTGGCAACACCTTTGCGATGGACGAAGGAATTCTCAGCAGTAAGCCTACAACTACTGTCGACCAAAATATTATGTACACTCGCGTTTGAAGGTTGTTTGTGAAGTAACCAATAGACCTACATAATATCAAATAACATCATCATTTTCATCGTACTATTTTACGTTAGTTCATTTAGGTTTGGAGTTTTTAATTTATATTTTAATATTTTTTATCGCAGTTGGAACACAAAAAGTGCCTGTTTTAAGCGTGTTTCAACCATGTGTCACATTTAAGAATTATCTCACAAACCCGTCATCAGATCGAATCCAAATTTTAAAACAATATACACTGGAATGTTCTATAACTGGTTTATTAATTTCAAAGTTTTGTGTGCCCAAGAAAGAAAGTTATCATTTTTGTAAGGTAACTTTTTCTCGGCTGTCGGTGGCGTTGGAAAATGTAGTTCTTGGTTGTAATCCTTATACATCAAAAAGTTATGCTGTATGACTGTGAAATACGTAAATTAATTCAATTATTTTATATCGGTTTGTATTTGTACGGGGAAATAAGACATGGTTCTCCAGCTAGCCGCTCTGGGGAAAGCTGTACAGCGTTGCCAAGATGGAGCCCAACACGCGTCTTGGTGCGCCTCGCTCGGAAGTGATTGGCTCCATCTTAGCAACGCTGTACAGCATTCCCTGAAGCGGCTAGCTGGTGAACCATGTCTTATTTCCCCCTACAAATACAAACCGATATAAAATAAGTGAATTAATTTACGTATTTCACAGTCATACAGCATACCTTTTTGATGTATAAGGATTACAACGTGAACAAGAACTACATTTTCCAACGACACCGAGCCGAGTAAAAGTTACCTTACAAAATGATAACAACTTTCTTTCTTGGAAACACAAAATTTTGAAATTAATAAACCATTTATACAACATTCCAATGTATCGTGTGTTAAAATTTGGATTCTATCTGATGACGGGTTTGTGAGATAATAATTATTAAATGTGACGCATGGTTGAAATACGCTTAAAACGGGTACTTTTTGTGTTCCAACTGCGATAAAAAATATTAAAATATAAATTAAAAATTCCAAACCTACATGAACTAACGTAAAATAGAACTATAAAAATGATGATGTTACTGGATTTTATGTAGGTCTATTGGTTACTTCATAAACATCCTTCAAACTCGAGTGCACATAATATTTTGGTCGACAGTTGAGGGTGTTGTTTACGAATATAGACAATTACTGTAGGTGTAGAGAATCAAGTCTTGTTGAAAAGAAAAAAGTCCAGTATTGTTTCCTTACTTATGATGACCAATACTCCTGAAACTAACAGTATCGTTTTGTTGAAGGAGTACACAGGGTATCGTCGTCCGTAGAGTGCAATAATACAAAAGAATTCACATAAGCACTGCGGTCAAATTACTTGCCTCCAAGCAAGGTGGGTCAGGTTCGATTCCGATAAATGCAAGTGGGATAAGCGAATCCGTGATGATTGGTGTAACCTTATGTTCGGTATCACTACGTCAATAATACTGGCAGCGCGCATTCATAATTTACTGGCTCTAGACGATCAATGTTACTGAGCAATATCTGAGTATTCCTTGGTCACTGCAGTCAATGCAGTCGTGTCTGATGGTCTAGTGCTTATGTCTTGTAAAGTACTTGCTGTTATGGAACAAAACAAACGAATCATAGAATCGCAACACCTCATAAATGTGATTAACCATTTATACAACACACTGGTTGAACCTTTACCTTCCGCCAGGGACTCACAACTAGTGGGACGTAGGTTGGCGATAACCTTTACTTTTCTGTCGATCTCACTTGGTCGAAACTTGTTCTCTTCTGCTCCCGACGTTATTAGGATATCCAAGGCCTAGGGTGTATTTAATGTTCTCTACTTAATTGTAAATTCCTTTCTGATACCCTCATTCTTTGAAGGGTCGGACCTCTTGTTATTTTCGGTTCATCTCACACCTACAGTAAGTGGCCCTAAAGAAGGAAGGATGTGTGTGTAGTCCCACCACGAAGAGAGCACTCTTGAGGGCTGGCGAGTTTCGGAGTTGGCAACCCTGAGGGATTCCTGAGCTGGTTCTGTGTTTTCCCCGTTATTATTGAATTGAGACCGGGTGAGTTAGCCGTGGTGGTTACGGCATGACTGATGGCAGTCGCTCACATCCGGGAGGCGAGGAGGTTCGAATCCCCCCGCCGGCAACCTTGAAGATGGTCTTCTGTGGTTTCCCATCTTCCTTCCAGGCAAATGCCGGGGTTGGTCCCTAACTATAGGCCGCAGCCGCTACCTTCCAACTCCTAGTCCTTACATTCCAACTTCCCTCCTTCCCTCCCCAACGGTACTTGTAGCTCACCCATTGGGTGTCCGTCTCGAAGCAGCTACAAAACTGGCGAGCCGAACATGTCCTCGGACACTCCCGGCACTAAAAGCCATACGCTAAAAAAAAAAAAAAAATTGAATTGAGGGTGGGCCCTCACCTCTTTACCTTTCGAACTGCCTCCGTGGCTTTGCTTCTTTACTAGTCCCCTCAATCCTCTTTCTTCAAGGGTCTAAGCTTTGCTCTCAATTATTTCCGGTACTCCGTATTCTTTGTGGCCTTTGTTCTTCTTCACACATCAAAATAAATGTTTGCATATACTTACCACATCGAGCAGCGGTGGTACAAAACTTCCACCAGGAGTCCGCCATTAAATGAATGAAATGGCCTGCGATGTCCCCGGACATGAACTGTATTGAACACTTCTGGAATATGCTGAAGCGTGCTATTGCTCAGCGTCCACGCCCTCCCATAGCCCACCAAAAGATCATGGAGGCCGCTGTCGAAGAGTGGGATCGTCTGTCTCAAGAAGACCTGGCCAACTTGTTCTGTGGTACCGGTATGCCACGGCGAGTAAGAGCCCCACTGGACGCCTGTGGTGGCCATGTTCCTTATTGAAACGTCACAGGATGGCAATTTTACACACATATCATTCCCTGTTTAGCAGTCCAAAAGTCTTCCTGTACGTATAGTTTGTAATTTCCTTTTCACACGAATAAATTCTGCAGGATATTTGTCAGAATGTCGTCTCTTTTGTAATAACCTAGCCCACATTCCCACATACGCTCTGCATCATGGTAAACAAATGTTAATAGAAGTGATGGAAGCCATTTTTCAGTATTGCCTAGTTGTATTAAAGAATGCTTTTTCCAGTCGGTCAACACAAGTGTCATGCAAAACGTTTTTTGATGTGTGTAGTATGTGAGTTGTACACCTTTAGGTGTCATATCGTAATTGATTCTCGCTATCACCCAAACCTTTAGGAGCAGATGTCCAAAGTATTTCGCCCCTTAAAATATCAATTACCACCAGCCAAGTCTTTGCCAAGACCACCTCGTGGTGCGTTGCTGTCATCCCTGATTTACGCGTTCGATTCCCGGCTGTGGCAGGAAATTAAGTTCTGGTCTGAGGGTTGAATCGGGCTATACTCAGCCTCGTAAGATAGAACTGAGAACTGGTGGGTTCGATTCCTACTTAACGTTGCTGTTTCATGCAGGTTGAACGCTACCTGATCTAGGGCTTATATGGAAGAAAGCCTCGTTACGTGTCTCCTTATTTTCAATGCACTTTTTTTCATCTGTGTTTCATTGCAAATGGAGAACTCGATTTGGCGCAGTCTCCTTGTGAGTATAGAGACGTGCCACGATTGATTCAGTCCTTCTTTTTTTTTTTTTTGTTGCGAAACACTAATTTTAAATTTATCTGAAAAACTTGCAGAATCTATTTCAGTGGACAGGATTAAAACCATGTTCGGTATTGCCTTGGATGTCTTAATTTATTAGAAATGAATGAGCATACAGAAAATGCCCGTCCCTGCCCATTTTTGTTTTCTTTAAATCAATACATGTTTCGGGGTCAAATTGAGCCCCTCTTCAGCCGTTTGCAGCATTACTTAAAAACACGCTTTTCAAACAATTCATTGATATCAAACATGATTGTCATAATTAAAACTTTCACTTGAAAAGGCATGTCCAATACAATAATGTTAAAAACACATAACTTATATGTTGTGTTGTGTGAGTCTTCAGTCTTTCGATTGGTTTGATGCAGCTCTCCATGCTTCCCTGTCTTGATATTATCGTTTCATATGTTCATAGCTACCACATCCTACATCCGATGTAATCTGTTTAACTACAGGCTGTTCCAAATCCACCAGTTTTAGTATGCGTACACGCGAGTACTCGGCAGTGATGCTCGGAGCACGGTTGGAGAAGGACTGGGTATGATAGCCAATACGTCACTGGGCGAAGGCCATAGTACAAGTCCATGCGCTTCCTGCCAATCTTGATGTATCCACCGCTTAGTAACGGCAGCTCCTAGAGCAGAGCTGTATTGCATATTGCAGGTTTACTCACACAAGGCGGCGAGTACTCAGCTGTTCACGGGCGAGCTGCTCGGCTGGAACAGTCTGGTTTAACATATTCTAACCTTGGTATATCCCTACTGTTCTTATCCTCAACCCTTCCTTCTATAACAAAGTTTGCTATTCCTGGGTGTCTTAGTATGTGTCCTACCAACCTATCTCTTCTCTTCATTAGCAGTCGTCAGAAACATCTCTCCTATCCCACTCGTCTTAATACCTCTTCATTCGTAACCCTATCTGCCCATCTGATCTTCATCATTCTCCTGAAACACCACATTTCAAACGCTTCATTTCTCCTCTTTTCTTTCTTAAATGATCATCTTGTGTGGTGTAGCCGATGTTATTTTTAATCCGTCTTATTTTCCTTTTATGGGCATAACTGTTCGGTTACTGTATTGCTTTATCCTTAAATGGAATAGTTTTCTTTGGTACGTTGTTGTATTAATAACGGTTTGATCCAAGAATCCACAAAATCTATAGGTATTGCTATATACAGTATATCAGGTGAATCAGTTGCCCCCAATAATATTTTTTATGCAGCCCAACCAATGTGTATTATCAGGTAGATGATATATCTCTGCTGGAGCGGCTTCGTTGGCTTATCTGGCTGTTCCAGCCGAGTTGCTTGGCTGTGAGCAGTGGAGTACTCGCCGCCTTGCTCGAGTAAACCTGCAACATGCAATATAGCTCTGCTGTGGGGGCTGTCGTCACTGCGCGTTGGATACATCAAGACTGGGAGGAAAAGCATGGACATGTGTTATGACTAAGGTTCGGAAGTTAAGGAAAAGTCATATTTTTTTCCTGAGCTCATTTTACCCGAAATCTGAAAAATACGTTTGAATGATGGGTCCCTGACCACGTTTAAAGCAATTTGATGTTGCCTATAAATGCATATTTCGGCAATTTTTATTGTTTTGGTCATATTTGGTCATCTTTTAGTGATATAAGGTCATATATGGTAATAATTTCAGTATTTTCGTTTAAATTGAGGTATCGTTAACAAGGTACGCGTCAAGTTTCAAACACAGGATTTCCAAATACTGTAGTGCAGTAGATATATTTTTCTTTCTTTCCCCGGAATAGGCAGATAGCGGGTTTAGAAGACCTGATTCCAAAAAGGCGCTCCTCTATGGACGTCTTTTTGCACATCTTTCTGGACAAGTTAGATTGCGACACTGTACGCATGAGATCACGGAATGTGACGATAGTGTGCTTCCGCCTTTCAACAGGATGTCACGCTTTGGCACTTAAGACGTTTACTGTATGTAAGTGATACTTTAGCTATCCCAAAAATTCATGTGATATTTCATAGTTTAGGACATATTTTGTAGTTTTTAGGTCATATTTAGCTAGTTTTAGGGCATATTTGCTTGCATATTTTGTACTTCTTTAGGTCCTAAACTTCCGAACCCTAGTTATGACCTTCGCCCAGTGACGTATTGGCTATCACCCCCAGTTACTCTCCAACCGTACTCCGAGCATCACTGCTGAGTACTGGCGTGTACGCTTACTCAAACACGTTGATTTGGTACAGCCTGCCTTAGTTGGTAGCATGCTGAGCTTCTATGCCCAAGACAGCGGGTTCAAACCCGGCCGAAGCCGTCGGATTTTTTAAGAGCGTTAAAAATCCCTCAGTATGCCTTCCTTCGGAGGGGAAGTAAAGCCGGCGGTCCCATGTCATAGATTTATGGCATGTTAAAGAACCTTCCACTAATTACACCTGTGTGAAGCTAAACTGTATAGGTTAAGAATATAAACAACGCTCTTAGGTTCCAACGTTCGTTGCAAAGAGCCGACTGTGGTGGCATCTAGTAGCTAAGTTCTGTTCTAGGCCTAGTAGTCGTTGACGGTGGTGTTTGGCGGCAAAAGTAGGAACTATTTGAAACATTCAAAGTTGCAGTCCTTACTTGAATTAAAAAACAGATACACACACTAATACAGCCATCAAAATTTAACACCGGTTATCAGACAGATTCTACACACACCCAAAGTACACGGGCTACATACCGTGTTGTCCCAGCCCCTAAACTGAGGAACCAACCAACCATCTCTGCTTGAATCCCATATGGCACTAATGCACTGCAAGCTTATCCCACAAACGATACTGATCACTATTATGTTTCCCTCGATGTGACTACAGACAGTTCGAATAATAGGATCGAGGGGGAAATAATAGTGTTCAGTATCGTTTGCAGGACAAGCTTAGAGTACATTAGTACCATGTGGGATGCAAGCAGACTTTACTGACTCGTTAGTTGGGCTGCATAAAGCAATATTATTAGGGGCAGCTGATTCACCCAGTATTTACCGGATGATTCAGCAGCGCCTTCCAATATCGTTTGCTGCAACCCAACTATCGCGAGTTGGCAGGAAGGTCGATACTTCTCTGCCTGGATCCCGTATGGAACTAATGCACTGCAAACATATCCCGCAAATTATACTGAACAAGAGTTTAGTGTAATCTCATGTAATTTATTTCAGGATTAGGGCATAACCCATCTCTTTTGGGTACATTCGTGTTGACCGACTGAAAAGCACTAAATTCTTGTTTACTAAGGCAACACTGAAAATATGGCTTCAAACACCACAATGTTATACTGAACACTATTAGTTTTACCTCGTATTAGTCTGTAGAGGCCGGCCCCGTGGTGTTGGGGTAGCATGCCTGCCTCTCACCCGCAGGCCCCGGGTTCGATTCCCGGCTCCGTCAGGGATTTTAGAACCTGACGTGAGGGCTGGAACTGGATGCACTCAGCCTCGTGAGGACAATTGAGTAGCTGTCTGACAGTGAGGCAGTGCCTCGATCACGAAAACCAAGATTAACGGTCGAGGGGGCCCGATGCGCTGATCACGCGTCACCCCACTATCTGCATGCCAAATAGCTGGGCAGCGGTCGCTTGGCAGGCCTAGGCCCTTCCCAGGCTGTAGTGCCAGGGGTTTTTATTATTAATAATAATAGTCTTTAGTCACATCGAGGAAGAAATACGAGGGCAAGTCAATAAGTATCTGCAAACAATGTTTAAAATTTATTACAAAAAGAGTGCACAATTTATGTTGATATCATTTTTCAACATTGCCCCCTGCTATTCAATGCATATGGTCTACCACTTCACAAGCTTTCTGATACCCTCTGCAAAAAAGCTTCTTGGACGCGCAGCAAGCCACGTTTGCACCGCGTCCTTCACCTGTTGATCGGAGCTGAAGTGACGGCTTCTAAGAGCATTTTTAATTTTCAGTGGTCCAAAGACATGGTAATTCGATGGGGCGAGTTCGGGATGCTCCAACACCTCGAAACGCAGCGTACGAAGAGTTTGAGTGTGTGGGCGGCGGTATGTTGTGAATATTGTGTAGCGCCTATTGCATATGCAACTTGTCGTGTCAGTGTGTACGATGTATTGCCTAGCTTGACTTTCAGACCATGCTTTGGATAAGTCAGTGGCAGTGAAATAACGTTGCGAAACTTTATAGGCCAAAGACTGGGGGTATAAAATAATTATTTTTGTTGCACATTTTTAATTGGGGGTGATAGATGAGTATGAATAAGCAACAATTTTATAGGTGTGGATTCTATTTTATGAAATATGGGGTGGGAAATTATTATCCCACTGCCCATACCCGACAGTACTTTTTCTTAAATGAGCAATGGGGTAATACTTTCCCACCTCCAAATGATGATGATACTGTGTTTATCACTCAATAATGAGGTTTATTTAACATGATATAATATATAAAAACACACATCACGCTCTATAATTTAAGAAACCGTAACTCCCAAGCAACACACGTTCAGTGACCTATAACATCTTTGCCGAACACTGCACAAAAAATATAAAAGTGAGTTTGGAATGTTTAAAGTTAGTATATTCGAATATAATTCAATAATTTCAAAATAGTCTTTACTAAAAACAGAAAATTAATTTTTAAAACCTTCTATTCTATGGCACACACCCTAAACAGAGTAATTATTTCCTTTCTAGCTGAAATATACACACATCAAAAAAAGTTTTGCATCACCTCGGTTCCCAGATCTCCGGCATATAGACGTTGACTGTGTATATTGTATCCAAGATACAGTCCCTTTGACTGTTCATAGATGTCACTAAAACTGCTCAAAGATGTAAACAACCATGCATGAGCAGGGCCTATTAGACGGAGGGGGTACGACAGCCGATCAGTTCCAGTCATTCCACCAGGACGAAGGTACGCTGCTCATGTTGTCTGTAGTTCTACCATGCCTAGAAGGTCAATACCGCAGTTCGATCGCGTCCGCATTGTTACTTTGTGTCAAGAAGGGCTCTCAACAAGGGAAGTTTCCAGGCGTCTCAGAGTGAACCAAAGCGATGTTGTTCGGACATGGAGGAGGTACAGAGATACAGGAACTGTCGATGACAGGCCTCGCTCAGGCCGCCCAAGGGCTACTACTGTAGTGGATGACCGCTACTTACGGATTGCCGCTCGGAGGAACCCTGACAGCAATGCCACCATGTTGAATAATGCGTTTCGTTCAGCCACAGGACGTCGTGTTTCAACTCAAACTGTGCGCAATAGGCTGCATGATGCGCAACTTCACTCCCGACGTCCATGGCGAGGTCCAGCTTTGCAACCCCGACACCATGCAGCGCGGTACAGATGGGCCCAACAACATGCTGAATGGACCCCACGGAATTGGCATCACGTTCTCTTCACCGATGAGTGTCGCATATGCCTTCAACCAGACAATCGTCGGAGACGTGTTTGGAGGCACCCTGGTCAGGCTGAACGTCTTAGACACACTGTCCAGCGAGTGCAGCAAGGTGGTGGTTCCCTGATGTTTTGGGGTGGCATTATGTGGGGCCGACGTACGCCACTGGTGGTCATGGAAGGCTCCGAAACGGCTTTACGATACCTGAATGACATCCTCCGACCCATAGTGCAACCATATCGGCAGAATATTGGAGAGGCATTTGTCTTCATGGACGACAATTCTCGACCTCATCGTGCACATCTTGTGAATGCGTTCCTTCAAGATAACGACATCGCTCGACTACAGTGGCCAGCATGTTCGCCAGACATGAACCCTATCGAACATGCCTGGGATAAGTTGAAAAGGGCTGTTTATGGACGTCTTGACCCACCAACCACTCTGAGAGATTTACGCCGAATTGTCGTTGAGGAGTGGGACAATTTGGACCAACAGTGTCTTGATGAACTTGTGGATAGTATGCCACGACGAATACAGGCATGCATCAATGCAAGAGGACGTGCTACTGGGTATTAGAGGTAGTGGTGTGTACTGCAATCTGGACCACAAATGCTGAAAGTCTAGCTGTATGATGGTACAACATGCAATGTGTGGGTCTCATGAGCAATAAAACGAGCTGAAATGTTGTTTGTGTTGATCTCTATTCCCTTTGTATTTAACGGTTCCGGAACTCTTGGAACCGAGGTGATGCAAAACTTTTTTTTGATGTGTGTATCTACTCAAGTGACCAAAACCATTAATAACATTATTTTTCAATTATATACCAACTTTTACAAATCTCTTATCTTCAATAAAGACACCCTCTTCTGTAAGACAATGCATTGCATTCACACAACACAACCGAACTGGCAAGCACGTGCACTGGAATATATGCTTCCCACCTTTGGTTTCTGATAACAGTATAGGCTATATCAGGTTAATAGGTTTTCAATATTTCTGTGTAGCTAGCTTGTGGATGCATGTGGAACTGCTTGAAATGAAAGGGGTGGGAAGATTCTCTCCCTAACACCGTTCTAGAAATACATGGTGGGAAGATATTATCCCAACGACCTACAAAGGGAATTAGCCTGTTTTGCATGATTTCATATGCCGAACCATGGCTAATGAGCAAATAGTTTGCCACGTCATCAACAGTCACTCGTCTGTTATGCAGGATCACATCACGCACTTGTTCAATTTTGGCATCCGTTACGGTTGTAGATGGACGCCCGGAACATACCCCATCCTTCACGCTCGTGCGACCCCTCTTTAAATGTTCCGGTATTGTGCTGAAAGGCGTCCATGAATTTCCTCTCCTGGTATGCAATCAGACCACAAAGAACGGATTACAGAACGGTGTTCTTCCTTGGTGCAAACGGAGAGTGGCGCGGCCATCTCACGTCACTGCAGAGCAAGATGTACTGATCTGATAACGCTCAAACCTACCACAAACGAGGAAAACAGTGCCATCTAGCGGCTGGTGAGCTTACAACGCGGTACAGCCAACCTAACGACACTTAGAGCACAATTGCAGATATTGACTTGCCTCCGTAATATGGTTCAGTATCGATTGCTGGATAAGCTTGCAGTGTATTAGTTCCATACGGGATGCAAGCAGAGAATCATCGACTTTCCTGCCAATAAGCGTTTGCTGAGTTGCAGTAAATTATATTGGAAGGGGCTGCTGAATCACCCGGTATATACAGAGTGGTTCACCACTTTTAAGAAATCCAACTAACGTTACAATTCTCCTGATGGTCGATATTGCGCTGCGCACTGCATGTGTGACAGCAATGTAAACTGAGCCATGGGCCTAGCAAAGGAAATACGTCTGTAATCACTTTCGCGGCAAATATTAAGAACCATTCTACGAACATGTGATTTATTGCTCCATGTAGAATACACTTACATGTAATACAATTGAATTAATAGGTTACACCAGGTGATATGCAATAGTAGAAAGTTAAATGAACACGATAAACCATGATTGAAGACTTTGATACGCATACTAACGTTCGAGGTGGAACAGCCTAGTTAACTAGTACCCGTGTAGCGCACTATGTGTATGTTGGATTCGTGGCTGAGGCGGTTAAAGTCCGATCTGATGTGGTAGGTTTGCGAGACCGACCAGAATAGTGCTTCCAATCCAGCCGTATGCAAACGTTTCTGAACGACAGATTAGTGGGGATATAATATCAAGCCACACTTACAAAGTCACATTACCACATTTATTCACTTACGATGTATTCCTGTGCAGAGTACATTGAATTTTGCCAATTATGAAGAGAATACAATCGAATTAGTAGGTTATGCCACGTGACCTGGAATGACAGAAAGTTAAATGAATACCGTAAACCATGATTTAAAACCCTGACATGGATTTTAACATAGCATATCGAAGAAGGTTCTAATCGCTAGTGCTCGCATCGAAGTATACGTATTCTTTAGAATTTCCCTCGGTATTATTTTGTTATTAACTTTTAACAAAAAGAATACAACTTTATTTGACGTGTACATATTAAAATTATTTCGTGTAATACCACATTCGAACACTAGCAACGTTCATGGAATCCAGCCTGAAAACGCAAGTGCTCGCTATATTATTGTACTAGTGCCCCCTCCCCAATAATCAACTTTGACCTCTCGTATCATTTCCGTAGTGATACATAGGTAAAGTGGTCAGCACAGACGATAAAACTTAAGTTAAAACAAATCTAGAAACTAACATGTATCGAACCCCGATACTTCCGATCGGGAGTCCAACGCGTTACCATTTCAGCCACGGAGACTTTCACATTGCAAGTAGTTCATAATACCTCACCAAGATCGATTGGGAGAACTTTTGCGTTGGACACTAGATTGTCTTTATCTAAAACGTTCCTACCGGTTCGAATGAGATTGTAGTCGTCGGGCATTAGAAATATTAAGGTTCACGTTTAAGGATAAGATTCATTTTCCTTTCTTCTGTTGTGATGGCTTTGAAATGTGCAGGTGTTCGCTTAACCCACGGACACCTCGATCGCATCACCTAGCCACGTGCGTTTCCGCTGCATTGTGGTTATTGGAAACAATAAGTTGTGGAGCTATGAGAATTAGGATTATTGTAATATTCTCGCGGTTATGGGAAGTTCTCAATGCAACTGTCGTGCACTCTTAACACTCAAACTGCCATATCATTGGCATTTGTAGACTAATCAGTGGGGTGTTTACACTGGTGTACTTAATATACCCTCATCCACAAATTGGTATTGCTTTCAAGCTAAAAATCAGAGTTTTAAGTAGCTACCATTGGCTGGAAATAACCCATTGAAATGTTTCGCAGGTGAATTTTCGTCACCGTAGCCAATTTTAGGAAAATAGTTGCCTCAAAGAACAAACAATTACAAGGTGGAGAAGAAGATTCAAAGTTTCCTTTAATTCAAATTCTGCGTCAGTAGGACTAATAGTTCATGAGCCAGTAGCCAATGCACATGAGACTTTCATTTTGCTGTTCTCAGCGGCGTCAATATTTGAGGCTTCTTTTTAAACTTTCCTTTTTAAGGAGTTGGCAGTGGTCTTAAATTTCGAACCATCCCAGCATTTTATCTGGAGTAGAAGTGGAAAACCATGGAAAACCACTTCCAGAATGACTTGGTATTGAGTAGAAAATTAAGATTAGAAAATCGATTCCACAAGCATACCAACACACGTTATTTTGTTTCTATAAAAATAATCCTACCTGAAAATGCATTCAGCAGACGCACATTCAGTTAGTAGCTTTTGTTTTTGATAACTTCAGTTTCACTCTCACCATAGGCCTATCTTTGGAAAGAAAAGTCATGTTAACAATCGAATGAACTCAATACGATACAGTTTTCCTCATTAGTGGATTAATTAATATTGATTCATATTTGCTGAACGTAGGAATGAGGTATGGTTTACATCCCGAGGTTACAGAGGGCTTTGGCGCGATACATGCAGTGGCCTGAGTCAGACTGATTTTCCTTTTAAGCCAAGATGATCACATTTTGAACACTTGCTACCCTGAATATACAGGGTACCTTCCTTTCTGTCTACAGATCATTATGTCGTCGTCCTACCTGGCTACGTGCCATCGGATAAAAACGGTCCTCTTAAGGACCAATTATGAAATCACTAGTTGGAACAGGTACATAAGCAGCCATAGTGCATCCACTGCATACGGCGTTAAACGAAAAAATACGTACCATCCCGGGGATCGGCCCTGCTACCGGGCTGCTTGCCTGACGCAACAGAAGGAATGCATGATTTATCCACCTTAGCTACTGATAGCCAGAGTGAACTGATGGCACGTATTGAATCTATTCGTAGCTCCCATAGACACCTGTCCAAACGTAAGGTGGTGTTTTTCGGAGCTGTGCTCGTTTTAAACATGCATTATAGTTGAGGTCATTGAAATAACACTACCGCTAATGATTTCTGCTATATTCGCGAGCATGATTTCATTGATAAAGTTGTACTAAGGCCGTAAGGAGCAGGTATTAATGTTTTTGGGATGACTATGATATGCGCGATAGTTTGGTTGCCTTTCTCCAAAACAAATAAGGGGCTGGTGAACCACTCTTTATGTTAGCACAACATATTAGCAAAATAGCAAATGTTAACATATTTACGTATGTTTATGTGTATTTACCGTTTTAGCCGGCTAAACGGGTGCTTGATCCCAATGTATGTTAACCGTGCTATCAGCAGCACCACACTAAAGACTTTCGCTGATGTAAATAAAACAAGGCATTGTATTGGCAGGAGCGGATTTTTTAAAATGCTTATTCATTGTAAATAAATCAAGAAACTATTTCAGCCGAACAAGATATTTAGTTCAGTCCTAGAATGTAGAAAATTAAAACTTTTGAGAAACACATCGAACATAGGTGTCCCTGGCACAACCTTCGTTATAGTCTATAAGAAGTCATTACATTGTTTAGTTTGGTAGACTAACATATACTTTTTAGATGATGAGAGATAAGTGAGACTTTGAGCGTGCTCTGTGACGTAATTGCTCTGTTCTCCGTGACTCAACGTGGAGAGCCTGGAGTCAGCGAGAAAGCATATCTACAGGGGAGAACTGCACTCAGTGCATTTTATCAGGCCGCCATGATGGTAGACAGATGGCTAGTCTACCGTTTTCAAATAATCTATACGGAATATAAAAATAAAAAACTACATATTAGTACCAAATTATTTTTGGAAGAAAACTGAAAACACACATTTATTTTATTTTCCAGAGCTATGTTATAATTATCAGTCTGCACGTAATTAGGCCACCCAGCATTGCTGCTTAGTGTCCAAGCCAATCATGTGTTTAATTTTACTGTATTATTCCTCTTCTTCGTCACTCATTTTTTAATATATTTGGGGCCATTGTTTTACTGAAACTTTGGCGGAGAACATTTTTTAAATTCAAATTTGATATTTGTATCCTGTATTGAGGTTTGCCAAATTGTTAGGCATGAAAAGAAGTGCTCACATAAATGAGTAAATTCAAAAATTCTCCAGCAATCAAGCACAGCGCACAGTGCACAAACCATCACTGAACATCACAGGCTTGCTGAAGTCAGTTCTCGCTGTCTAAATATCGACAGTACGGAGATTGCTCTCATATCCTTGCGGACCAGTAGTTTATACTGTACCTTAGCCTCCTCCACAGCCACACGACAGACTTACCTATAAGGAAAGAGAAGTTTATTAGTGGTAATCATGAAATAATATTATGACAATTTACATTAGGCTGCACAAGAATGCAGAACTTTAAAATAACAATTAGTGAAGCATTAAGTGAAATGTTTAATTATAAGACTTCACGTTCCTATGCTAATACATTGTTATCAGGTCATCCAAACAACGGATCCTCAGGGATATGACATAAAACTGGCCACTGGAGATACATTCTAGCTCGCGCCTACCCCTCCCCCAGCTACCATGAAAGACAACTCCTGTGACTCCCTGATAGTCACCGTTAAACTAACTCCTTTTTCTAACCAAATCTGCTTAACTTATGAGATGGTGTGAATGTACTGTGAAAGTCCGTTGAGTCAACGCACAGCCTATTAGAACGGTGACGTCGATGATATAATACGGTCATTGCGAAATGTTAAAAATATCGATGATAACGTTGCAACAAATATAGCAGTGAAAGGGGGCTAGTTTCAAACCCAGCAATCTCCAATATTTTCGTAAATTGAGTTATTGGTACCGAGTTAAACTTCGTATTCAAATCCATTTATGTAACCTACGCTGTTCCTGCAAACACGGCAAAATCCATGTTATTTTCTTTAATAAAAATCCGTGTCATTTTCAAACCTAGCAATCTCCACCTGATGGTAGTCTCAAACTAAGCAAACTCCAAACAGACCTATGAGAGCTGCAATATGGAGACCACCCAGCATGCTCCACTCTCCACAAATGTTGGACTTGCATTAAGGAAGCTAATACTACATTTAAGCAAACAGGACCCTGGCATTTCAAGACCTAAACTTCAAAACGCATAATTCTGAAGTGTCGAAAAAGAAATCTGGAAGAGATATTAGAGGTGAACAGTTTAACAAGAGCCTTACTAAATAGAACTGTTCTATAACTGATATAATTCTCAGGAAAGTGGGTTCAGCAAAACTAAAGATCGTCGAGAACCTGCTGACAACACACTCCAGAGAGCAGTGGAGACAGCTTAAGGAGTTACAGTACTACGATGAGGCGCTGTCAAAAACCGAAGAATCAGTTCCTATGGAAGACGATAATCCTTTGTGTGAACCTGCGGAGGAAGAAGTAGTCCTGCATAGCTAAAGAAAACGGACAAAAGTCGCATGTAACAAAGTGTTCCTCAAGTTTCATTTTTAATTCGCATTCCTTTGTTTGTCTCAAAATCCTGAGGTACAAAATGTAAAGTTCTAGAACTTTCATGTTTCCATGTTTCTTCACGTCAAAGTGTGCTGTCCCCACATCCTATTACATCAAATTCAGCAATCTCTCTGTTACTACTGTAGCCGAATCAGTGACGCTTCTGTGACGTAGAGACTTCGGGAACATGTTTAAAACGAAGCGGCAGATTTTGAATCGCACATGGCCTACGTGACTGCATATTTTTGAAATTTCCTCAAGACGATGGATTTGAGTTTTTGAAACTGTTACTGTTTTCTAGCAATTAAATTTGCAGATGATAGAGCAATCTAGGAAGGAGATACTTTACGTTCACTGGGAGCCGAGATATGGCAATCGAATGTTCGAGAAGGTTTGATCGCTGTGACGCGTGGACCTGTGACGTATCGCCGGAATCAGTATAAAAGAAGCAAGAAATATCACTGAGACATGTACTTCGTCCGAGCAACTGCTCGGGTAAGCATAATCGCCGCGCTGTGAATCTATTAACATGCTGTTACTATAGACGACGAAATAGCATAGTCGCTGGACTAGTGTTCAGGACTTAGTTTATTGTCAGTGAACTAAGCACTTGCACTAATCACGATTTTGCCTGTCTGGGTGGAACTTAGCCAACGTCTGGTCCCGTCTGTTTTACAGATTGAGGGGGACCTTATCCAACATGCCTGGTTACAGGATATTAGAGGGGACTATCTACATGGTAGAGACGTCTGAGGAGTACTCATTACCCGAAAATAGTTCAGCCTACGATGCGGGACAAGTGTTGCCTAGCGCACTTGTTGCAGATAATATCTGATTACTCGCTGAGGGACTAACTTATATTAGGCATTCTTCGACCTCCACAGATACCAGATTGTTAGTGCAAAACTCGCTGAATTTCATGCTGCTAAAAGTTGTGTCTGTCATAACTAGTCAAATACAGAACAGTGAAATCACAGTCTACGAATGAACATTCTAACAGTGAACAAGTCGTGTTCAGAAATGGAACATTTCATAATGTTGGACAGTATAATGTATATCGGGAGATTTTATGTAAGCGAATTTATCACCGCCAGTATGTGTCGCTTAATCGTGCGAGGATAGGTATGCAATGGAGGGCAACGAAGACGAGGCAATGGAGTCGCTCATGACCAAGGGAGATCGCAATGCTAATAGTTAGTGGCGAACACCAAGGACACGCATTACCATCACATCAAAAATGAAGTAAGCAGATATTCTACATGTATTTCTTACTAGGCTAATGTAGTTGAGAATTTCTTTATACCATTCATAATAAAAAGTCAACACCAACTTCGAGTCAAACTTCATGTGTATTTGTCCAGTACGACAAATGGAGCACAATTGTGGGGTCTGACAATTTAATATACAATGTCCTATACTGTCAGAATAACAGTTACATTGATGTCTTCCTGATATAAGACATTCTGAATTTATTTAAAGGAATAGGAATATTTTTATATAGCTTCTTAGAAGCTTGATCGAAGCTTGGATTCTTTAAATTAATTCCTTAATTTTTTGATAATGATAAAGTACAGTGAAATAATAATAAAAGAAAATAATATTCTATTAATAATTATTTATGTGAGGATACACCGTTAAATAAATAATTTAATTTAATCAAACTATTTGAAAGGTGATAGCACCATTATCATAATTTAATTTACACTATTAATAATCAGTAATGTTATTAAATTAAAAATCATGATATGAGAAAGTTGTAAATAATTTGTGATACTTGTTAAATCAAGGCGAGAGTATAAAAATTTTGTTTAATGGTTTATATTTGAAAATTTAATAACTAGGGTCATAATAATAATTGTAAATGTCGTAAAAATCATAACAATGATATTTTTCAGATTGCCAAGAATAATAATAATTATTTCATGTGGTTAGAAGGAATAATAATAATAAACATAGAAATTGTTTAAATATTTATGGGACTGTGATAAATATAATAACATTTATTTATTTCAATATTTATGAAGCAGAAATTAACATTTATGAACAGAGTTTTATTTAGGAACATGGTTAGACAAATGAGATTGTTTAAATAATATCAAATGGCAATAGTTTTGAAGGAAGAATAAGTTTAGAAAACGTTTCTAAGAGCACCAAGTATGAATGAAGAGGGAGGTAAAATAATAATAAATTTTATCAACTAGGTTGAATATGTGTTAAATAGAGGCAGGGAGATTTTGACCAGGAATAATATATATTACTGTGGGGAAAAAATTAAGAATCATTAGTAATGATTATTGTTGATAATATTTTGCGACTTGGATGTCGGCATTTATATTTATGTGGAGACTGAGGGTCATCCACGAGGAAATTATTTCCTGAGTTGTGGAAAAGGTTAGTGAGAGCGTGTGTTGGTTAAAGAAGTGTGAGGCAATTGGGCCGCTCCATATTCCAGTCCAATTCAAATACTCCAGGATTGGATATTTATTTCCAACCTGGGTCAATTATCTAGATTCCCGATTTTGTGCCTAATAAATAAAATATAATTGTTAGATTTGATGAACCTGGCCAAAGCTTATTGAGAAAATGAATGGTTGCAAATGCAATAAAAGAAGATAAATATCTTAGAATGTTTATAATAAATACTTGGGAGTGCCTGAAATAATAATAATAAAATTTGAACCAGTCAACTAACTTAATGCCAATCTTCATGAACTAATTTTGAGAGAAGTGAGACCTGTAATAAATAATTTTGAAGAAGATTCACGAATAATAATTGTTACGTGCAAGAGCCCGTCCCAACGTTTCAAACATGTATCTACCCCTGAATGGAATTCATGACATTTTGAATCGGCCGCCTGGTGACTTGATCACGTTTGTGAACACGAGATGGCACCTGCTGTCGGACTTCGGGCTTCCTTCAAGTGGTTCCTTCTTCTCCGCTAGAATGCGTTAGTTGTGCCTTATAAAACTCTTCCTTTTCGTGGCATAATTGATGGCAATTATATTATACGTCATAAACAAAAGAATATATATACTTCATGATACCGCCAAATTTGTTACTTAATTATGACATTGTTGATTGATGTGTCAAGCCTTGATTGGACGATGAATATTTACATGAATGCAGTTCGGTATCTGACGCGGAATTCTCCGCCATGTTGTGTGTTGCTGTCTGTCGTCAAGATAACAAGCCGGCTGCTGGTCCAAGAGTATCGCTCCGTGTGCTAGGGGAGCCTTGGCCCCTAGCTTTTTCAAAATATGAATACATATTCAAGAAAAAAGAAACGCCTGTGCTACATAAGGATTTAATTTCATCGTTCCGCCGTGAAGAGGAAATATGCAAAGTAAATCGCATCTGGATACAACAGGAGTGCTTGTGACATCAAAACGACGCATGGGCGTGTTAGCCATTTTCAAGGCAATTTGTGCCAGATTATATTTTATTTATATTGTGTGTTAATTATTTTATTTTCATTGTGTCTCCGCTGAGAAGGATGTAAGGTACGTTGAATTATGTATTTATATTTATTATTGTTATGGAGCTCCGATATCGTCTTATAGTAATGTTTTAATTCTGTAACTTATTTTGTTTTATAGGCCTAATATTTCTGTTTGTCAACGTTACCTGATATTTAAAAAAAAGGTTATTGTTTTCTTCGTACCTTCTGGAGACACATTTCTAAGTTTATTTTACGTTTTAATTTATTATTTATTTTCCTTTGGCAATCTTGGGATTGGCATATTATTTATCTGATTTAAGATCCGTGGCTCCACCCTAATGTTAATAGTATTTAGACGTAATTGTTTTCTTCCCTTCTTTCTGCTGATTTTAAAATTTAATTATGCTAATTATTTGCCGCAATTTCGATTTGACATGTGGTCGTCTGTTCCTGTGGCCATGTTTGTTTTGTTTTTGTTTTGTCGAAATGCATCCTGGTCTTGGACGTCAGTCTCTTGGCGCCGACCGCGAAGCTCTAACGTGTTGTGTTGTTAGCTTAATATTTTTTAATTTAACCTTGTTGGTTTAACTTTGTGTTTTTGGTAAATGTTCCTGTGTTTTTCTCCGTTATGCAAATTAATGAATTATTTTCTGATCCTATTTTATTTGGTTAATTTAATTTTTAATTTCCCGTTTCGTCGTGGCCTGGATCTCCGCATGTCGGATCGGTATTGCATTCCCTTGTAAATTATCAAGCCCTTTCTCATTTAATCATGCCTGTAATTTTATTTTAATCTTTGGGCTTTATAACATTTTAATTTTTAATTTAATTCTTGTCTTTTTTGCTTTGCAAGCAAGCATGTTCTGTTTCTGGTGGAGGTGCTCCTTTAAATTTTAACTATTAAATTTTTATTTTTATTTTTAAGCTGCTGTTGTGGCATTATTTCGTCGGCAGCAGTTCTGTCGGTTATTGGGGGTGTCTGTAGAATAGCCTGCGCGTTCCCCTTCTCCACTTTCCTTCCACCCCTTTGGAGCTCTTCTGTTGGGACATGTCATCTGGAGGTGATTTTGCTGTGGAAGCGTTGCGGACCTCTGAAGACAGGTAAGTAGGCCCATCCATCCTGGCCGTCCACGGTGGCATTCTGGTAGCAGACCGCGCTCGAGTTCGCTTCCGTAACTATCCCCTCCCCAGTACCCGCAGGCTTGTTTTATGGACCCTTCTAGTGCTGATGGGGCGGTTGTTGGTGGGATCTTGTCATGGCAGTGCACTTAATGTTATGTTTTGCTAATCCTTGTCGTTTGTTTTATTTCATGTTTGCCTCTGAATATCCATGTGGTGAGCTGTAAGTGACCTGTTTAGAAGCGAGGCGTTTGCTGCTGTATTTTACCCTGTTTGTATGCAGCATCCCCACTGAAAAAGAAGCTCGGTGAGTGACTGACATGTGTTCTTGGCATGGGAAATGGGGATTTCTTAATATTCTGATAGCCTACATGCTACGAGTGAAGGCATCCTGGAGCCCTATCGGAAGCTGTTCGCCATGTGTTTTGTGCCAAATTTTGTAATTTAGCTTCCTGTTCTCGAGCCAAGCAGGCGGTGACGTATGCAGTTCTGGACAGCATTGTGCATGATCTTGTATTATAGGTGGTGGCTGTGTTCGAGTGTCAACCTAATCTATGGTGGTGGTAATTGGTAGTTTTGGTTTGTTGTGAAAGTGTAAACTGTCCTTGTAATTCCTAAAATTTGTTTCCTTCTATATTGGCTGTCTGCATTCTGTGTTTTCCAAAATGGCCGACAACAATAGTGTTTTCGATTTAATTGACTTAAGAGATAACCTTGTGAATTTGGAGAGTTCATCTGGGGTTGAACGTGAATCACCTCTGTTTACTAGGTCTGAGGTTTTGGGATCGATTTCTAGTAGTGGTTTGCCTGCCCCTCTTTTGTCTAGTTCTGGCTCGCCCAGACCTCTTAACCCTGCTTACGGTCATTCTTCTCATATTAGGTCACCTAATGATTTCCTGGGTCCTGCCGACCCATTGCATCCCGGTTCCTTCTCTAGTAATGTAAATGTTTTTTCTCCTGTAGAGGGTGTGCGAGCGGTCTACCCTGGTAACAATGTCTCTTTTCCTAATGATACATTCTCGCCTACCGTTAATTATGGGTCGATTCCTCATCCTATTTCTGGTTTCTTAACTAAGTTAAAGAGTTTCAACCAAGATGACGTTACCCAAGTGGTCCTATTTTTAAAACAAGTGGTCGAATTGGGTAACCATGCCTCGATTTTTGGGATGTCGGAAATTCAGATTTTTCAACTTTTGTATCCTGTTAAATCCGGTATGCTGCGCGATAAGCTGGTTGAAGCTATCCACCTCCGCATGTCCTTAGCCATGTTTATTAGGGAAGTGTTGTGGTTTTTTGTCCCTGCGAGTGCCCTTAGTGCTCTCGAGCAAAGGTTTTTATATCGTGTCCAAAGGTTGGACGAGTCACTTAGCGACTATGTCAGTGACATTAAGGTGTATGCCCAGGTATTTGCATCCCCTTTAACTGAACGACAGTTGGTGTCATCGATTGTAAATGGGTTTTCGCCTCAATATAGGTCATACATGACTATGTGTACCAGGCCTTCGTCATTTGTCGAGCTGAAACAGGTCATTATAAAGGCTATGGCTGTGAAACATGCAGATTCCCTTCGGGTAGCTAATGTTCCTCCTCCTTCCTTGATGTCTCGTCCCCCTCCTTCCTCGATGTCTCTTCCCCCGCCTAAGGTTATGTTCCACCCAAGACCCAATATTAAGTGCCACACGTGCGGTGGCGTGGGACATGTCAAGAAGGTGTGTCCGAGTAACCAGGTGGTGTATCGCCAATGACGGGATGTTGTGGAGACCAACTCGGGTGTTACTTCTAAGGATATTTCTGAGCATGTGAATTTGGGAAAACCCTGTGAAGTTTCTGTTCGCCCTACCAATGAAAGTCTTGATAACTCGTTGAAAACTAAATCTTCACGTGCTAATTCTGCTTATGTCGCTGACCTACCTAACCTGTCGGTGAGCAATGTCGTGGCAAGTCAGCCTAATTCTAAACTTAATGTGAAACCTGTGGTGAGGGTGTCCTCGTCATCTAATTGTAATCGTTTTAGAGTGAGTAATGATTTTGGACTTTCTCCTGTGGCTAAAGGAATATCCCCGTTTATTGAAATTTGTGTTAATGACGAGCCCGTTTCTGCATTGCTTGATTCTGGTAGTGTCGCATCCTTTATAAGCGAGGACTGGTTTTTATCTATGAAGAGTGTTTGCAAATTTCCTGGGTTAGAGCCTAACAATGAATCTTTTATTTCGGCAAATTGTTCAAACTTAAATATTTTGGGTAGTATGACAGTCAAAATTCATATTCTAAATTTTTCTTGGAAGTTTAAATTTTTTGTTGCCAGAAATCTTTCTTGTTCTGTGGTCATTGGAGCTAATTTCATGTCACACGTTGGTATGCTTCTTGATTTTGGTGCTCGCAACTTATGGTTTAAGTTTAATCCGCAGAGTAAATTATCATTTAACCCGGTTTTATCTTCTCCTGCTGTCAATTCAGTTAGTGAACCTGTGACTATTGATGATCTCGATCTGGAAAATTTAACGAGTCTTCAAAAGGATGCCATTAAGAGGTTATGTCAGGAGTATAGTGATGTATTTACGGACAAGTTGGGTGTAACCCATTTGATGGAATACAAGATTGAGCTAACCGATTCTGTGCCGGTGCGTTCCAGCCCGTATCGCCTTGCCCCGCCCAAGATGGCTGAACTTCGTAAGATTATCGATAAGATGTTAGAAGAAGGTGTAATCCAACCCTCTATCTCTGCCTACTCATCCCCTGTATTTCTTGTGCCAAAACCTAACGATGGTTTTCGGCCGGTGGTCGACTATAGGGCTCTTAATCAAAAAGTTGTTTTGCAATCCATCCCTTTGCCGGACCTTCATACTTGCTTGAGTTGGTTTCGCAACGCGAAGGTGTTCACGATCCTCGATTTAAATTCTTCTTACTTCCAAATTCCCCTCTCTCCGGAATCCAGGCATGTTACTGCTTTTTCCACTGACTGGAACCTGTTTGAGTATGCCCGTGTCCCGTTTGGCCTATCCACCGGAGCCGCTGTGTTGAGCAGACTTCTGGACAAGGTGTTTCCAGAAATTAAATTCAAGTTTGTGTACCACTACCTTGACGATGTGGTGATCTATTCTGAGTCCTTCGAGGAACACGTTGATCATCTGAAAGTTGTACTTGATCGGTTGCGTGACGCTGGCCTTACCGTCAAATTGTCCAAGGTTTCCTTTGCCAAGCCCAAAATTTCCTTCTTGAGACATATTGTTTCCGAATCTGGTATCTCCGTGGACCAGTCTCGTACGCAGGCCATCAGAGATTGTAAACCACCCAAGAACGCCAAGGGTGTTGCTCGTTACATTGGTATGGTGAACGTCTTCCGTAAGTTTATCACTAACTTTGCCGACCGTGCTGCTCCTCTAAATCTATTACGCAAAAAGGCTGTGAAGTTTGAGTGGGGTCCCTCTCAGCAAGCAGCCTGCGAATATCTTAAGCTTGCGCTCTCTAACGCCCCTGTATTAGCCATTCCGGATTTTGGGAAGCAGTTAATTGTGCAGACTGATGCGTCTGGTCGTGGTGTTGGTTGTGTCCTACTGCAGGATTCTGATCTGGGTAGGCAACCCATTGCATACGCTTCTCGTACCTTAACGGACGCAGAGAGGAAGTATTCCATATACGAACTTGAGGGTTTAGCTGTGTTGTTCGCTCTAGAAAAATTCCGTATGTATCTTGAGCACACTAAGTTTCTCCTTGAGACCGATAACCAAGCCTTGAGCTGGGTCTTAGGGAAACCCCGTAAAACTGGTAGGATTGCCAGGTGGGCAACTAGGATTCTGTCATTCCAGTTCTCAGTCCAACATATTCGTGGGTCCGAAAATGCGGTAGCTGATTCATTAAGCCGCATGTACGAGGAAACAGCTGAAGAGGATATTCAAGAATGTGAACCCGTAAACCTTGTATCTGCTGTAAATTGTGTCAATGTCGTTCTTAGCAATTCCCCTGTGCTTTTTGAGGATGTGAGACGATTCCAGAAAGAAGATCCCTCCTTATCTAGCCTTATTGACCGAATCAATTCTGGTGAAGTGATCAAGCCCTACTCTCTGAAGGACGGTGTATTGTGTTGTTCCTCTCGTCATGACCGTCTTCCTAAAATTGTGCTCCCGTCAGTCCTCATTCCGGAAATCTTTCGTTACTATCACGAATCTCCTATTGGTGGCCACCTAGGAGTATTCAAGAACCGAGCTAAAATCAAACAGTTTTTCATTTGGCAAAGTATGGATGGCGACATCAGGAGGCTCGTTAGGAATTGTGCTGCATGCAGTATTAGCAAACCTCCGGTTTCTATTAAGGTTGGCCTGTTGTCATCTGAACCGGCATCTAGACCCATGGAGAGGCTGTTTATCGACCATGTTGGGCCGTTCCCTCGCTCTGGTCGGGGAAACCAATTTGCGCTTGTTTGCACTGACGGTTTCACCCGGTTTAGTTGGATTTTCCCCACCAGACAGGCTACGACCAGTTCCGTCATAAAGTGTCTTAATTCCATCTTTTCATCCTTTGGACCATGTCAGTTCCTGGTATCAGATAATGCCAAGTGCTTTGTATCTCATCAGTTCCGTCAATTCTTATTTGATTATGCTATTTCTCATGTAACAACCACTCCTTATTTTCCTAACCCGTCTCTCGCTGAGCGTGTCAATCGTAATCTCCGTTCTGCTCTGATTGCTTTCCACCACGACGACCATTCCAAGTGGGATTCTAATTTGCATTGGCTCAACTTTGCTTTCAACACCGCCGTGCATGAGAGCACGCAAGCCACCCCTTTTTCGTTAATGTTTTCCTTTATGGCCAATTCTCCGTTGTCTAATCTGTGGAACCTGCACGATCTCCTTCCAGACAGTTTCACGCCCGAGGATATGAGGGCGAAATTCGACAAGGCTAGAGAGAATATTAAGGTATCACATGACCAACTTGCCAAGCGACACAATGCCTGTCGCAAGCCGACTGATTTGGAAATTGGTGATGTTGTGTACGTTCGCAATTTCGAGCCCAAGGGCGTCAGTAATCTAGTTTCAAGCAAGTTGACCCCTCGTTTCAAGGGCCCATGTTATGTAGAGGCATTCCTGACTCCCGTTACTCTGTTTATTAGAAACCCCAAAGCAAAGAAAATTTCCAGAGTGCATCTGTCGCACATTAAACGAGGTGGAGAGGTTTCTAATGAGGAAATGCTACCATAAATTTTGTAAACTGATTTTGTATAATGTAGAGTATCCCTAACCTTCATTGAAGCCTTCAGGCATCTGTTCCTTCTGGAATTTTGAACTGGATATGAAAACTCTACTGGGATACAAACTGTAACTGTTGGTTAATTCCCATTTTTATGGTATATTGTAATATTGAAACTAAATTTTGATGTTTTCATAAAAGATGCTAACATGTAAGTTGGACTCGGTGGGAGACCTAACTCATGATATCTTGTATACATATTCCCTTGGGAATTTAAGTGGTCATTCCTCTACCGTAGTTCCATCTAAATGTATAGTCGTTTAACTAATGTCATCTTGAAAGGTACTTCTAGTCTGTAAAAAGGTAAATTTGTAAATGAAATTTTGTAAACACGGATCTAGGGCATGGTCAGAAATATTTTCTTCATATAAATTCAACTTTGTTTCTCTTTTGTAAAATATAGTAAGAATTAGTAATTCTGTAAACCTTTATTTTTGAAATTAGATTAACTTCTATTTTGTAAATGGCTGGCCACGCGTCGCATGATATCTGGCACATTGCTTCCACCTACGTCGTTTAAAGCGAACTACATTGGACTTATTAAAAAATTTACCTAACGTGTCTCGGACTATGAAAGCACTGCTGGTGCTGGTGTTCTGCGTTTCTGAAGACTGATGGACACAGTGATGCTGTTGACTAAGTGGTTTGCGAGGTGATCAATTATCCCATCACTGATAATCTGACCCTGCGCTCTTCCTAACCAAAACGATGCGGTTTCATCCATCAATTGGAGTTAACTGGTGAACATTATCTTCTGGAAACATGCTTGGTGAATCGACTAGTTAAGGAGTTCTGCCTATGCCTAGGCATATTCGTGAACGGTGTTCACGCTTAAGGGAGGGAGACTGTTACGTGCAAGAGCCCGTCCCAACGTTTCAAACATGTATCTACCCCTGAATGGAATTCATGACATTTTGAATCGGCCGCCTGGTGACTTGATCACGTTTGTGAACACGAGATGGCACCTGCTGTCGGACTTCGGGCTTCCTTCAAGTGGTTCCTTCTTCTCCGCTAGAATGCGTTAGTTGTGCCTTATAAAACTCTTCCTTTTCGTGGCATAATTGATGGCAATTATATTATACGTCATAAACAAAAGAATATATATACTTCATGATACCGCCAAATTTGTTACTTAATTATGACATTGTTGATTGATGTGTCAAGCCTTGATTGGACGATGAATATTTACATGAATGCAGTTCGGTATCTGACGCGGAATTCTCCGCCATGTTGTGTGTTGCTGTCTGTCGTCAAGATAACAAGCCGGCTGCTGGTCCAAGAGTATCGCTCCGTGTGCTAGGGGAGCCTTGGCCCCTAGCTTTTTCAAAATATGAATACATATTCAAGAAAAAGGAAACGCCTGTGCTACATAAGGATTTAATTTCATCGTTCCGCCGTGAGGAGGAAATATGCAAAGTAAATCGCATCTGGATACAACAGGAGTGCTTGTGACATCAAAACGACGTATGGGCGTGTTAGCCATTTTCAAGGCAATTTGTGCCAGATTATATTTTATTTATATTGTGTGTTAATTATTTTATTTTCATTGTGTCTCCGCTGAGAAGGATGTAAGGTACGTTGAATTATGTATTTATATTTATTATTGTTATGGAGCTCCGATATCGTCTTATAGTAATGTTTTAATTTTGTACCTTATTTTGTTTTATAGGCCTAATATTTCTGTTTGTCAACGTTACCTGATATTTAAAAAAAAGGTTATTGTTTTCTTCGTACCTTCTGGAGACACATTTCTAAGTTTATTTTACGTTTTAATTTATTATTTATTTTCCTTTGGCAATCTTGGGATTGGCATATTATTTATCTGATTTAAGATCCGTGGCTCCACCCTAATGTCAATAGTATTTAGACGTAATTGTTTTCTTCCCTTCTTTCTGCTGATTTTAAAATTTAATTATGCTAATTATTTGCCGTAATTTCGATTTGACATGTGGTCGTCTGTTCCTGTGGCCATGTTTGTTTTGTTTTTGTTTTGTCGAAATGCATCCTGGTCTTGGAGGTCAGTCTCTTGGCGCCGACCGCGAAGCTCTAACGTGTTGTGGTGTTAGCTTAATATTTTTTAATTTAACCTTGTTGGTTTAACTTTGTGTTTTTGGTAAATGTTCCTGTGTTTTTCTCCGTTATGCAAATTAATGAATTATTTTCTGATCCTATTTTATTTGGTTAATTTAATTTTTAATTTCTCGTTTCGTCGTGGCCTGGATCTCCGCATGTCGGATCGGTATTGCATTCCCTTGTAAATTATCAAGCCCTTTCTCATTTAATCATGCCTGTAATTTTAATTTATACTTTGGGCTTTATAACATTTTAATTTTTAATTTAATTCTTGTCTTTTTTGCTTTGCAAGCAAGCATGTTCTGTTTCTGGTGGAGGTGCTCCTTTAAATTTTAACTATTAAATTTTTATTTTTATTTTTAAGCAGCTCTTGTGGCATTATTTCGTCGGCAGCAGTTCTGTCGGTTATTGGGGGGTGTCTGTAGAATAGCCTGCGCGTTCCCCTTCTCCACTTTCCTTCCACCCCTTTGGAGCTCTTCTGTTGGGACATGTCATCTGGAGGTGATTTTGCTGTGGAAGCGATGCGGACCTCTGAAGACAGGTGGCCCATCCATCCTGGCCGTCCACGGTGGCAATAATAATAATATATTCTGTTATGAATATTTTGAAATTTAAATATTTTGAAGATTAACTGAGAGTGAAAATAATAATTATTTGATGAGAAATTTTATAATTGAATGATAGAAAATTATAACAATTTTTATTGTTAATAATTATTTTTGTTTATTTATATAGCATCATTTGAGATGTTTATCAAATAATTTATTGGTGATGTGAGACCAATTGTGAAAAAAATTATAATTTTCATATTACTCTTAAAAGATGAAAATTATAAACAAATTGTTCAATGAAACAAAGTCATAAATGCAAAAAATATTAATATTCTGCCACCATGTTATAATAATATAATATTAACATTATATTACTGCATAATCCTACAAAAGAATTTTGTGCAATAATCTCCATAATTATTAGTTATTGGAAATCACATTATGCAGGTGAAAATGATACAACAATTTTTCGAAATGAAACATAAAATATTTGTGTAATACTTTAACAATCAAAGATCAAGCTTCAGAAATGGAAACCTGCGAGTGTACGGATAGGGATCATTAGAACTCGTCACCGAATCATGATCGCCTAAAAGTGTGTAAATAGAAAATTTTAATGATTCCAGAATGGACTGACAATTTTCTGGATATCATTCGTCGAAAAGTAGGAGTGTTATTTAATTTTTGTGGTGTGTTGATTTTTTATTTGTGAGTGTTTTGTTTATTTTTGATTATTTATGCCAAAGCTTTAAATTTTTAGTTATAAATAAATTGAGATATTTTAATGAATTGTGCTATTTTCGATTATTTCTCTTCCTACCTTACTTGCGTATTACCGATATCAGTGAAGCCAGCTTTTACCTAGTTTTCTCCCAGATTCCCTGAGATAGCTTTTGTCTCGTGCTGAACTGATTTCGGAAATTTGCAAAATATGGTCGTTGGACTCTGGTCTAAACGGGTTCACTACTTCAAAGTCAGCAATCTCCATATTTTAAGTGCATATTACATCATATCAACAGGGTTTACTTCAAATGCGTGTCAGAAAATTTAGACTTATTGGTCCAAATTAGTGTTTGAAAGGGAAGTACACCTCCGAAATCTAGGGGAAATTAGTGCAACAGATTTTGGCCTCTGCTGCAAAATCATCAAAGATGGAGATTGCAGGGCTTGAAACTAGCCCCCTCTAAAAATGCAGTTGTTAAAGCTAATGCGTCCTTATATTAGCACTGACATACTGTAATTGAACCAATATTATGAATCCATCTCTTAAAGACATACACAAATATACTGTAGTTTGAAAGATTATTTTACACCCCCTTGGCCAACAAACCCACTCAAAGTTTGTATCTACAAAAATAAGCTATCGTGAAAATTTCACCAGCATTGGTGAACCAATCATTGAAGAATAGTGGGGTGTTAACTTTTTAGGGCCATCTTGTCCCACCAATTACTCCCAGTTAAAGAACTGTTTACAGCTCATTTATGCCTGAAAATTATTCATATAGCATCTCAATGAATTAAGCCCCTCTGTGCCCACACAAGCCTAATTATCTGATATTATTTTACACATTTTTCTTAGGTACGCTTTGATGTTCAACTATTACCTTCTTTTGCGCAAGTGGGAGAATTTATGATGAGTTAATGAGGACTTGCGCTTCCAGACGGAGAGATTTAAATTCAACTTTGATTCCTTTTAACTTTCTCTAACTAGAAGGTCAAAACAGTGTAAATGTAGAAAATAGATATAGTTGAAGCCGAGATTATATGCATCCGGTGAGCTACAACTTATAGGGAAATGTAAGACTCATTCTTTGGATTTGCAAGTACAGGTAATGAATATTGATGATGATGATGATGATGATGATTATTATTATTATTATTATTATTATTATTATTATATTATTATTATTATAAAGAGTTTAGAAACCGAATTGACAACATCAAGATGTTCGAGGAGAAAACACCTAAAATTAGAGCCAAACTGGTAATATCCGAGGAGGAGCGAAAGATCAGAAGTGAACGAATGAAGAGGTCTTGGGATGAGAATAGGAGATTAACCAGAAAGCCTTAGGTTCCATGCGGTCCACAGGCGGCCAAATTCAGAAGAAAAAAATTATTATTAATTATTCTATTTATTATGGTTATGTTTTTCGATTTTTATTGCCAATATTGTTTTTATTTATTTATTTTTATTATTATGAAATGTATTTCATTGGAATCACTTATTATTATTATTATTATTATTATTAATATTATTCATTCTTCCACACGAACTACGGTCGTAATTATATATTATTATTATTATTATTATTATTATTATTATTATTATTATTATTATTATTATTATTATTATTATATTTTTTGTATAATTATATGTATTGTTTATTGTTATCATTATTATTACTATTACTATTGCATTTATTTATTGTTATTAGGTCTATTATTTATTTATTTATTTATTTATTTATTTATTTATTTATTTATTTATTTATTTATTTACTGGCCAAACAATTGCCATTCTACAATTTACGGTCGGCATTAGAGAATGGGCAAGCAAGGACTTTTATTGGAATTAACTCCTCTACGTAATTACTCTAGCTCGCCGTGTCTCTGCGTGTCCCAGTGACTCCATATAAATACCACGCTCAGCTTAAAGAGGAGCACTCACGGTAAGCACTGCCACATCTCTCTCCCTCTCTCTCTCCATTCATTAGATACTGTTATGGTCCACCTCGTTACGTAGCGGCTAGCATTCTTGGCTGTCACCGCGAAGGCCCGGATTCGATTCCTGGCTCTGCCATGAAATTTAATTCTGGTCTGAGGGCTGGAACGGGGTACAGTCAGACACGTGTGCAAAAACTAACAAGAGGTGGGTTCGATACCTACCTCAGCCATTCTGGAAGTGATTTTCCGTGGTTTCCCACTTCTACTCCAGGTGAATGCCTAATCCTCACCTGAGCTAAACCTACACAGACGCCACAATAACACAAGGTTATCAGATAAATTCTATATACACCCAAGTACACGAGTCTAAACGAACACGATGACCAAGCCTCCCCAATGCAGCAACAGCAACAACAACAGAAATCTATCATATCATACAAAATCCTTTTTCAATCTTACTGTACAAGAACGTCTAAGGAAAACGCGCCATAATTCTAGAATATCCCCTAAATCGTTGAAAAGATGTTGAATACTTGGTGAAATGTGTATGAAACCCCCTTAAGTTCCTCTCCTCTTTCACACTGGCTGACGAGAGAGAGGAGAGACGATGCTATAGCCCTGGGGATAAGAAGAGACAAAGTCACATTTCACAAGTTTTATAGGCTGAATTTAGTCTTCACAATTTTACGAGTACTGAGAAATCTGTGCACTAAATTTTGCTGAATTTTGGAAATAATCAGCACACTTGAACTTTTTATACGAAATATTAAGCGGACAAAGTTTTTATAATAATTATTTATAATATTTGGAGATTATTGAATCGTTGAAAAGGGAAAATATTCTACTGTAATGATATTCTCCCTATATTCTTTTCATTTAGAATTCCAAAAAGCATTCACCGTTACTTTTACTAACAAATGCACTTACCTTTTCCAAGTCCATCTGGACGCTAAATTTAAAACGTTAAGAATGTCCGAGACAAAATCTAAGATGGAGTCAAACCACAAACTCAAACAAAAGGTGAGTAAATCCTCTACTTAGTACGTATAAAACCAAGTCCTCAATTCTTGGATGTCACGGGTAATCTCGAGAACCACTGGATGGATTTTGATGCGGTTTTCACCATTCTATAAAGGATATCTCGAGGAAGGTTTCTGTAGAAAATAATTTATTTAAGATCAAAGGAAGCCAAGCAGTAACGAATTCAGTTTTTTTTAGCGTATGGCTTTTAGTGCCGGGAGTGTCCGAGGACGTGAACGAATTCAGTGAAAACGTCGAAAAGAAAACCTGGCGTCCGCGCGCTTTTTAAGCTTACGCTGGGCAAACTGATATAGATATCAATATACTATGAGTGTAAGAATTGTTCAGCATGAAAAGTTCTACAAGAAAGTCTCTGAGAACATATCTCTATCTTCTATACATCGCCCACAATAAGTGTTTTTAGATTGGATGGAAGGGGGATTTGTGTTTCATGCACCTCGCCATTCCTAAATTACGTCTGACAAGAATTCGTTGCACATGCATCTCCATGATAATATAATTAGTCCAGTCAGTGATTTTAACCCATCATACCGAGACGTAGAACGTATATAGGTCGTAGTTCATTGACATCGAAAAATGCACTTATCACGAAATACATTAATAACTGTTCCCGGGCGAAGCCGGAGGGGGTTGCTAGTCACTAATAATTAAACAAAGGACAACGAGTGCGCAAATGAATGAATAGGCCTACCTGAAATTCAGGAAGATTTATATAGGCTACTATATTATAACTTTTTCGTAATTTAAGGGTTATAAGAGAAGAAGGATTCAAACGTGTGGATGTCTCTGAAGAAACATACTAATAATTAATGCCCTGTTCGGAAACGCAAGAACGCTCGCCATGCGGATATAATTTGATTGGCTATGCGGATAGTGGATTAGCTGCGGATAATGCTTAGAGTATTTTTTTTTTTAATAATATTAGTTTTTGCTGACATCTGCGTCTTTTATGTTTCTGTTTATTTTCCTATTTGCTTCCACTTGGATTGTATGAGAATAATAAGAACTGAGAGAAGCCAGTCATGGAATTACCCTCAATTAGTGTGACTTATGCCAAAAAAAAAAGGAAGTATTTTATACCTGCGCTTGCCGTCGTGGGTATATCCGACGACTAAGTAAGTGCTATAATTAGCCAACCACTGTTTCACTTACCGTTACTCAGAGGGACAAAACTCAGTCAATATTGTCTTGTGAATCACACATAGGCTAGGGGAACGAATTTCTTCTCAAATGTCTAAATGGGTTGCTCTAACACTTAATGTTTTATCTAATAAATTTAAAAATATTAGTATAATGTCAGGGGATTCGGATAACATCCATTCATTCATTCATTTATTTGCAATTGGGGGTGTGTCCCCCGGTGGCAAATTAGATATACATAACAAATAAATAATTAAACATAACAATTAAACCGGAGTATTTACACAAATAGTCAGTATTTTCTTAAACACACCTATATGTTTGGGAAAAGGCTCTAAGACTGCGGCAGGTAGAGAGTTCCAGTTATCAATGGCACGGTTTACGAAATAATGGTCTCCGACCGGGTCAGGAATGGAATGAATGAAGCCCCCATCTAACGGCGAGGATATGGACTGTGCCGGCTGCCGAGGCCTGACGCACTCCTCTGGGGCAATGATTAAATGAATGACAGATGAAATGAAATGATAGTGGAGAGTGATGCTGGAATGAAATGTTGACAGGGAAAACCGGAGTACCCGGAGAAAAACCTGTCTGCCTCCGTTTTGTCCAGCACAGTTCTCACATGGAGTGACCGGGATTTGAACCGCGGACCCAGCGGTGAGTGGCCGGCGTGCTGCCGCCTAAGCCACGAAATAATATTTACCATAATTTGTTCGCTGTGGTCGGGCCTTATCTTTGAAAGGATGATCACTCCTACTCATGTAAGTGGGCTTTCCCATACGTTTGCTAAGCTCACCCCATGCTGGTTGATTTGTATACATGTTGTACATAGCGCAGAGTCTAGATTTCATCCTCCTAGCCTCAAGTGATCCCAACTGTCATGCGGATGTGGGGCGGATGCAGATAACAGTCGAGCAGATGCGCGCCGAATGCGGATAACGCTTTGTTTATGAGCGCAGAGCTCTACTTATAATGAAGCCCGGTAGTTTTTCTCCGGGCCTGCCATAGCTCTCCTTGGCCTGCCTCTACTCACAACATCTGAGCCGAGCCATCTAACGTAGAGTAGCTCTTCAGTACGAGTAACCCCCAGCTATTCCTCCCATCTGCTTGTTCCATAACTAAAGCCCTACGCGGATGCGGATATCCGCAAAATTTTTCGCCTTGCGGATATAGTTTGCATGACTGGGCGGATAGCGGATAAACTGCGGATAATGTTTTGAGTAAATTTGCGGATAGTTTTTAGAATAGAATGTTGAACAGGATTTTTTTTTAAATAGTCTTTACTAAGATCTGCGTCTTTCACGTTTCTTGTTGTTTCCCTATTTACTTTCGCTTGGATTGTATGAGAATAATAATAGAGAAATGAGAGAAGCCAGTCATGGAAATACCCTCAATTATTGTTGACTTATTTGCAAAAACAAATCCTTTATACCTGCGTTTGCCTGTGTGGGCATATACGACGACTAAGCAAGTACTATAATTAGCCACCCGCTGTTTCACTTGCCGTTACTCAGAGGGACAAAACTCAGTCAACATTGTCTTGCGTTTCGCACAGCGTAGGGGATTGAATTTTTCCTCAAATGTCTAAATGTGTTGCTTTATACTTTATCTAATAAATTACAAAATATAATAATGTCAGCGGATTTGGATAACAGTCGTTCGGATTTGGGGCGGGTGCGGATAACAGTCGTGCGGATGCGGGGCGGATGCGGATAACAGTCGTTCGGATTTGGGGCGGGTGCGGATAACAGTCGTTCGGATTTGGGGCGGATGCGGATAACAGTCGTTCGGATTTGGGGCGGGGGCGGATAACAGTCGTGCGGATGCGGGGCGGATGCGGATAAGTCGTTCGGATGCGGGGCGGATGCGGATAACAGTCGTTCGGATTTGGGGTGGGTGCGGATAACAGTCGTTCGGATGCGGGGCGGATGCGGATAAGTCGTTCGGATGCGGGGCGGGGGCGGATAACAGTCGTTCGGATTTGGGGCGGGTGCGGATAACAGTCGTGCGGATGCGGGGCGGATGCGGATAACGTTTAGTTTATCCACGCAGGGCTCTATCCATAACATATTCGGGCTATCTTCATGTCTGTTACCTCCAGCTCACACTTTAATACTCCTCGCGACCTAGCCGTGCGTGTTAAGTAGCTCACCACGACCGTGACAGCCCCTTGCAATTACTGTCACACACCATAGACTCCCTGGTTGGTATATTGGCTTTCGTCTGGCTGCGTGGCTCAGGGGTAACGTTCTCGCTTGCTGATCCCAAGGTTGCAGGTTCGAAACCTGGCGCAGTCAGCTGGCATTTGAGGGTGCGCAAATGCGAGGGAGCCGTGTCAGTAGATTTACTGGCACGTTAAAGATCCCCTTCGGGGCAAAATTCCGGCACCCCGGCGTCTCTAAAAGCCAGTGTAGTTAAAAGGGACGTAAAACCAATAACATTAATTTTTAGTATATTGGCTTTCACGGCCAGTGAATTAAAACTCAACATTTTTTCTAGGTTTATGCCTTGTCTTGTGTGGGGTTTCGCCTAGGAACACCAAGCTGGCTCATCAGCAGGCTCTTGGTGACCGCGCCCGGACATATTGAACATACGGGGCTGACTACAAAGATGTCCCTAGCCTCTAAAGTTACTTAACAAAAACAACTCTCTTAATGATGTGGGGAGAGTTTTGCACAGGATTGTTGTTGGTGTTGTTGTTGCTTCATTTATGGGCTTCGCGACATCGTACTCGTGTAGCCCCGTGTGCTTGTGTGTGTGTGGAATCTGATAGTCTGTCTCAATGTGATGACTGTATGAGTGTGTTTGTAATTGAGACGAGGATCCGGGAAGTAGGTGGCCGTGGCCTTAATTTACGTACCATCCCAGCATTTGGTTGGAGTAGAATTGGGAAATCACAGAAAATCGCTTTTGGGATGGCTGAGGTGGGAATCGAACCCACCTGCATATGACCCAAAATTTTTGGATGATTTCCAACTGAAATCTCACTCAGCCATTTTATGTCCTTCAGTAATTGGTCCAAACCACATATAAAATATAGAGCAACGGTAACCCACCAGTCCCGCGTGAGTTGTGGTCAGATGATGTTTTAGGTGTTTATGGAGCACACTATCATCCATTTGTGTTGTGAAGCTTCATGGTGACCACTTTTCCAACAGGAAACGTAACTTGCTCCCACCTCGGATAATATAGCCTGGAATTAACTTTCAACAGCTTATCCCAGTCACCGAGGTCAACCTGATTCAGTGAGGCTTTGGACGGAATTTAAGGCCAGATGCCCGTCGTGACATCACGGAATTCTCCAAATGGAACTCCGTCCTGCTATCACAGGCATTCGAGTCTCCGCCATCCTGATGAAAGACGAGCAACTAAGCCTCGGCGTCATCATGCTCTCCTCATTTAATATACCACAGATAATAATATGTGAACTAGCGGGAGGGAGGGTGCTCCATTACATGGGTTTAACGGACAGAAGAAATGGGGTGAAATCGTGGCATACAGCATGCTTATCCACACATCAATACGTGGGTGGCGTAAGAGTTGTCTATCTCTAAGGCGTGTGACGATATAAGCTGTGTGGTTATTTTCACAATCTACGATGGGTGCCGTAAGCGTTGTCTATCTCTAAGGCGTATGAAGATATAAACTGCGTGGCTATTGTCACAATATACGTTGGCTGGCTTAGGATTTTTCTTCTAAGGTGTTTTATTTTGGAAACTGCGTTGATTTTGTCCGTAGGATACCCTATTATTCACAGGTTTAAATTTACCAGCTGCAAGGGCAGCACTGCAGCCTAAACCATTGATATCCTGCGTGACTAAATAAACCACTCATGCTAAACTGGAGCAGGCCTAAGGTTTTGGGGTAGCACACTTGCCTCTTACTTAGAGAGCACTTGGTTCGATTCGCAACCCAGCTACAGATTTAAGATCTGCAGGAAGGGTTGGGACGGATAAATTCAGCCTCGTGAGAACAACTAAGTAGCTGCTGAATATGAAAGTTGCACCCTTTGGACTAGAAACACGATAGTATCCCTAAGGGGGTGTTCACGCTTGCCACGGATCCCCCATAATCTGCAGACTAAGAGTAGAGTGTGCGGTTGTCCGTGTAGTATACGCAGCCCTCAGAAGCCCCCCCCCCCCCCCCCCCCATGCTCTCCAGCGTGTACGCATTGTGTTCATTATCAATCCTATTTGGTTTGTTAACACACTCACTCTGATAAGACCACCTCATAGCACAGTGGTTAGCATTCTAGTCTGCTATCTGCCATCTCCCACAGTATATACATGGATTTCTTATTCTTTCTTCCTAGAATTCAACACAGCTCGTGTAATGAAATTTTCCATCTTTAACGTAAGGATATATTGCAGGTGCCTGCATCTGGTATCCTCACTAAACCATACAAAGAAACATTCAAATATCGCAGTTACTCGTTTTCCTTCTTGATGGAAATGTTTGTTGTTGTTGTTAAATCATTGTAGGGGCTTGGGATATCTCGGTATTTTTTTTTTCTTTTTTTTCGTGTAGCCTCCAGAGAGGCCGAGTGCAGGTCTTTCTAGTCGACGCCCGTGGGCGACCTGCGCGTCGGGATGAGAGATGAGATGAATGGATGAAAGTGGGCAAGGATGTGGAAGGAAGCGGCCGTGGCCTGTCAGAAGGTACTGTCCCAGCATTTGCCTGGTGTTGAAAATGGGAAACCACGGAAAACCATTTCAAGGACAGCCGACGGTGGGGCTCGAACCCACGCGTCTACCGAGTCAGCAGAGAGCTTGGCCCCATGACCTAACGCCGCGCTTTAGCCAGCGTAGCCACTACTGTCGGTATCTCGGTAGTCATCCCCGTGTAGTTGGGTGTGCGTTGAACTTGTATGATAGCCCGAATGTATGTGATGACTGTAGAAGTGTGTGCAACTATATTAGGGACACTTATGAGGCAGGTGCCCCGAGACTTGTCTGGAAAGAATTTGGAAAACTCCGGGGAAAGACTACACTCCCAGGATAGTGACTTATGACCCACTCGATATAGATGGGTACGATTAAGGATCCATCGTGGTATACACAGAACTGGACTTGCGCTCTTTTCACTGGGCGTTTCTTTTTCACAGTGTGATTTTTTTCACTCAACCGATTATTTACAATGCGCTAATCAAAGTAAAATCCTACAACTCTCCTTCCAACGATAAATGAATACCCCGCTCTCTTGGTGGGAGTCCTGGCTAGTTTCGATCTACTGGGCTTTAGATTCTCAGCGGGTTGAAAGCGAGCAGTGAGTTGAAAGCTCCACCCCAACCCCTAGTGGGTAGTGCTGTGACGTGTTCCAAGGAGCAGGGATTAAATGCGTGCTCAAAGCATACACTCTTGCCAGACCGTGCGTAATTCCACGACTTGTGTGTAATTTTAATTTTATGGTGGTAATGAATTTTAATTTATGATTTGTCTTAAAAATCTCTAATAATGTAACACTCAATGACGTTGTGGAGTATTTGAAGTGGCGGCTGGTGCATAAAATCAGTTGTGTGCTGTAACCCATCCCCCAAAAAACAATAAAGAAGAAAAACATTTAGAAACATAATTTATAGAAATGTCCACTCAGAAACACTCAAGAGGCTGTCCAACAAGTTTTCCGCATCAAGCTCAACACATAAACTGTACATATTCGTCATACTAAATTAATTAAACACACATTAACACCTGCAATGACAAAATATTCATGAACTTGGAAAAACTGGTGCGAGGGCGCAAAAACAGAACCACTCGGTGTTGCCAAAAGCATTAAAATAAAACCAGCAACTCTGTAAAGCAAAATTACAGGTTATTTTACCGGGTGAGTTAGCCATGACTAATGCCAGTCGCTCACATCCGGGAGGCGAGGAGGTTCGAATTCCCCCACCGGCAACCTTGAAGATGGTTTTCTGTGGTTTCCCATCTTCCTTCCAGGCAAATGCCGGGGTTGGTCCCTAACTATAAGCCACAGCCGCTATCTTCCAACTCCTCGCCATTCCCTTCCAACTTTCCTCCCCAACGGTACTTGTAGCTCACCCATTGGGTGTCCGACTCGAAGCAGCTACAAAACTGGCGAGCCGAACATGTCCTCGGACACTCCCGGCACTAAAAGCCATACGCTAAAAAAACAGGTTATTTTGATATAATGACATTTACAAACCAGACATTATGTAATTCAAGAAAATCACAATAGCATGTCCTTATTTTGACAACATAAAAATTACAACTTTTATAATTCATCAGTTTACAAAATGTGGCTATAGAATAGGTGAGTGGGGAGTATTAAAAGACCTTCTGACAGAAACAGCTGATGGCTTCCTGTATTTCTCTTCCGTTTGCTTCGAGCGATGCCATCTAAAATGCTACCGCAGAGTCTAGAAAGTCTAGAATGTGCCACCTGCCATGTTCTCATTTCGTGTGACCAGTGCTGCCACTCTGTGGTTGAACGAAGATTCGCTGTGATGTCTTGGCTCTGGTTTTGGCTGTTGTCCCAACAGCACAACGGAAAAGTTGGGCACGCATGCGCAAAAGGCCGAGTTCATGTTTGCTGGCAATAAATGGAGAAATTCATTTTGAGCTGCATTCTACACAGCCAGTGCCGGACGCCGAGTGGAGCGCACGACTGAATATGCCTACCTCATTGTGAGGGCAGTTGGGGAGCGTGATGGCGCTGTGGCTTAGCTGCTCGTCTTTCACCCGGACGGCCGGGATTTGAATCCCGGTGACAGCGGGGTGGAATTTTCACTTGAAAAATCACGTGGCGTCAGGAAGGGCATCCGGTCTTAAATCCCCGGCTTAAACCGAAATGAGCCAGGTTGGCTCCGGCAACCCCCATTAATTGGGATAAGCCGAGGAAAGAGAGAGATTGTGAGGGGAGTTGAAATATTTCCTATTCTTTGGCTGACGTCGTTTTTAATGCGCTGCATTTCATTGTAAATATTATTAAAGTATTAAACTCAGCAATTTGTTTAGGTTAATGCCGTTTCCTGTGTGAGGTTTCACCTAGGAACACCAAGCTGGCTCATCAGCGGGCTCTTGGTGTCCGTGCCCGGACCCCCACTTCTGGGAGGTAGTACACAGTTCGCTACTCCTGTGCTTACCAGGAGAACTGCGTATGTTTAGGAGTTCTCCTGACCACATACGCAATTTGCCTAACAGTGGTGGCCAAACGGTAGGATATCTTACAGGGGAGTCTTCACTCTCGTTTACGGTCGGCGGCAAACTTCTATGAAGAAGGTATCCAAACACTTGTGCCACGCTATGACAAATGCCTGCAAAAGTTCGGCAGTTATGTGGAAAAGTTGTTTAAGAGGTGTAGAATATTGTGCAATAAATAATTTTTCTGTATCTGTACACAATTTAATTTTATTACCAAACGGAACTTACTTTCTGGACGTGCCTTGTATATTTTAGGAAGATAATGAAAGGGTAGGCTGTTAACCTGAGAAATCTCCTGGATTGAGGAAGTGGCCCTGAAAGTTGTGCATCCAATAGGCGTTACTGATACATACAGTACAATCACGCTCCCCAAACGAAATGTGGGGCTGCTGCGTCGATGATTCGAGAAAAGACGTTCAATCGCTGATTGTCGCCATCATTTTGTGTGGTATTTCTCAGCATTTTCTCTACATACTCCAAGGAAATACCGGGATGTCACCTGTCTTGAAGTCTTTGGGAACCTACAGTATTGTAAATCATCCTAGACTCAAATATTTTCATAATAACATGACTACAGTACTGCAGCTTTTAGAGACGCTAGGGTGCCGAAATGTCGCCCCAAAGGGGATCTTTAACGTGCCTGTAAATCTTACATGGCCGATCGTTAATCTCGCGATCATGAGCCACTGGACCTCTGAACAACCGGACGTGATATTTCTCCTTGAAAATCTCACGTGCATTAACCGAGAATCAAATCTAGTCCGCCTCGGAGGAAGGCAAGCAGTTTTACCGCTGCGCCATCACGCTCATACCATCTTCTCCACAGTCAGTTGATGTTGGAGAATTTTCTTAGTATTCCGATCAGCATCGCACAGCATTCACAGGATCAATAATGAATTCAATTTCAATAATTTACGGTAGTAAAAATGTGACATACTATTAGAAGCTTTTCCATCGGTGGACACGGTTGTGCCCCAATCAGATTGGGCGGGAAGTTACAATTTATTTCCTAGTGTCCGAAATATGCTACCAGAAATAATCTGTTAGTCATGTTTCCAGTGCAGGAGCTGATGATCAAGATGACCCTATCCTCCAAAATGAATTAACATGAACAAGAACGTCTCCAGTACATGTGTATCTAAGGAAGCCATTGTACGAGTACATGAATAACAAAAGAACAGTAATTCGCACTTCTGGTTACAAGGGCCAAATACACACCAGCATACAAAAATGTTGTGCGTCATCTCATAATTGCTCATCTGTCTACATAACGTGGAATTATGCGTTAGTGCATTTTAAAACAAGCAGAAAGAACGGGAGTGTGGAAATGAGATCAAATGGAGTCAGGTGTTGTCCATGACAGCATATCCCATGCCTCTCTCCGTTGTTTTAGTAGGACAAAGCGTCCCACTCCACCTCTGACTCCGAAAACTTGTTCCATTTCAGCTTACAGTAAAAATACATTACACCTTTACCAACGAGCTTTTATGTGGACATAAATGCCTGCTTTGAAACTCAGCAGTTGAAAAATGAGGTCACTGACAGAATCTAAACACACCAGGAAATATTCACGCCCGAAGATAGATGGCTGCCACATAATAATAGTATGGCTGTAATAATGGAGCAAATGATACGCAAGCCAAGAAGGAGCAACTTAGCCCAGAGCACGTGATAAGCTGTGCTCACCTGGATCAGGCACATCTACCTAGCATGCGAGCAACATACTACATCCTAGTGAAATTATTCACAGCTTAGCTACCTGTGATCTAAATAATGTCCTCTTGTCTGAGAACCCCGGATAACCTAACCCTTGGAAATCCTGTCAAAGGCGATGGAGTAACCTATTCATTTGACGATTGTGCTCCTCACTTTGGAAGATATCATATTCCGAAGTTTCAACTACGATAAATCGACAGCCGTGGTTACGCTCATCAAAGCGCAGCGTTAGGCTATGTGGCCAAGCTCTCTGCTGACTCGGTAGACGTGGGTTCGAGCCCCACCGTCGGCCATCCTTGAAATGTTTTTCCGTCGTTTCTCCCTTTCAACTTCAGGCAACTGCTGGGACGGTACCTTCTGACTGTCTACGGCCGCTTCCTTCCAGATCCTTGCCCACTTCCATCCATTCATCTCATCTCTCATTCTGACGCGCGTCGATTAGAAAGACCAGCACTCGGCCTCTGAGGAGGCCACACGACAAAATATATATATATATATACTGTACTGCAATATTTTTTGGAAGATAATTGGGGAAATATTATTTCACAGGATCAATAATGAATTCAATTTCTATCATTTACGGTAGAAAAAATGTGACATACTATTAGAAGCTTTTCCATCGGTGGACACGGTTGTGCCCCAGTCAGATTGGGCGGGAAGTTACAATTTATTTCCTAGTCTCTGAAATATGTTACATAAATGATTTATACACTTAGTATACACTTTCCACAAATTTAGCCCACCATCATGTAAGAAGTGTTTCATTAAGTGTAGCCTACTGTATAAATAATTTATGTAATTTATTTCAGACAATACGAAATTAATTATAATTGCCCGCCTAATCGCACTGGGAACACTCGTGTTGGCCGACTGAAACGCTTCTAACAGTAGATTGATTGCTTAAGGGGACACGGAATCACCTATCTTTTTTTGTTGTTGTCAAGTTTACCCTCCAGGTTGGTGGTTCCCACGGACTTTCCAGGCAGTGTCCTAGAGTTGGGAACACTTGGTCGGATTGAATACAACTGGGGAGGTGTGATCAGCACTTCGCCCAGGCGGCCTCATCCGCAAAGCGAACAGGGGCCTCATGAGGGATGGGAAGGGAAGGGAAGATTGGGATGGATAGGCAAGGAAGAAGGAAGGAGCCGGCCGTGGCCTTACAGTAGGGACCATCCTGGCATCAGGGGCGGATTTAGGGGTATGTGTTGGGGGGACGGGGTGACACCGGGGGTCTGGGGTGGTTGGACAACCCCCAAGGGCAAAAGGGAGGTCCGGGGGTCCTTCCCGGAAAATTTTTAAATTATCATTTAAAAATGGCCTATTTTAAAGTATTTTTTTGTTGTTGTCAAATGCAAATTCTGATAAATATATTTTGGCATTACACCAGTTTCATTTTTCTCTTGACCTTGTCATAAAAGGAAAAACCTTAATTTATTCCCACAATATAGGCCTATTTCTGCAAATATAATAAGAGGTCGGCGAAGCCTCTTTTTCTTGACATCTTCCCAGCAACCATGGGCCTCAGTCTTTATGAAGGAGCGAAACTCCTCGCTAAAAAAAGGATTATTCATTAAAACACTGACACGTGAGGAATAATAATAAAAACTGTTTTGCAAAAAATTAATCATTTATTAAAACTGAAACACTGTGAAAGTAACTTAAGTTACAAAATGAAACAAGTCACAACATACGCTTTGCCTTTCTTTTGGCGTTTACTTGAGCAAATCGGTCAATAATGTTTTTGTTTTCTAAGGGAATGTCCCTGTGTATGAACATTAGAGCAAGTTCGTTTAACCTTTTTCCGCCACATCTGGATCTTAGGTAGGTTTTTAATAAGCGGAGGCTAGAAAATGACCTTTCAGCACTGACGATGCTCACGGGAAGGGTGAAAAGGATTTTCAAAAGAGATTTAATTAAGGGAAATAGAACGGGATGACATAAAACGTACACTTCCACTACTGATGATGGCATTTCATCTCCAATCTCGACATGCCTATTCCGTTTGGAAAACCACATCTTGTATTCAGCTTTCGATTTAATATGCAACTCATCCTCTTGTATCTCAAGGACATTAGAGTACTTTTTTGGCGATCAGTTTTATGTCTTCATCGGCATTACTACCGGCAGATGAAATAACCACATTCTGCCGAGCAACAACATTCAATGGAAGAAAGAAAATTAACTTGTATAGGTCAAGAACATCTTCAGAAAATCTTGATTTCAAATCTTCGATGACCCAGTCCAGTAATGGTAGGCCTATATAAAGATTTCTTCTGAAATATTCTTCTGCACAAGCCGATGGAGCATTTTCCATATTTCTTTGCCTCGCTGCTATTCTTGGCACTCTGATTTCTACGTCTAACTTATTGGCAATTGATTCTGTTGTTTTGAATACTAAATCAAAATCTTATTCAGCATTACTTCTTTTGCTAGTTAAAATGGACCTTACACTTAATAAGGCGTCAGATGCAGTCTGAACATCCAAGTTTTCTGTCTGGAATAATATGCTTATGTTGTGAGTCAAAACTAGAACTTCGTTAAGACTGCACATTGATACCAGGAACTCGCTATCAGTGATGCTCGCCAGTAAACTTTGAGCCTTATGTGGAGAAGGATCACCTGCTACGTCTGACCAACTAGCCACTGTATCAAGGGCAGCAGCTATTTTCTCTATATTAGTTTGAAATTTTAGAACAGCATCGTGACGTTCTACCCAACGAGTATCACACAGGTGAGTGAGCTGTCCTTGAAGTTCTTGTTTTAAGACCATATTTATTTTTGAAATATGCACTGAAAAAGGTTATAACCTCCCCCCATTATGCCAAATGTATTCCGCACTGATTGCACCTCAGCGGTTTTGGAAATAGCGAGGTTCAGTTGATGACTGTAACAAGGGCACCTTACTGCATTTACAGCAACTTGTTGGATTTCTTGCACAGCACCAACTGTTTCTGACGTATTGACTGATACTCCATCGGTTCCAATGCCAACACAATTTTTCAGGTCCAAACCCAGAGAAATCAATTCCCGAACTACTATTTGCCCAAGCCTTATACCTGTTACAGTTGGTTCAGTTTGCTTATGGGTGAGGGTAATTTCTTGTTGGCTATGTTCTTCACTTCCTGATGAAGCATCATTGAAAAGCTCCAGAACAGTTTTTCTGAGGTCAAGAAATCCCACAAAATCTTCTCTGACCTTTGTTTTGCTGTCTTCTTCATGCACATATCTAAGAACTAATGACATCTGTGAAATGTGAGACACGTCTACAATCTCGTCAAACATACAATTATACTGCTTTGCCCCCAATACACGAGACACTACTTTCTGTAAAATTTCTTGACCACAGCATTCTATTATAGAATTTTGTATGGTTTTGCTGGTAAAGAGGTTCCGCTGACTAGCCGTTTTCAAGTGTACGGTAAAAGCAGAATCACCAACTTCACAACGAAATCGTAGCAGTGCCCTAAAGTTTCCATCATTCTTAGTGGGATCTTCAGTAGTTACACGACCATCATCTCCATGCCATCTGAGTGCAATATTTTGTCGCCCAAGAAAAATTATGTTTTTAAGAATTAGGTCCAGCCTGGCCCTGTTTTCGTTGATTTTCTGAAGCCTGTAACTGTCCAATTGGTTTGAAATGTTACCTTCAGGGGTTTTGTGGGTTTCAACAAAATCCAGTGCACGCTGCTTGAGCTTCTCGATGGTAGGTTGTATTTTGGTGGAATCCAAGGTCACCCTGTTTACCAAGAAGCTTCGAGAACTTAAATAATGGTTCCCTAACAAGATTTCCTAATCGGATTGTTTTTCCATGATAACTTGTTTCCTTAGGAAATAAAGGACAGTATTTACAAAAAAAAATGTCCTTTCATGGATGGTGAGACTTCTAACCACTCTATTTTTTTTAATGTTCTCTTCGGACGTGTCTCCGCTCTTCTGCGTTTCCCATTTTGTGTATTGAATACGGAAATGTGTACCCTTCTGGCGGATTCCAACAGTTTTCCAATATTTCCAAAATGACATGGTCATTCGGTCGTGGCTTACTAGGATCTGCATGTAAACCATTGTTTAACAATGATATCTCATTGGATACAGGCTAAGTGTCTCCTGATGAAATAATGGAGTTCTCATCTTCATGTAGGTGTGTGGAAGTAGTTTGTGTAGAAGAGCCCGATGCAGCTGATGATGTTTCGTTCCTTGTATTTATTGACTCAGCTGAGTCCGAGTTTTCAAGAGGAGCTGGTCGTTTTGGAAGTGGGGCGAAAAATCTTCGTAAATCTCCACTTGCAGTCTTACATTCTGGTTTCCGCTTTCTCAAGACATCAGATGACGTTGAAGCCTGAAAGAAAAGGCAAATCCTTACTGACTGACAAACAACTGCTTTTTCAATTCCTTATTAAAAAATCCGTAGTATCATCTATATAAATAAAATAACAGTTTTGTCTGTAACTTGCGCGGATTCGACCAGTTTTTAGCAAATTTCCATATGAAAAATGAGATGGCGGCAATTTAAACAATTCTTTTGGTTATAACGTTTTGACTATTTGACATAAGTTCATTAAACAAATGTTAATAGATGCGTTTTTACAGCCCAAACAAAATGAGACCACTCCCAAGTCACTAGGAAAACCCGTTTTTGAGATATTCAATTACTTCAATTTTGGCAAGAAAAAAGTAGCAATTTTCCACGAACTTGTCTTAAATTGTTAAAAATTGAACAAAACTACTTTATTGTAAATGTTTAAGGGCAAAAAGAGAATTTTTTGGAAATTCGATAGAGTTAAAGCAGGTCTGCTGCGTAATTTGGGCTTCTTTATGTGTCAAGCGACACAGATGCCAAAACCACCATTGAATAAATTTATGTTTTTCTGTTAAGCTCAAGTGGTCTATTTTGTACGCTAATAATAAAAAAACACATCAACCGATTTTCATGACATTTTTGTTAGATTTTCATGAAATATTGCATACATCTATGTTAAGGTTTTTAGTTAACCACAACTGCCTTTTTTAAACAAAATAGTGATCTCTCGAAGCTATTACGCATACTGTGCTATTTGTGGAGGAAAATTTTTAAGCAACATTGGGCGCAGTCGGAACTTGGATGGTATGCCGGTTCTAGGCACCGCGCGCTGTTGGCCAACATAAGGAGGAGCGGAAAGGCCCTGACCACCCTACCGCAAGTAAACTCTGGCTGGGGATAGCCTCTTCGGAGGCTCGGACCTGCCTTCGGGCAGAATACCAATTAATTAATTATATATAGTACAGTAGATAGACAACACAAACGCGCCTTCGCCATTTACCTACTCCCGCTCGGCTGAGGAGACGATGACCTGATGGGTTCGGGCGATAAAGCAAAGCTACCTTACCCCACTCGGATTGGACTCTCCCGGCTAGACTAGTCAGGCCGACGCAACAACCGCCACTCGACATCGGATGGATAGACAGACGCATCCATAATGGCAACGCAGTACTCAGTCCCTGCGCTCGACAGCAACGGCTCACATTGAACTATTACTTGGCGCTGGCCACTGAATCTAATATATTTGTTAAGTGCTAGTAGCGGAAGATACTGACCGGTTTTAGCTAATAATATAATAAGTAATTTAAATAATAAAAGCATATGTATTAATTTTATTACAGTACTTACCATTATAAATGGTTGTCTTGAGATATAAACTCAGTCAAATCAGTGATCACGTAAAAATGTTGTTATTACACATTAACTAATAACAAGGAAATAAACTAAAATCTAAATACATTTCTAATATTTACATTCACCTTTGTACTGTACAACAACTTGTACAACTTTACAACAACTATTAAACTTGTACCGTACGTGTATAGTATTAATTTGCTTTAACTGTTTAAAACAAAACACTAATCTCTCGTCGGCAAGCGGTATGCAAATAAATGGCCGACGCGGACGTTCTCTCTAACAATCTAAAGTGAAAGTGGTGCATACTTGTAGGCGGACTGTCCAGTGTCCGTTGTCCTGCAAGCCTCCGCTACGAGCGCTTGAATCGCGGTAACTCTAACATATTGAGATAGAAGGAACTATTGGCGGCTAGTTTCTAGTTCACTCTTTGCTGTGAACTGCAATCTAACATTCAAACATATTTTTATATTACGCGTATTTTGCTATTTTAATTATTGGTATCAAAGAACAGTGAAATATTATTTTTGTGATATTTTATTAACGGAAGTTTTCTATTAAATATATTACTGTACGTCTGGTGCCCCCCCCCCCCCCCCCCACGTTCCCCCCCCCCTTAAATCCGCCCCTGCCTGGCATTTGCCTGAAGAGGAAGTGGGAAACCACGGAAAACCACTTCGAGGATGGCTGAGGTGGGAATCGAACCCCCTCTACTTATTTGGACCACCCGAGGCTCAGTACACCCCGTTCCAGTCCTCATACCACTGTTCAAATTTCGTGGCAGAGCCGGGAATCGAACCCAGGACCTCCGGGTCGTCAGCTAACCATGCTGACCGCTACGCTAATCACCTATCTTATCAATGTAACATTTGTTTAATTCATTTTCCTTTTCCTAAGAATCTAATAAAGGTATGATAATGAAATGTATGCCACATTTTATTCAAACGCTACTTGACATATTAATGGAGCGATTTTCATACAGTATTGGACTTCAGGGGAGTCTGATATTATGTTTATTGACTGTCAAAAAATATAATTATTTTTTCTTGGGAAAACAGCCAAAACCCAAACAGCTTTACTTTAAGAAAGGAAACTTCTCCATTAAAATATTTACAACTATAAGACAAATTTATCCTGAACATTTCACAGCCCTGTGGTAAATAATCGCTTAGAAAAAGGAACATACATTTTTCTAAATTGCACTGAGGAAACTGCAGTTAAAACTTTCAACACATGATGTTTATCTCATTGTTAGTGCAAGTGAAAATTAAAATTATGGCAATTTCTAATGGTTAAACTACAGTGAGATTCTTTTGCTGGAGCAGGGCCGGCAACCGGCTGCCGGGCGCGCGCGCCTTACGCCAGCCAACCGAGCTCGGGCCGCGGATAGCGCGCAGGCGAGATAACCAGGGTCATTAAAGTCATTAAGTCACTAAACTTTCATCAACGAGGGTGTGAAATGTCAGCGCACAGATAAGAACGTAACATAGGTAAACAACAGCTTCCTGCAATATTTAATTAAAGAAGGACGCGAGTTTTTTTTTTCTTGGGAATCTGTATGACCTCACGTCACCAGTTAAAGGTTAGAACTTACCTTTTCACAGAAGATGCTGAAAATGATCACCTTCAGCTGACACACAGTAACTTCGGAAGCTACATCGTTACTTTATGTAGGTACTCCTGCCCCCCCCCCCCCACCCCCCTGAGTGTTTAGCCTACTGTGATTAATAGAAGCAAGGACCTAAGCCCACTTTATGTTTAAGTGTTGGGTAATTTAAAATACAAAGTGTACAGATCAATTACCCGTACTCTAGTCAGCAGATATCCCTCACAGTCACAACAGAAGGGAATTACAACGTGTAAACGCTAATTCATTTACACGGTACAACGCCTGACTGTCAGCTGCAGGAGAACACTTTCAGCATCTTCTGTGAAAAGGTAAGTTCTCTAATCATGATTTGCTGGTGAATTTACCATTAATTAATGTACTTCGTTACGTTTTCCACCTACGCGCTATCCGCGGCCCGAGCTTGGCTGGCTGGTGGAAGGCGCGCGCGTCCAGCAACCGGTCGCCGGCCTCGCTCCAGCAAAGGAAACTCCCTGTATAATGTATTACACATCATGTTAAGGGGTAGACTTCTAATATTCTAATATTTCAACATTGTGACATGCAATACGCGCCTACCAAAATCCCCTCCCTGACCCGTCCTGGAACTAAAATAAATGGCCATTGGCTGCATTAATAAAATTAATACGCGCCACCAAAGAAAATTGGAGAAATCAAAAGGTTTGAGCGTACACCAACTATTAAAGATCATAATGTTTATGTTCGACCCTGACTATTATATGTCTGAAAACTGTATCATAATGATGGTCATTATAACACTATTTTTCATTATGAAACAGTTTCTCCCACCAATCACAGCTCAAGAAACAGTTGTTTGACCAATTAGATAAGGATACCTTTGCGCATGCGCTCAAAATTCAACATGTCTATATAAATTACCGAAAGTGCACCGTCCATATGTTCGCGTAAATAAACTGGTGAATATGAAACAAGAAATAGCACTGTACCTTAATATCCCCAAATCCAATTTCTACACAGCGCGTTGTTTTCAAACGACTTTGGTGACTTTTTTACTGAATACTGGTGCTCAATCTGCACATATGGCATTGAAGCACACAGAGCGCATGCGTCGGTCGTTATAATTATCGTCGAATATAAACTGTTGTATGCAACTCGCCTATAATGGTAATTATGACACTCGTATGGAAATTATAAAACTCGCATACGCTCGTTTTATAAACATACTCGTGTCTTAATTATAGCCATTATAGGCTCGTTGCATAATGTACTATATTGGTTTTACGTCTCTTTTAACTGCTGTGGCTTTTCGAGACGCCGGGGTGCCGGAATTTATCCCCAGAGGGGATCTTTAACGTGCCAGTAAATCTACTGACACAACTCCCTCGCATTTACGCATCTTCAAATGCCAACTGACTGCACCAAGATTCAATCCTGCAACCTTGGGAACAGCAGGCGAGAACGTTACCACTGAGCCTTGCAGCCAGTCAGGTATTAAAGACACAAGCCAATAGTGCAGTGTTTCAACTCACTTTCTTCCATTCAATAATGTCACTCCGCCTTCTCTCGTAGCCCTAAGAGCAGTTATACACTACATCATCGGTTGTACATTGAACTGCTTGAAATGTGTCGAAGGAGTTGGTACATTCTGAATCAGTCCGACCCCGTGGCTAATTGGTTGATGTAGTTGGTTCTTCTAGGGGCATTGCGACATTGTCATGTAGCCCCGTGTATTTGGGTGTGTGTAGAAGTTGTCTGATAACCTGTGTCACTGTGATTTCTCTACTAGTGTATTTGTAATCACGACAGGTTTTGGGTAAGAAGCGACCGTGGCCTTACATTAGGAACCATCCCATCATTTGCCTGGAGTAGTACTCGGAAACCATTGGAAAACCACTTCCAGGATAGCTGAGGTAGGAATAGAGCCCAGCTCTTCTAAAGTCTGTCTCACGGGGCTGAGTGTATCCCGTTCTTAAACTCAGACCAGAATAAAATGTATTAGCAGAGTTGGGAATCAAACCCAGGCCTCCACAGTGACAGCCAAAATTGCTAGCCACTGCCCAACGAGGCGGACGAGGCTAATTGGTTAGCAGGCTTGGCTTGGCCTGAAGAGTCCCGGGTTCAATTTCCAGGCAGGCCACCTTGCCCCCGGGGATCTTAATGTCGTATGGTTGATTTCCCTAGCTAGGGGACTGAGTGTTTGTGACGTCTTTATGAAAGACAGACCGAAAATGCTGTAAACGGAAAGAGTGAAATGAAAAATGTAAAGTAAAATAAAATAAAAAAGTAAAGAAAATATTTTCAAGATTAATAAAAACCTTAAAAATTCAGTGTAAACTGTGAGCTAGCTATGTTGGCCCGCACTTGAATTGAGTTTGTTCTACAAGATATAAGATTAACATAATAGGCTGCCAAGGAATTTAATTATGGTCTAGAGGGCTAGAACGGAGTACAATCAGCCTCGTGAGGCAAAACTGCAAAGTGGTTGGTTTCTATTCCCACCTCAGCCATCCTGGAAGTGGTTTTCCGTGATTTTCCACTTCTACTCCTGGTAAATACCGGGATGGTTCCTTATTGAAGGCCACGGCTGCCTCCTTCCCAATCCTCACCTGAATTACAAATACACACACCACAATAACACATGTTATCAGACAAATTAACTCTGTCAATGTATACACACACACAAATACACGGAACTAAATGACTTCAATGTCCAAGCCCCTAAAATGAAGCCACAAGAACTAACATAACAGGTCGTAGTTTCGTTCTAAACAGCAAGAAGCATTTATTCCATATCTCCTCCTGAATGGAAATGTAAGTTACGTCTGTGAAGCAATTCCTCTCGTGGTTATTGCTGGTTGAAGTTTGATGCTACTCCAAGTTGAAGAAAGCAATATGAGACTGTAAATGATCCCATTAGTCATCATCATTGCTAATCAGCAAATTACGTAACAGCTCATTTTGTGTCTGATAGGCAATAAATGACTACCAATAAGAACTTTCAATTTCAATGAATATAGCAATCAAACGCTGCCGTTCATAGTGGGACCATGCCAGATTAGGGATTATGCACCAAGAACACACAGACGTTAAGCTTTTCATCAGACTCACACAATAGCACGCTCTTCCTTTCACATAATACAGTTTCTATCAGAGGGATGGTAAACTTCAACTCAAATACTTATTCTCTCTCCCATGCTCCGTGCTTTATATTTAGCTCGTTTAATCCTTCTAGCAAGAAATTCTGTAATTAACGTGCCACTTTGAGAAGACACCAGTCAGAAAGCATCAAACTGAGGCACACAGGCATTACATGGTTCGACGGAGCTCGGAAACTTCGTCATTAAATTAAAGCTGTAACAAGAAAACCACCACGTGTCACCAAGTTACTAAAACACATGTATTGACCGGCTGCGTAGCTAATTGGTTAACGTGCTAGGCTTTGGCCGAAAGGGTCCTGGGTTCGATTCTCGGCCAGGCCATGTGGAATTTAATTACCTGTTGTTAATTCCACTCGCTCACGGACTGGGTGCTTGTGACGTCTTCATGTACAAAATCTGAGGAATAGAGTAAACAGTAAAACGAATACAAGAGAACAAAAATAAGGAAAGAACACTTTTTAAAGCTGTAACGTTCTTGCCTGCTGAGGACAAGATAGCGGGATCGAATCCCGGCGCAGTCAGATGGTATTTGAGGGTGCTTAAATGTGAAGGAGCGTGTCAGTAGATTTATTGGCACGTTAATGATCCTCTTCGGGACAAAATTCCGGCACCCCGGAGTCTCTAAAGTCGCAGTAGTTAAAGGGGACGTAAAACCCATAACATTATTATTATTATTATTATTATTATTATTAGACTATTATTATTATTATTATTATTATTATTATTATTATTATTATTATTTATGTCGCCTCCGTAGCGTAGTGGTCAGGGTGGTAAGCTGCCGCCCTGGAGGTCCTGGGTTCGATTCCCGGCTCTGCCACGAAATTTGAAAAGTGGTATGAGGACTGGAACGGGGTCTACTCAGCCTCGGGTGTTCCAAATGAGTATAGGGGGTTCGACTCCCACCTCAGCCATCCTCGAAGTGGTTTTCCGTGGTTTTCCACTTCGTCTTCGGGCAAATGCCGGGATGGTGCCTGCTGTCAGGCCACGGCCGCCTCCTTCCCTCTTCCTTGCCTATCCATCCTCACCTTCCAATCACATCCCTCATGAGGCCCCTGTTCGCTTTGCAGGTGAGGCCGCCTGGGCGAAGTGCTGATCACACTTCCCTAGTTGTATCCACACCGACCAAATGTTCTAAGCTCCAGGACACTGCCCGTAGCGGCGGTAGTGGTGAGTTCCCATTCTGAGTCCGTGGGAATCACCAACCTAGAGGGTAAATTGACTTTTAAAAAATATTATTATTATTATTATTATTATTATTATTATTATTATTTTTTTTTACTATTATTATATTAAACACATTTAATGTCATCACTGAGCCTCCGTCGCTTAGGCGGCAGCACGCCTGCCTCTCACCGCTGGGTCCGTGGTTCAAATCCCGGTCACTCCATGTGAGATTTGTGCTGGACAAAGCGGAGGCAGACAGGTTTTTCTCCGGGTACTCCGGTTTTCTCTGTCACAAATTTCATTCTAGCAACAGTCTCCCCTGTCATTTCATTTCATCTCTAATTCATTACATCATTGCCCCAGAGAGTGCGATAGGCTTTGGCAGCCAACACAGGTCATATCCTCGCCGCTAGATGGGGGCTTCATTCATTCCATTCCCTGACCTGGTCGGTCGACTGGAAGCAGGATGTGGATTTTCTTTTTCAATGTCGTCACTCCAGCGATGAGAGCAATGGAGACTGAGCTCTACTTCAATACGACTACCAACTGGCGACCGACTCGCCAGCTTCGTAGTAGCACGAAATGGAGGAATAGTGAAACAACTGAAAATTATAAGGGAAATGTGGGGCAGGAAATAAAAAGAAGAAAAGTAACAAGAATCACACGATACAAACAAGCGGGGGAATTTGTAGTTGTTAACAGTTTAGAATAGTGACCTCTGAACCAAAACATTCACTATCATTTTAATGTTAAAATCCCTCTCGGCTCGTTGGAAGGCGGAGGTAGACTTCACCGGGCAAAGAAAGATAATTGAAATTCACTAAATTTGCAACTGTTGTATACCTGCAAATGCTCTACATGTTTAGCATACGAGAAGTCCCTTCTTCTTATAATATATTATACCGACAGTAGTCGCTTCGCTGGCTAAAAGCACAGCTTTAGGCCATGGGGCCAAGCTCTCTGCTGACTCGGTAGACGCGTGGGTTCGAGCCCCACCGTCGGCCGTCCTTGAAATGGTTTTCCGTGGTTTCCCCATTTTCAACACCAGGCAAATGCTGGGACGGTACCTTCTGACAGGCCACGGCCGCTTCCTTCCACATCCTTGCCCAGTTTCATTCATCTTCATCAATTCCATCTCTCATCCCGACGCGCAGGTCGCCTACGAGCGTCGACTAGAAAGACCTGCACTCGGCCACTCAGGAGGCCACACGGCCAAAAATAATAATATATTATGGTATATTGCTACAAGCCGTGGCCCGTTTGCCATCTCTTGATGAATGCAGTACATTTGCATTTGCCTGTTGGCAACACAAATCCACCTTCCGTCCAATCTTAACTTGACTGTGAATTTTGCGGAACGAAAAGTTCACAGGCGAAATAAAGAAAAGCCGGCTTGCACTTTCAGGGAAACTCCAAACACAACCACTCCTCTAAAGTTTTTAACTCAACACGACTCGACAGTTAACTGCTGGCTGTATCAGGGGCAATAAGCTCGTCCGCTAGCTAAGCTGTAACTGGGGTGATAGACACGTCCATAGCTAGCTCGTAAACTGTCGTCTCAGTAACTGAATGGAGATTGTTGAAAGAAATGAAAACGTAAAAACACTTATAGTAGGCGATGTATTGAAGATAGATATATGCTCTCCCGGGCTTTTTTGTTGAACTTTTCTTGCTGAACAATTCTTACGCTCATAGTATATAGATATGTTTAACGGTTTGCCCAGTGTAAGCTTAAAAAGCGCACTGACGCCAGTTTTTTATTCGACCATTTCACCGAAAACGTAAGTGCTTGACTTCCTTTGGTCATAAATGAATTATTTTCTACAGAAACCTTCCTCGAGGTATCCTTTACAGAATGGTGAAAACCGTATCAAAATCCATTCAGTGGTTCTCGAGATTACCCGTGACGTCCAAGAATCGGGGACTTTATTTTATACAAAGTAGAGATTATACGCCAATCAGTATAATTTAATATAATATAATCCCCCTTCCGTCCAATCTTAAATTGACTGTGAATTTTGCGGAACGAAAGGTTCACAGGCGAAATGAGAGTTGCACTTCCAGGGAATGGCAAGGTGAATGAAACTCAAATCCCCCTTCCATCCAATCTTAACTTGACGGTGTTTCTCAGGCGAACTAAAGAAAACCCGAGTTGCACTTCAAGGGAAACTCCAAACACAACCACCCTTCTCAGAAGTCTTAACGCAACTCGACCCAACGGTTTGCTGCTGGCTGTATCTGGGGCAAAAGGTTCGCCCTCTAGCTAGGCTGTAACAGGGATGATAGAGTCGCCCTTAGCTAGCTCGTACACTGTCGCCTCAGTAGTTGAATGGACATGGAAGTAATTAAAACGTAAAAACATTTATAGTGGGCGATGTATTGAAGATAGATATATGCTCTCGCGGACTTTTTTGTAGAACTTTTCATGCTGAACAATTCTTACATTCATAGTACTTAGATATTTTTAACGGTTAGCCCAGCGTAAGCTTAGAAAGCGCTCAGACGCCAGGTTTTTTTTCGACTTTTACACTGAAATCGTTACTGCTGGGCTTCCTTTGATCATAAATAAATTATTTTCTACAGAAATCATTCTCAAGATATCCTTTACAGAATGGTGAAAACCGCATCAAAATCCATCCAGTGGTTCTCGAGTTTACCCGTAACATCCAAGAATCGGGGACTTTGTTTTATACTAAGTAGAGATAGAGATTATACTGATTTGCGTATAATCTCTACTTAGTATAAAACCAAGTCCTCGATTCTTCGATGTCACGGGTAATCTCGAGAACCACTGCATGGATTTTGATGCGGTTTTCTCCATTCTGTAAAGGATACCTCAAGGAATGTTTCTGTAGGAAATAATGTATTTAAGATCAAAGGAAGCCAAGCAGTAACGATTTCAGTGACAAAGTCGAAAAAGTATCCTGGCGTCCGTGCTCTTTTTAAGCTTACGCTGGGCAAACCGTTAAAAATATCAATATACTATGACTGTAATAATTGTTCAGCATGAAAAGTTCTACAAAAAACGTACGTGAGAGCACTTCTCTATATTCAATATATCGTCAACTATAAGTGTTTTTAGATTGGACGGAACGGTGATTTGTGTTTCATGCACCTCGCCATTCTTAAATTACGTCTGACAAGAAATTGTTGCACATGCATCTCCATGATAATATAGTTAATAGTCCAGTCAGTGATTTTAACCCATCATGCCGAGACGTAAAACGGATATAGATCGTAGTTCATTGACATCGTAAAGAAGCGCTTATCACGTAATGCATTCACAACTGTTCCCGGCCGAAGCCGGGCCGGGTTGCTAATTTATATATAATTGTGGAAAGGATGAAATCTTGTGTTATTCGTGGTATATTTTGCTTGCTAAAATAAGTGTGCTGCCGTATCTTACTCACCCCCCAGGGGCTCACATCAAGTGGAACGTGGGTTGGCGACGACGGGACCCCAGCTGAGACCGGCATTGCTTCCACTTACATGTGCCGGGCTCCTCTCCGTCTTTTTTCCTGTCGACCTCTCTTGGTCAACACTTGTTCTCTTCCGACCCCGACGATATTAGGGTATCCCATGCCTCGTGAGTCTTTTCCTTTCCCGCCTTCATTGGCCCTTCTCTCATCTTGCCTGATCCCTGTTTCATCGTGGGATCAGCCTTCTTTTCATTATAGTTCCTTTTCTCTTTAAGATTCCCGCCCTGTTTTTATGAATTGGCTCCCGGTGTCTCTAAATTACATTTTGTGAGTTTTTTTTACTCAACCACATTTTCTAAGTTTTTTCAATGTGCATTGCACTTCGTAAGTATTTTCTATCTAAACTCCATTTAGTAACTATTTTCAATCTCAATTGCATTTTGTAAGTACAGTATTTTGAATCGCGGGCTTCCACATATTGTGAGAATTTTGAATCTACCATACATTTTGTAAGCATTTTCAAATTCAATTGCATTTTGTAAGTATTTTGAATTTCAATTGTACTTTATGAGTGTATTGAATCTGAACCGGCCTTTTTCAATCTCACTTGCATTGTGTATTTTCAATTCCAATTGCATTTTGTAAGTATTTTGAACCTCAATTGGATTTGTGCGTATTTTCAATTTCAATTGCATTTTGTAAATAAACTGCTCAAAAAAATTAAAGCACCACTTTATTCAACGGCCTCCAAATTTTGAAGAAGTTGACCGCACAAGCTCGAAATCTCAGTATGACGTTTGTCCTGACGCTTACCAAGCATAGCCTTCAGCACAACTTCCCAACTTGAGTAGTTTCGGGGTAGCGCCCAAAAAACCACCCCATTTTCGAAAACCGCAAATTGAAATTTGCAAAAAAAAACGCTGTAGGACTTGTCGCATGTTGCCAAAGCAGTCGAAAATGAATGAGTGTTGCTATTAAAGGTTCCACAAACACGCTGAAATCGTTAGATTTGACGTTTGGGAATTTTCAACCCCTTTCATCATCCCCTAAACATGGACTACCATTGGGGGTGTCTGAGAAGGTACCGGGTGTGTTTAACCACCTGAAAACCTGCACACCGCCCTCAGTTGCTGATTGCAGTAACTTCTTAAGGCCTCCGGCAATGTTCACCCTCCCCCCCCAACACCCTCAACTGGCATGGGACCAAAACACCCCGTCTCAATTTAACCCTAAGGAAGGTTTTAATCGAGATATGTATCTGTTCTGTGAATGGGGGTCTACCCCTAACGTTTCAAAAAAGGAGCTGTGCCTGTGTCATCACCCCTTCCCCTGCTACCCCCGTTTGTATGATTTTTCGTATCAGGCCCTTTTTAAGGGCTGAAACGAGGTCTTAATCGCTGAAAGGGCTGAAAAGGTCCTTAGAAGTAGTGGTGACACGAAAGCAACCCCTTCCAATCGTTGATTGACATTCCATACCCCAAACTTGAAAATTTTGCACCCTCTACCCTCCCTGTCTGACGCGTAACGAGTCATGGCAGAGTTTTCAGAGTTGGATGAAAATGAAGCTTATGGCCTGCAATCGTGCCCAAAACAGCAGGTTGGATGGAAATTGATCGGTAGGGTGGGAAACGAGACCAAAGTTTTCAAAAAAGGTAACGCGCTCTAGTAAGTACGCCCATGCATAGGCAACCCACATCACGTCCGTGCGTGTGGGTTGCCTATGATCGGCAATAGGTTAAAAAGGATTGAAATGGGAGAAAAATGACGTGATGTGGGTTGCTTATGCATGGGCGTACTTACTAGAGGCTGTTAACTTGTTTGAAAGCTTTGTGGTCTCGTTTCCCACCCTACCGATTAATCTCCATCCAACCTGCTATTTTGGGCTCGATTGCAGGCCATAAAATTGATATTCTTCCAACTCTGAAAACTCTGCCATGAGGCGTTACGTGTCCAGACAGGGAGGGTTGAGGATGCAAAATTGTCAAGTTTGGGGGATGGAATGTCAATCAACGATCGGAAGTGGTTGATTTCGTGTCACCACTACTTCTAAGGACCTTTACAGCCCTTTCAGCTATTAAGACCTCGTTTCAGCCCTTAAAAAGGGTCTCATTTGAAAAAACATACAAAATGGGGTAGCCGGGAAAGGAGTGGTGACACAGGCACAGCACCTTTTTTGAAACGTTAGGGGAAGATCCCCCATTCACAGCAAAGATAAACATCTCGATTAAAACCTTCCTTAGGGGTGAATAGAAATGGGGTGATTTGGTCCCATGCCAGTTGAAGGTGTTATGGGGGGAATGAACATTGTCGGAGACCTTAAGAACTTACTGCAATCAGCAACTGAGGACGTTGTGCAGGTTTTCAGGTGGTTGAACACACCCGGTACCTTCTCAGACGACCCCATTGGTAGTCCATGTTTAGGGGACGATGAAGGAGGTTGAAAATGCCCAAACGTCAAATGTAACGATTTCAACGTGTTAGTGGAACCTTTAAGAGCAAGACACATTCATTTTCGACTGCTTTGGCAACCTGCGACATGTCCCACAGCGTTTTTCGCAAACTTCAATTTTTGCGGTTTTCGAAAATGGGCTGGTTTTGGGGGCGCTACCCCGAAACTACTCAAGTTGGGGAGTTGTGCTGAAGCATATACTTGTTAGGTGTAAGGACAAACGACATACTTAGATTTCGAGTTTGTGCGGTCAACTTTTGAAAAACGTGGTGCTTTAATTTTTTTGAGCAGCATATTTTGAATTTCATTTGCATTTTGTTGAGTATTTCGAATGTACATTGCATTTTGTAAGTAATTTGAACCTAAACTACATTTTGTGCGTATTTTTCATTCTAAATTCCTTTTATGAGTATTTTCCTTCTAAATTACCTTTACCTTTTATAAGTATTTCCATTCTTTATTTTGTGAACCATTTCAATCTGAGTTCCATTTTGTAAGTATTTTCAGTCCAGCTTGATTTTCGTTCTGGTTTCCATTTCATTGTCATTATTGCTATCACCCAGACCATTAGGGGCCGATAACCCAGATGTTAGGGCCCTTAAAACAACAATTATCATAATAATCATTATGTATCTTACTCAGTCCCTAATGCAAACAACTGTAGCTCACTGGCTCTCTCTCTCTCGCCCCGTCATTCAGCAGTGTATCCGTCCAACAGCGTATTGCTCGCGGTCAAAGTACAGTGTTTCACACGGCAGTACTGGGAAGTAGTTCCTTCCACTCGCAGTGCAGCAGTCCTGAACCGGCCAGAGTGCAATTGAGCTGGATAGGCTTTCTGTCGCGTAGCCTTCAGTGCAGTAGGAGCCGACCACTCAAAGCGTAGATTCCCTGAGCCCGCTAGGAGGCAGTTGAGCTGGATAGGCTATCTCTTTCGTACTGGGCAGTATCTCCATTCACTGAAATCGTAGCAGCCCAGACAGAACCAGTCTGTTGGCAGCTTTTTTTTTGTGACCTCCTGAGAGGCCGAGTGCAGATCGTTCTAGTCGGCGCCCGTGGGCGACCTGCGCGCCGGCATGAGAGTTGGAATGGATGAAGATGAATGAAACTGGGCAAGGATGTGGAAAGAAGCGGCCGTGGCCTGTCAGAAGGAACCGTCTCAGCATTTGCCTGGTGTTGAAAATGGGAAATCACGGAAAACCATTTCAAGAACGGCCGACGGTGGGGCTCGAACCCACACGTCTACCGAGTCAGTAGAGAGCTTGGCCCATGACCTATCGCTGCGTTTTAGCGAGCGTAGCCACCGCTATCCGTAGTGGAGCTGCTGAGACTATCTCTCTTGCACTGGGCAGTAGCTCCGCCGACTCACAGCTTAACAGTTCCGAGACGGCTATTGGCAGCTCAATTGAAGATGCTGTCTCTCTCTCACCGGGAAGTAGCTCCGCTCACTCACAGCTTAGCAGTTCCGAGACGGCTATTGGCAGCTGAATTGAAGATGCTGTCTCTCTTGCACTGGGCAGTAGCTCCGCTCACTCACAGCTTAGCAGTTCCGAGACGGCTATTGGCAGCTGAATTGAAGATGCTGTCTCTCTTGCACTGGGCAGTAGCTCCGCTCACTCACAGCTTAACAGTTCCGAGACGGCTATTGGCAGCTGAATTGAAGATGCTGTCTCTCTTGCACTGGGCAGTAGCTCCGCTCACTCACAGCTTAGCAGTTCCGAGACGGCTATTGGCTGCTGAATTGAAGATGCTGTCTCTCTTGCACTGGGCAGTAGCTCCGCTCACTCACAGCTTAGCAGTTCCGAGACGGCTATTGGCAGCTCAATTGAAGATGCTGTCTCTCTCTCACCGGGAAGTAGCTCCGCTCACTCACAGCTTAGCAGTTCCGAGACGGCTATTGTCAGCTGAATTGAAGATGCTGTCTCTCTTGCACTGGGCAGTAGCTCCGCTCACTCACAGCTTAGCAGTTCCGAGACGGCTATTGGCAGCTGAATTGAAGATGCTGTCTCTCTTGCACTGGGCAGTAGCTCCGCTCACTCACAGCTTAACAGTTCCGAGACGGCTATTGGCAGCTGAATTGAAGATGCTGTCTCTCTTGCACTGGGCAGTAGCTCCGCTCACTCACAGCTTAGCAACTCCGAGACGGCTATTGGCTGCTGAATTGAAGATGCTGTCTCTCTTGCACTGGGCAGTAGCTCCGCTCACTCACAGCTTAGCAACTCCGAGACGGCTATTGGCAGCTGAATTGAAAATGCTGTCTCTCTTGCACTGGGCAGTAGCTCCGCTCACTCACAGCTTAGCAGTTCCGAGACGGCTATTGGCAGCTGAATTGAAGATGCTGTCTCTCTTGCACTGGGCAGTAGCTCCGCTCACTCACAGCTTAGCAGTTCCGAGACGGCTATTGGCAGCTGAATTGATGATGATGTCTCTCTTGCACTGGGCAGTAGCTCCGCTCACTCACAGCTTAGCTACTCCGAGACGGCAATTAGCAGCTGAATTGAAGATGCTGTCTCTCTTGCACTGGGCATTAGCTCCGCTCACTCACAGCTTAGCGGCTCCGAGACGGCTATTGGCAGCTGAATTGAAGATGTTGTGCCTCTTGCACTGGGCAGTAGCTCCGCTCACTCACAGCTTAGCAACTCCGAGACGGCTATTGGCAGCTGAATTGAAGATGCTGTCTCTCTTGCACTGGGCAGTAGCTCCGCTCACTCACAGCTTAACAGTTCCGAGACGGCTATTGGCTGCTGAATTGAAGATGCTGTCTCTCTTGCACTGGGCAGTAGCTCCGCTCACTCACAGCTTAGCAGCTCCGAGACGGCAATTAGCAGCTGAATTGAAGATGCTGTCCCTCTTGCTCTGGGAAGTAGCTCCGCTCACTCACAGCTTAGCAGTTCCGAGACGGCAATTAGCAGCTGAATTGAAGATGCTGTCCCTCTTGCACTGGGCAGTAGCTCCGCTCACTCACAGCTTAGCAGCTCCGAGACGGCTATTGGCAGCTGAATTGAAGATGCTGTCTCTCTTGCACTGGGAAGTAGCTCCGCTCACTCACAGCTTTGCAACTCCGAGACGGCTATTGGCAGCTGAATTGAAGATGCTGTCTCTCTTGTACTGGGCAGTAGCTCCGCTCACTCACAGCTTAGCAGTTCCGAGACGGCTATTGGCAGCTGAATTGAATATGCTGTCTCTCTTGCACTGGGCAGTAGCTCCGCCCACTCACAGCTTAGGAGCTCTGAGCCAGCCAGTGGCCAAATGAGTAAGACAAGTCTTATGAGACCCGTTCGTATTGTTACGTGCCACCCCCTAGTGGCACTTTTGTTAACTGGATTACGGTGGGGGTACAAAGCACAACACCAATTACTGCTTAAAGAAATAATTAACTTTATTGTGGCCAGAAAATTACACTAATCAGCAAATACAAGCAATTAGGAGCCTTACTCCAGTTTCCTCAAGTCTCTTCCTTGAGCGCTCTTGGCCCTTCCACTTGTCAACAGATCACAGAAGTTAATCCGTCCTAATGAGTACGGTGGCCTTGACAGAAACTACCTGCTCCTCTCCTTTATGTTCACCGACCATAATTTCTTACGATCACTTGCTGCAGGCCATTTCGCTGTCCACAAGCTGGAGAAACAATGTCACTGGATTTCGTAACTCGCACAGCACTTCGTCACCACACTTCTGTCGCACAAGATAATCGCTCGCTCTAGCTCGTAAAACACAACAACAACAACTGCTAGACAGGTCGCACTTATATAGCAGGCCGGTGACTCAATAAATGCTTCTAGATCCATCCAGGGTTCACGGCTTCTCGAGGTTTCCATCGCTGGTCCAGTCACGAATATTCTGGACTATCCCTTTGTCTTAGTAGCCCTGTTGCATAAGGCACACGCAATACAGGAGGCAGGCCACAGCCCAGCCCCTGGGGCAGTTGTGACTCAAGCGGCGAGCGATGACACAAACTCACAGCCGTAACAGTATTTTGTGGAACCTTTATGCTGTGTTCAAGGGGTGGGTTAGCGTATGATTTAATATTATTTTCACTTCATTTATAATTATTTGAAACGAGTATGTATACCAGTAAATCACTGTATCAGTTGTCAGCATAGAATTTCATACTCTTTTCTTGCTAATATTTTATTTCCAATTAGGATTCCACTCCGAACAATATGTATTGTGTTTTATCCCTTTCAATCCTATTTTCTTTAATTTCTTTGTGAAGAATCTCTTTATGCTTCGTAATGAGCATCAGTCAAGCAATCTTTAAGACTACAATACAATGAAATCCCCTTAACATCCAGTATTGAATAGCCAGAGACTAGGAAAAGAATCCTTTGCTTGATACATGTAATTAAACTCCCCTAGATTGTAATGTATTGTATCTCCCCGTAGTATAGAACGAAGTCCCCGATTCTTGGATATAACGGGTAATCTCGAGAACCACTGGATGGACTTTGATGTGGTTTTCACCATTCTCTAAAGGATTTTTCGAGGAAGGATTTTGTTGAAAACATTCATTTATGACCAAAGAAATCCGAGCAGTAACCATTTCAGTGAATCAAGTCGAAGAAAATCCTGTCGTCCGTCCGCCTTTTAATCTTACGCTGGATAGCACGTTAAAATAACTATATACTATGAGTGTAGGAATTGTTCAGCATGAAAAGTTCTACAAAAGGTCCACGGCAGCATATCTCTATCATTAATACATTGCCCACTATAAGTGTTTTTACGTTTTCATTTCTTCCAACAATCTCCATTCAGTGGAAATTTAAATTAATATAAAAAATAGCCTCGGAGCGAGTTTACGAGCTAGCAAGTGAGCCTATCACACCAGCTTCGGTCAGCATCAAACTGTCGAGTCGTGTCGAGTTAAGACTTCAGAGAAGAGTATATGTGTTTGAAGTTTTGCAGTTCACCTAGGCTTTTCTGAATTGTATCTGGGACCTGCCGTTCGTGCGTCCTTTATGCTTACGCTGGGTTAACCGTTAAAGATACTGGGTGAATTTGGGGCGGGTTGCTAGTGTAATACAAACCAAAGAACATGTCAACTTTAACTCAAGAAAGGATTGAAATACAGAACAGAGAGATTCTGTACACAGCAACATAATAGACGTGATCAAAAGTTTCCGTTTGACAGCCGCACAGTCCAGAATCTGGACGCCAATCAAACAAAACCACCGCGAGCATCGAGGTTCTCATCGCACGACGCACCAGGTTGAAGATCCCCGTGTGGCAAAACAACGTGTCCTGCTGCGAGAAGAAGTCCGTAATCGCTTACTACACAACCTCGTGTGGGTTGGCGACCACGGGGCCCCAGCTGAGTCCGGCATTGCTTCCACTTACTTGTGCCGGGCTCCTCTCCGTCTTCTTTCCTGTCGATCTCACTTGGTGAACTCTTGTTCTCTTCCGATACCGACGGTATTGGGATATCCGAGGCCTAGGGAGTCCCTTAATTTCCCGCCTTAATTGGCCCTTGTCTCATCTTTTCTGATACCCTCCTTCTGCGGGGGGTCAGCCTTCTTTTTAGTTTCCTGTTATCTACTGCCTTCTGCTCAAGGTGGCAGGGTGTGTGTAACCCGACCATTTCTGGTGGACCCTAGATATTGCTATACCCTCAGGGGCTCACGGCTGGTGAGTTCGGGAGTTGTCGACCCCGAGGAATTCCTGAGCTGGGTCCGGTTTTCCCCCTTTTATCCATTACATGTGGGGCGGACCCTCTCCTCTTTCACTTTGCTATCTGCCTTTTAAGGCTCTCCTTCCTTCCAAGTCCCCCAATCCGCATTCTTCGAGGGTTGAGGGCATTTCTTTTCCTCCTGTCTTTTATTTGCCTTATTCTCCTTTTGTTTTCCTTTTCTTCTTCTAGTATATAAGTTAGTAGTTAGTTTTAGTTATAGTTTGCATTTCATTATCATCTTCACGATCACCCAAACCATTGAGGGCCGATAACCAAGATGTTAGGCCCCTTAAAACAACAATTATCATCATCATCACTACAGTCTCGTCCGACAGGAATCGTCGAACTTTCAAGGCCTTCTTTAAGGGACCGAAGGCGTGATAATCGCATGGGGAGAAATCAGGGTTATAGGGCAAATGCTCGAGTGTCTCCTAATTCAGTTGGAGCACCTTCTGCGTTATGACCTTTGCGTTATGCGGACCTGCGTTATCATGAAGCAGCAGCACCATTTGACGCATTTTTCCCGGACGTTCTGCCTTTATTGCCCGCCGTAATTTCTCCAGCGTTGTGTAGTACCGTTCCCCAGTGTTGGAGACACCAGGTTCCTTGAAATCAATAAGCATTGCGCCCCAGTAATCAAAGGACAGTGTGAGCATCACCTTTTCAGCGGATGGTTGGCTCTTGAACGTTTTGAGACGAGGGGACGGTGAATGACGCAGAGAGCTTGGCCCCATGACCTCACGCTGCGCTTTAGCTAGCGTAGCCACTGCTGTCGTTTGGCTGCGTGGTGAAAGGGTAACGTTCTCGCTTACTGGCCCCAAGATTGCAGGATCGAATCCTGGCGCTGTCAGCTGGCATTTGAGGGAGCGCAAATGCGAGGGAGCCGTGTCAGTAGATTCACTGTCACGTTAAAAATCCCCTTCGGGGCGAAATTCCGGCACCCCGGCGTCTCTATAAGAAGCAGTAGTTAAAGGGACGTAAAACCAATAACATTATTATTATTAGAATTAGAATTAAGATTCCTTGGCAGAGTCGGGAATTGAACACGGACCTCTGGAACAATGGCCAAAAATGCTATCCCCTTCGCCACGAGGTGGTTCCCTTAATTACACCCAAGCTAGCGGTCGCCTGGACGATCGGCCGATCACCATCCCTAGTTGTATCTGCTAACAAAGTGTGCTCAGTTCCCAGACACCATCCTTGCCACGGTAGAGGAATGATTCCCCGCAGTGTCCATGGGTGAAGCTTGGTGCATAAACGATATATTCCAGCCAACTCTACTCTTCTCACACTAGTTAGTGAACTGAAAAATGAAAATCCACAGCCTGCTTTCAGTCTGCGACCGGGTCAGGAATGGAATGAATGAAGGCCACATCTAGCGGCGAGGATATGAACTGTACCGGCTGCCGAGGCCTGACGCACTCCTCTGGGGCAATGATTAAATGAATGAGAGATGAAATGAAATGATAGTGGAGAGTGTTGCTGGAATGAAATTTTGACAGGGAAAACCGGAGTACCCGGAGAAAAACCTGTCTGCCTCCGTTTTGTCCAGCACATATCTCACATGGAGTGACCGGGATTTGAACCACGGACCCAGCGGTGAGGGCCTGGTGTGCTGCCGCCTAAGCCACGGAGGCTTAGTTAGTGAACAATGATTTTGTTATCCTTCGCTGAGCTAGTTTGTAGATGTGGGTAGTGCCCCTGCCCCAGATATCAGACAAATCATTGCACTGTGTCATCGACGTTTCCATTTTCAATTTTAAATTATCAATATGACCCATTAGTTCAACGTTCAAGTTGCTCTGCCAGTGCACAGGCGAGTGCAGTGTCATATTCCCTTTAGGAATTTTAATATTGATTTATTGGATGTGGACTTGACTGTCACCCAGAAATAGAAGGTAGTGTTCCGATGGAAGTGAACTAATGCGGCAGGAGATGGATGTTTATCGACTAACAAAGAGGAGATAATATCAGTTCATCCCTTTAATCCAGGCGCCGCGCCGTTTGCAGAACACTTCCTTTCACAAGAGGACAATACTTTGTGGATCCGTCCGCTACAGGGCACTTCAGACCAGCCGGCGTACAAGTGTTAACTTTATCACGTTACAACAGAAATAATTATGACACAAACACATTCTACTTTCTTGCTATACGTATATACTTTCCCAACCTCGCATTCCTCTCACAGGAAGGAGCTGAAAGTTTGTAGATCAAAACTTCAAATCCCAACACAGACAGCGGCCATTCTGAGTGATCTTTCCCCGATTAATCCTCATTCCCTCCATGCAAATGACGGGATAGTACCTTGCAACCACCCTCAACACCTAAAGTCTGTTCGCCGAGTCGAGATAGTGGAAGTAAACACAGTTGTCCGCAAGGGGTACATAGAGCTGTGCCTGTTGAACGTACGCCGACTTTAAGCTGTGTATAGCCTACATGTGAAGCGGGCTAACTTTTCGGTTACATGCTACAGCGCGGTTTATTGATTGTTCGTTTATGTATTTATTTAATTATAAGTAGAGACGGGAATTTGCCTATTTGCCTATTTTATTCCTGTGTTTAGAAACGTAGGCTTTCGAGATATAAATCCGTTTTAGTTCTAGGCTAGATTTCGTTGGTTTTATTGTGCCTATAAATGCCTATTTCAAGGGTTTGTGCCTATTTGGAGTAAAATTGCCTGTTTGATGCCTTTTGACTGTATTTTAAAGTGCATTATATTGCAGCTGGTGTGCTCGACAGAATTATATTCTCATTTCTCAATATGTTTTTACCCCACTAACAAGAATGGGAATTCTCGGAAGTCACCAGAAATGGCGCCTGGGATCTCGATATTATGCCTCCAAACTTAACAAACCTTCGTTTTGCATTTCGCTTTTCTTTATATTGAAAATTTATCCGTTAGTATGTGTGTGAATTAATATGCTGATTGAATAACAAAAGAACTAACTTAGTGCCATGTTTTCGCGTTTTTTCAGTCTCGATATTAAGCCTCCAAAGTTAAAAACCCTTCGTTTCAGGTATCGTCCCCTTCAAAAGCCGCGTTAGGTTGGCGCTGCAACCTAACTGTGAATTAATATACAGTAGGCTATATCCTGTACGCGTCTGAGTGTTGAATTGGCAGGCAGTTAAAAGCAGTCAGGAGGGATGTGATCCAGCTGGCAGTTAAAATGCCGCGGCGATCACAGTGGTTTGGTGCTGTAACCTATCTTGTGTTGAATGGACAGGCAGTTTAAAGCAGCTTGGATGGATGCGATCTAACTGGCAGTGGGTGTAGCATGGCCTCTTTCCGAGACAGATGGAAACTTGGTGGTCCCGTCTTGAGCTACTGTTGCCATGCAGCCAGGAGGGATGCGATCCAGCGTGCAGTGAAAATGCCGCGGCGATCACAGTGCGTTGGTGCTGTAACCTATCTTGTGTTGAATGAACAGGCAGTTTAAAGCATCCAGGAGGGATGCGATCCAGCTGGGAGTGAAAATGCAGCCGCGATCAGTGCGTTGGTGCTGTAACCTATCTTGTGTTGAATGGGCAGGCAGTTTAAAGCAGCCAGGAGGGATGCGGTCCAGCTGGGAGTGAAAATGCAGCGGCAATCAGTGCGTTGGTGCTGTAACCTATCTTGTGTTGAATGGACAGGCAGTTTAAAGCAGCTTGGAGGATGCGATCTAGCTGGCAGTGGGTGTAGCATTGCCTCTTACCAAGATAGATGGAAACTTGGTGGTCCCGTCTCGAGCTACTGTTGCTATGGAGATGGCCGGCCTTGCTATTACTTCATCAGTTTATTTTCCGATTTTATTAGCCTTTGCTTGAGTGCAAAAAGGCCGAAATCAGAAGAATGAGAAAGACTATCGAAAATTCATGTAGCCAGCCGTTCCTTCTGGGTCCTAAACTACAGTATGTGTATGCAAAATTTGGTTGAGATTGGTGGAACGGTGCAGATTTGTATACGGAACAAATCCACCCACCCACTCACCCACATACAGACATACAGACTTTCACTTTTATATAAGATAAGTATGTTATTAAATTATAAGTCGCTTATTGTTAATTCTTTTTATAGTAATTAAATATGTTATTAAATTACAAGAATTTTTTTCATGCCTATTTTACACGTTAGTGCCTATTTACATGCCTATTTTGGCTATTTTAAGAGCCTATATGCCTGCCTATTTTAACTGTTTTTAGTGCCTATAATTCTCGTCTCTAATTATAAGTAATGAATTAATTAGTTCTTAACTGCTTATGACAGGCAACAGTATACAGTGCAGCAAGTCTTGTCTTTTCTAGGGCTACGGCATGACTAATGATCCCGGAGCTTCTTGGCTACCCCTGTCCAGCAGAGCCGATGACGTGAACTGGGCGTGTTTCCCTGCCCAGGTAGCCAGGGGTCAGGGGCACTGTCTCGACTCGGCGAATAGACTTTAGACACTAAAATTACAGCTACACACGTTACTAGAGTAATCATAGAAAATACAGGTTGTCACACAAATTTAACACACACCCAAGTACATGGAACTGATAACCAAGATGTCCAAAGCCCATCAAATAATTCTGTGTATTCCTCTCGTAATGTTTGTCAATAGTGTGTTTTTCCCAGTTGTTTTCTTCAAACACGTTCGTCTCGTTGCGTAGTGACTAGTACTCTTGGAGGTCACAGAAGTGGCCCGGGCTCGATTCCCGGCTCTGCCAAGAAATTAATTAATGGTCTGAGGGCTGCAATGGGGTACACTCAGCTTCGTGAGGCAAAACTGAGAAGTGGTGGCTGCAATTCCCACCTCATCCATCCTGGAAGTGGTTTCCCGTTGTTTTCCACACCTACTCCAAGCAAATGCCAGGATGGTTCCAAAATTAAGGCCACGTCCACCTCCTTCCCAGTCCTCATCTTAAGTACAACTACACACATTAATACATCCATCACAATAACTCAGGTTATCAGACAAATTCCACATACACACAAGTACACAGGACTACATGACCACGATGACGCAAAGCCCCTAAATGAATTAACAACAACTTTTCCATGCACACTACACCCACCAGGCAAATCAATTCCACCGACGCCTACACCATCGCCAACCCTTATAATTACAGCTACACACACATCCACCACCGAAACACAGGTTATCAGACAACTGCACCAAGTGCACGGGGCTTATCACGAACATAGCCCAAGCTCCTAATACGAGTTTACAACAACAACAACAAATACAACGCAGTATCAATAGACCACAAATGTTACGAAAAATTGCTTTTTCTGGGTTCATACAGTAGGCTATATGGAATAGTTTTTCATACACATTTGGGATGGGAGGGGAGTTTTCACTATTTTAGGTTGGCAATCATTTTTGGACATTTTAGCGCTCTTATCTCTACTTAGTATAAAACAAAGTCCCCAATTCTTGGATGTTACGGGTAAACTCGAGAACCACTGGATGGATTTTGATGCAGTTTTCACCATTCTGTAAAGGATGTCTCGAGGATGTTTTCTGTAGAAAATAATGTATTTATGATCAAAGGAAGCAGTAACGATTTCAGTGGAAAAGTCGAAAAAAAAACCTGGCGTCCGAGTGCTTTGTAAGCTTACGCTGGGCAAACCGTTAAAAATATCAATATACTATGAGTGTAAGAATTTTTCAGCATGAAAAGTTCTACAAAAAATGCCGCGAGGGCATATCTCTATCTTCAACACATCGCCTACTATAAGTGTTTTTAGATTGGACGGAAGGGGGATTTGAGTTTCATGCACTTCGCCATTCTTAAATTACGTCTGACAAGAATTCGTTGCATTTATGCATCTCCCTGATAATATAATTAATAGTCCAGTCAGTGATTTTAACCCATCATGCTGAGACGTAAAACGGATATTGGTCGTTGTTCATTGACATCGAAAATAAAGGCGCTTATCACGTAATGCATTCATAACTGTTCCCGGGCGAAGCTGGGGCGGGTTGCTAGTTTATTACAAATAAATTAGTAACCAGCAAAGAAAGTAAAAAGAATCAATATACTGTACTAAAACACCGAGTATGGTAGCTACGCACGTTAAGGCGCAAGGTGGCTATCTCCGCACTCAATTGACGAGTGGGTTTCTCATTTGTAACTCCAAGTTAAAAGCCTTGTAATAGGTCATGTAATATCCTTCCAACTCCTTGTCCTTCTTCATACATAGGCTACTCATTCATTCCATCTCCCACTTACTGCTGTCATGACGTTGGTGTCGGGAAGGGCTTCCGGCCGTAAAGGAACCTTCGCTCACCTCATTTCCATCCACCTTGTGGCATAGTGACAAGCATTATTAGCTGTCACGAAGGGGGTCTGGGTTCGATATCTGGCTTTGTCAAGAAATTTAATTCTGGTCTGACGGCTGGAACGGGGCTCACTCTCCTAGTGAGGCCGACCTGAGAAGAGATGGGTGCCTCAACTATCCTAGAAGTCTTCCATGGTTCCCATTTCTATTCCAGGTGAATGCCAGGATGGTACATCAAAGAAGGCGTTGACCATTTCCTATATCAATCCTAGCCCACTTGGGAAATGTAATCACTAGTACAACCATCAAAACCCCACGGCTGCGAGGGTAGCTGTAGCAAGGCGGATATCGCAGGTTCGAATCCCGGCACTGACAGCGGCTATCCTGAGTGTGTTTTCTCTGGGTTTTCCACATTCCTTCCAGGCAAATGCCATTTCAAGTCCCAAGGCACCTACCGCATCCCCGTCCCTAATACAGTTACACACACGACTACAGTCACATCACAGAAATAGGGTAAAGTTAAGTAACTCCGTGATACTAAGCTTTTTCTGTTACTATTTCAGAAATTTTAGATTTCAATTATTTCGATTCGTTTCATGTTTTAAAGGGATACCCTACGGAACATTTCTGGCATATATCTTACAAATATTCATACGTTATTTCAAGGCATTAACTAACAAAATCCAGTAGTAGAAGTAGGTAAGGCCGTGATATTCAAGTTACTCCGTGATAGCATGGTGTTCACAATTCAGTGCACTTTTTAATCATGAAAACTAATGTTTAATGTAATAAAAGTGTTCAAATTGTATGTAGACTATAAGTTTTCACTACCCCATATTGCCCATATTGAAACATTTCACTACAGAGTTTCTTTATAGAACAAACACATTCTATTAAAATATTCCATTAAACATATTTTAAGTCTTCTTAGTCACTATCAGATTCCTCACACCTATCACACATAAAATAGACGTTATAGGTACCAGACAATACAAAACTGATCATTCCATTCGGCTACATTCTTCCTCTTGGTGCCATCCGCCAGGGGAGCCACCTCACGCACCACAACCATCATCGTCACTGTTCTGGGGTCTGGAATTAGGCCTAGACCGATCTATTGTGTCTATCTTGACACACTATCTTCACTTCAAATTCAGGTGACACAACGAGTGGCTTTCCAATTTTTGCAAGGGTTGCACTTCCTGGATCGGCTGAATATTTGGTGCAATAATCCTTCAGTGTACTCCACGGGTTATTAAAACGTCTACTGGCCTTGTATACTGACCATCCTCCTTCCTTCATCGACCTCAATGCTTCTTTAAGTGTTTCAGCTGTGTAGGAGCGAGCCTCTTTATTCCGTTTTGGCGCCATTTCAGCGTCCAACCTAAGAAAAACGTACTTATTGCTAAGCTCACACACGTTGCAAGCGTAACACTACATGCATATAAGTTTTGTATGCGAATGGTCTGAATCTTACCTCTGACTGTTGTTAAAATGAAACTTAGACTATACAATGAAACAGCTGTTTATAAGAAATTAAAATCTTCCCCACAGATTTCACTGGATGTGGATCACTTGTTGAAATGTCAACTCTCTGTTAGTATATTTTTTTTAAATTCATTGAGTTGGTCAAAGATAGAGCCCAGGGGCTTCCTGGATTCCTGGTTTCTACTGCAATCTGTTAGTAAAAACTTAGAACTTTCGGAATTGAACCTACGTAGAGATAGAGGAAATACGCTTTATCACGGTGTTACTTGATATCACGGAGTAACTTGACTCTACCCTACACGTTATCAGACATGTTCAACACTCACCCATCTACACAGGGCTAATGACCAAGATATCCCAAGCCCGTTAATTGAATTAACAACAATATCCATCGCAATGACGCAGGTGACATGCCTTTTATGTTAACAGGTCTATTTGTTAAATATGGCCCTGGAAAGGGCTCAGATGTTGACGTATGTAGTGTGAAAGGATGAGCCATGTAATTATTTCGATTCATTCACCAACATTGCCCAGTACACGACCCATTGCTGTTCTCAACATGAATTCCAAACATTGAAATCATCGGGGAGCAGCAAGCAAGGTCACAATTGTGGACAGCTAAAGCAGTCTGGAGCAGAGTGCCTGAAACTTTACCTCTTGGCCATGACAAGGGCTGGCTAACATGGAAGTCTCTGAATAGTTTGAAGTCAGGAGTAAGCAGATCCAGGGTTAATCTGACAAGATGAGGCTACACAAAGGAAGATAGCACCAAGTATGTTTGCGAAGAAGGGACCATAACACACCTACTTCACTGTCTACTCTGTCCAACATCCTGTACAAAAGATAACCTGCATCAGGCCTCAGAGAAAACACTGACAGTGGCCACGTTTTGGTCAAATGTCATATAATGTTTGCAACTGTGTATGCATGTATGTTTCTAACATAATAATAATAATAATAATAATAATAATAATAATAATAATAATAATAATAATAATAATAATAATAATGGCACAGTTTATCAGACAGATTCCACACACATCCAAGTGCACGGAAATAAATGACCACGATGTTGCATAGCCCCTAAATGAATCAACAACAGCAACAAATCCTCAGGTCATTCCTGCCCCGTAGAAATAGGAATGAAGGGTGGACATGCGAAATGTATAGCCGACCCTGTGGTGTTGGGCTAGCGCACCTGCCTCTTACTCGGAGGCCCCGGATTCGATTCCCAGCTCCGTCAGTGATTTTAGAAATTTACGCGAGGGCTAGAAGGGGGTGCACTCAGCCTCGTGAGGACAATTGAGTAGCTGTCTGTCAGTGAGACAGTGCCCCGGTCACGGAAACCAAGATTAACGGCCAAGGGGACCCGATTCGCTGACCTTGCGTCACCCCAATATCTACAGGCACAATAACTGGGCAGCGCAGCCGTAGGCCTAGGCCCTTTATGGGCTGTAGTGCCACGAGGTTTTCTGAAAGAGAACAAAACAGTGCCGAACTTAAGCTTGGTCGAAATACAGGGGATGTCTCATAAGTAATGTCGTTTTTTAAAGAAAATTTTATTTGGAAAGTTTTCTGACAGGAAATTAAACTATTCTTCAAAGTAGAGACCATCAGATTCTATGGTCTTGGGCCAACTTTCAGCGAGGTTTCTTATTCCGCGACTGTACTAGTCTCTGGCTTTTGATGCGAAGAATTCGGCGAGACCCACTTCTACAGCTTCAATGCTTTCGAAATTTCTTCCACGCATGAAATGGGCCATGGATCGAAAAAGATGGTAATCTGAAGGCGCAATATCAGGGATGTATGCTGGATGTGGTAGCAGTTCGACTCCTCCCAATTCCTGAATTTTTGCCACGGTTGTTCGTGCAGTAAGAGGTCTCGCATTGTCCTGCTGCAAGAGAACTCTATTTCAGTTAAGTAATGCTGAGTATCTCCATCTCAAAATTTCATGAACTCGTTCCAGTTGTTGAGAATAAAGATCTGCATTGACTGCACGCCCGTTTGGAACAAACTCCCAGTGAATCACTCTTTAAAATCCCACCAGACACACATCACTTAGGGACCAAACCGATCCTTCTTAACGATGACTTTGGCAGGTTGACGGGGACTGAGCCACTGTTTCTAGGCGTCAGCTTTGCTGTAATAGACCCATTATTAATCACATGTTACAGTTCTCCTGATAAATCTATCATCCATGGGGTTACCGATAAGCTGACGATAGGTATTCATTCTACGTTGAGCCTGTTCAGGGGTCAATTCATGAGGTACAGATCTACAGCTTCTGTTTGTTTTTCCAAGTTTCTTAATCTGGCGATGTATGGTATCTATTGATGCACCAAGTTCTTCCGACAGCCTACGAGTACTTCTTTGTGGATTTTCTTCCAAAGCTCTGCGGTATTCTCAATATCCCATAGTTAAGGTCTTCCAGTGTTTTCTTCTCCAGTGTTAAAACGTTGGAACCATCGCTGTGCCACACGCTCACTAACGACACCTTCTCCTTCCACTTCACATATTCGTCAAGCACCGGCAGCAACTTTGTAAACTTGCTTCCAGTAGTGCTTTAGAAGGACCCTAACCTCCAACTCTGTAAGTTCCATTTGTGATAGTGTATCAACAACTGACGACTGATACATTCTCGCAATATACGCAATTCTAGTCATGGCCTCCTGTAAATTGCATTGGTGAACCAAAGAAAACCAATTCTATCTTATTAAGCACCAAACTTAAAAACGACATTCTTATGAGACATCCTAATATATTCCCTATGGTGGACCATTTGTATGGTCTTCAGCTAGGGTTGCCGTTTTGCCCCGAACATTCCGGTTTTTTTTCTTGTTTTAACGGAACGCCAAATATTCCGTTTTCTTTGTGGTTAATTTGATAATACGAGGCTGAGGCTGAGGCTGAGGCTGAGGCTGAGGCTGAGGCTGAGGCTGAGGGTATATTCAATTTCGCACCAATTTTCTAATGTCCCACTTCAGAATTAATTGTAGTATCTAGCTTATTTTCTGGTGATACAAATGCAAGTTTGAAAGAGAAAATGATTTCTAGGTCTGTGTCAGATAGATGGGTACATATTATAGATTTATTAGGGGCAACACAATTATTAAGGAATATCTTAGTCCTTGTGAAGTTAATACTCAGCATTTTCCCCTCCAATGATTTTACGGAGAGAGTTTTTTCTCTCATGAATATCAAATGGAGAGATGATAGAAACAGAAGTCCATTAGTTTGATAAAACAAGAATTGTTCACATATTACAATTATGACGAAAATTGTGGTAAATTTTACCAGAAGGTATTTACAAATAAGAAATCATTGCAAAGGGTCGTTCAAATGAAAAGCATTTGTTAGTTGCTGGTGTCATAGGCCTACAGTGTATGATATGTCAGCAATATCTAGTTTAAATGTTGTGTATTTGATTATGTAATGCTTATTTAATACATATGGGTATTATTTATTACAACATTCAACAACCTTGATTTAAAAAAACATGTTTTGGGACGTGTGTTCCGTTTGTCCATTCTTGAGATCTTGCAACCCTATCTTCAGCCGACGTGCAACGGATAACATTCTCCAATAATGCAAGATAAGACAGTGGATCCTATTTAAATTTATTTGTACACATTGTAATAATCTTGGTAGAACTGGTAATAAGTGACGTTCAAGTAATCGAATAATTTGAAATTGATCGAGAAAGATTAATCGATTAATCGAATGACCGTTCAATCCATTAATCGACTAACCAAAGAATCGATTAATTGATTAGTACACTCAAGATAAGAAAAGAAGTTTAAATGAGAGGTCATGACTTAAAGTTGAGTTACGCTTATTTTCGGAATGATGCATAGAAATCTGTAAAATTACTGTTTGCCTAAATATAGTCTACAAAGTGTCCTCCCTTCTTTATGTTAAAAATAACCATTTTTATATATATATTTTTATTTATTTTTTATTTTTAGCGTATGGCTTTTAGTACCGGAAGTGTCCGAGGACATGTTCAGCTCACCAGAGTTTGTAGCTGCTTCAATGCGGACACCCATGGGGTGAGCTACAAGTACCGGTCACGTGTGGAGTGTTGTCTGGGGAGGAAAGGCTGTGGCCTATAGTAAGGGACCAACCCCGGCATTTGCCTGGAAGGAAGATGGGAAACCACAGAAGACCATCTTCAAGGTTGCCGGCGGGGGGATTCGAACCTCCTCGCCTCCCAGATGTAAGCGACTTCCTTGCAGCCACACCGTAACGACCACGGATAACTCACCTGGTAATAACCAAATAAGAGTCAGTGACAGTGGAAGGACAGACATCAATAAAACTACGAAGGGTTTCGAAGGGCTTTTGAATTCTTGTTCTATGTTTACAATTTAGGACAGATACATTTTCATTTTACTTTGTTTTAGGACAGTTTTCACAAAGAAGGTGCATAATTTAACAAGTAGTCCCATGAAGAACTAAATAGCCTATTTTCATATACCGTATCCTACTAATGTTAATAGCCTCTATCAACATACAAAATTTCAGTTTTTTTTTTTGCTGTGATAGATTCGTCGATATTGAGAACCATATAAATATTTCGGATGGTTGCCATAATGGATTTTTATATATGAATGCCATAGAGTTATGTTCTATAAGATGAAGATTATTGTGTTGGTTCATTATTCAAACGTTGACTTCGATCGCATGATTAGAACACACGAAATAAAAACTTAATTTTAAAATTTCGCACAGTCCCCTTCTTGAGGTTATGCGAACCATTGAAATATATTAGATGTCAGTATATTACAATGTGTATAAACACTTGCTGTACCAAGTTTCACTGCGTTCGGATGGTTATATCGCGAGAAACGTGTATTTAAATGTTCCAACTTCGCTTGGCCACCATGTTCGTTTTGTACTTGACAGGTTTCTCAAAGTCACATTATGACATTCTAGTAATGCCCTTTATCACCGTACAAAATTTCAGGGTTATATCAGTAGTAGTTTTGGAGATATATAATGGCGATGAAATATTTCGCACAGCCGCCATGTTGGATTGGGGAGACGTATTAAAGTTTAATTTGAAGGGCACGGTAAGGGTCGGACAAAATAGTACTATGTCGTTACTGAGTTTCATTGAAATCGCTCCTGCCGTTTAGATTTTATTAGGGGGACACGAACACACTCACATGCGCACACACACACACGGACAAAAGGTCATCTCATAAGCCTATTTTTTTTTTCATGAATGAATTAAAAATATATGGTGTAATTTATTTTATGTTCCACGATGTCGAAATGTAAATATTATATGTCAGAAAACTGTATCAAAATGAGGGTCATTATAGTACTATTCTTCATTATGAAACAGTTTCTCCAGCCAAACAGAGCTGACCAATTAGATAAGGATAGCTTCGCGCATGCGCTCAAAATCCAACATGTAGGACATGAAATACATGATTTGAAGGTTCAAATTGGATATCGGATCAACCATTGTAGTTACAATCCCAAACACAAAGACAGAATCAGCACGGACCTTTACAGTTACAAGAAAATACTATGGCATAAGCAAGGAATTTATGAATCTACAACCAGAAGTTAGCAACACAGCATCCTTCTACATAAATTACCGACATGGAAAGTGCACCGTCCCATATGTTCTCGTAAATAAACTGGCGAATATGTGACAAGAAATAGCACTGTACCTTAATAATCCCAACTCCAATTTCTACGCAGCGCATTGCTTTCAAACGACTTCGGTGACAATATTAGTGAATGCTAGAGCTGATGGGCACTAGACATCATGCAGTCTGTAAACAATAGCATTGCCAAGCAAAGTAAATGGTCTCTGCTTTCGAAATTCTTTGACCAACGCATGCGCTCTGTTCAGTCAGCAAACCACCCAGCGCGCTCTGTTCACTAACTGAAGTTACTGAATCCCACAGATATTTATGAATATTTATGTTCAAATATATAATAAAGTTATAATTATCGTCGAACATAAACAGTCGTATGCAACTCGCCTATGGAAATTATAAAACTCGCTACGCTCGTTTTATAAACATACTCGTGTCTTTATTATTGCCATTATAGGTTCGTTGCATAACGTACTATTAAATAATTGTTTGTTTTGCTTCTGTGAGAGCGTAGTTAAATGAGCGAAGTACATCCATTAATCGAAGAAAATTAATCAAATATTCGACCAACTGATTATCGATTAAACGCACAATAGATTAATCGCTATTTGTGGCAATTAATCAAATTTTCTGCTTCGATTAATCGATTACTGAAAATTAATCGATTGAAAGTACCAGCCCTAACCCTTGGGAAATAATTAACTTACTGATGCGTACTATTATCAGGTATTGTCATAATACATTTCCAGGTATTGGACATGAATCCACTAACCGTTCTCCCAAATCCGCAAACTTCTATGCCCACAATTCATTTCGTTTGTAGTAACTTCAGGCCCTCTTAACATTACCAGCGAACACAAGTATGGCGTGATGAGTGGCTTCCGAGTCCCGCTATCACAATGGCTGATACTGGGAATACAACACGAGATGCATTATGGGGCAGACATCGATCGTGAGGACTAAAGTTGACCCCCCAATCTAGAGTTAACAATCTAGCTCTTGTTCAGTTTAGGTTGTGAGAAGTGCTCCGTAACAGTTAAGGACACGGTCTCATAACCTCGACCCCCCCCCCCCCCCCCCCTGTAACCACAGTCACCTATAGGACTTGAATACATTAATCGCTAACAGTTATTTGTGTTTATGCCGACCACGGTAGCTAAGGCGCTAGATGAGGGGGATCGAACCCCACCGATGACTGTTCTTAAAATGGGTTTCCAAGGATTTCCATTTTCAAATCCAGGCAAATGTCAGGATGGTACCTTCAAGTAGGCCACGGTTGTTTCCTTACAACTCCTTGCCTGGATTCGCTCATCTTCATTGACTCCTTACACGAGGTTAGCGTAAGAAAGGGCATTTGGACGCAAAAACTACCTTTCACATAGAACTCCATTGCGCCTCATCCCCGGCTCAGTAGAAACGGCAAAAATCTTGAGAGTGTTCAAATGAAGTATGATAAAGGAACCCATGAAGAGTCTATGCAGCCCAGCCATTTTACCTGCTGATTGCGTGGTGACACATTGGTCAGTGCGATGTGTCCCCATCAGCCGTAAATCTTGGCCCGCTGCCTCTCTGATCAGACAGCAACTCATTTGTCCACACGAGGTTGAGTGCACCCGTTTCCAGCTTTCACGTCAGTTTCTAAAATCCCATATGACTTCAAGAATCGAACTGGGGCCTTCGAGGTGTGAGGCAGGCATACTACCCCTACACCACGAGGCAAATGTAATATGACAATGAGTAAATTAAATAGATGAGCCAGGATATATACTGACCAGTGAATTGTCGGAGTATGAAGGAGACATGACACTGGGAGCAGACCCTCCGTGGCTGAGACGTAAAGCTGTCTGCAGAGCTCTGCGTGGGACTGACGTGCCCGATAAAAATGGGCTGGGATTCTGCAGGCATTGTGATCTATATACTATATAATACGCTCAGGTGTATGTTTCACAAAACACAAGCTCCTAAACCAGAGGGAGTTAGAAGGTGTGGTTTCTACCAAAATCTTCCAAAATCGTCTCCATAGTACAGGAAAAATCTTGTATTTCTTGAAATGTCAACGGAAATATATTTATTTGTTTATAAAGTGCTTTTAAAAATAAACAAGACGATAGCCCCTGGCAGAACTGGGTCGCGTACAGCCGCATAGCACTAGGGCCGGGCGGGTAGTCTGTACACACGGGGCGCACACAACCAGCAGCAGTGATGAATTGCTCTCGATGTCATAAATATCGACAATTTGTTTAAAAAGTGCGTTTAAACAAGTAAACATATTTATAGAAGCCCGCCTAACAGTAAAGCCAGGCGGGTGGTTTATACACATGCGAGAGTTCTCGCACGGGTCCGCTAGTTTGATTAATTGTCTTTGTCATTTCACGCCACGTCAATTAAAACGTAATATGCCGGATAGTCTACATTATGAGGTGTATGTTCTGAGGACCGTACAGCTTCCTCTTTGAGATATGAATGACAACCAGGAGCGCCGAGCTGAGTTTGTCGTTACTTTCACTTATTTACATAGATTTCGAATCTCTCTTGGTTAGTTTATGCCCACTGTCAATACTGACGCTATTTTATTGCGAGAAAATATATCTTTCAATTTACTCACTTTTCGCAGCCTTTCTGCTGTATTTCCCTACCAGTTACCAACATTCCTTGTAGAAGTCAGAACTTTTCCTTCTTCCTTTGTCAGTCATGAGGTTTAGGGTAGAGCGGGGCTATTCCGCTCATTTCAAATTGTAAACATTATAAATCAAAAACTATTCATTTTTCTAAGATGGAACCAACAGCAAAGCACACCTTATTTATTGCTTATTACATACAAATGTTGTCAAAATACAGTTATAACAATATACCGGCTTGATGAAAAAAAATATAAATCAAAGCAAAAATGACGAATCACAAATTTAATGGGGCTATTACGCCCATGCTTGGGGCTATTTCGCTCACTGTAATAATGTCCTTTCCTCAACGGCATTTGCCACAAATGAAGTTTTTCTTTCCTGTAGCCCCAACATACATGTCATGATACCCAGTTTCACAGTCTTTGCATTAAATCCAACCACCCTTTAATGATGACTGAGCGGTATAAAAATCGCCACAAAATCCACATGGTGTTTCTTCCTCGTCAAAGTCTTTTGGTCGTACGGATTGAAGGTCCCGGTCGTTAGTCTTGCAAATGTCTCGAAAATGTTTTTGGCAACCTTTTCTTTACGGTCCTTATCAAATTTTAAGCTCCGTTTTGCCCTTCGAATCTGTTCTGGTGTGCATCCAAACCCTATTGCTGCCAAGCATTTTAGCTGGGAAGCTAAATCCGTCTCATCTTTGATACTAAATGCTGTGGGATGACCCGGTGGTTTGTCCTCTATGATTTTCTCTAAAAGTTCTTGTCGTTTACGCAAATGAACACGATTTTAAGTGTTGAATAAGGCAGATTGAATAGTCCAGCTGCACCTCTCATGGTCACATCGCCTCGTAATACACCTGAAATAGCTCGGTCAATATCTTCCACGTCAATTTTCGAACTGGCCTTTTCCTTTTATACGTCCGTACCATTTCTAACGTAACAAGAAAGAGATACTAATCTGCTATCTGAAATGATTTGGTTGCAATATTATAACAAGAGAGAAGTCTTGGCTGAGCGGAGTAGCCCCCATATTTCTGGGCGGAGTAGCCCCAATTATTGGAATTTACAATAGCCCGTCTTGTGTTGGCTGTGACCAAGGAAACGCGCTACCTGCCATGTCCAGATGTAACTTAACCTTCAGACTGCCAGGCGCCACACTTCCGGGGGAAAAAAAGCCGCTACTCTGGACACTAATCCTTAAGTTGCAAGCACAAATTCATAATGACGACAAATTCCACAACATAAAAAACGTACCTTGCAGTATTCTTCCTTTGTTTTACTCAACACTCAAGCTGTCACTCTCAAACAAACGATAGATGTAGTAGCACAGAGACCGAGGGTCACACTGAACACAAAGGGCGATATCAGCTTAGCAGGGTGGCTGCTGAGTGCAGCGTCAAGCTTATTTTGAGCGGGAAAGCCCCGTGGGCGAATTAGCCCCGCCGTACCCTATGACCAAGATGTTATTGCCCTTCAAACTGAAATATCAAATCACTGAGCATATCCCAGGTCCTGTCCCATCTAACAATGTGTGAGACAACGGACAGTATCGATATACTCGCGACGTGTTAATAGGAGACTCAACACTTTAACAGATGTACAAACAGATAGGAATCTAAATGCGATAGTTATGCTTTGCCCTTGTTAGACACGGTGGAATTACACCACACACTGATGCTACTAATACAGCTTCACTTCTTAAGCCGGAATCCTCTGCCAATACGTCTCACTGAGTGGTCATATGGGAAACCATTGAGCTCCATATGCTGAGACATCCCGTATATTGTGCCCGTTAGACGGAATTGTCAGGGTACCACCAACCGCAAATGGCATCCCATACACCCCCATCCTCCAAACACACTCAGAGAAGATCGGATGTGTTCCTCAGGCTAGCTCCGGCATGAGACTGATAACTCGGGGGTATCAAGTATAATGGGGGGGGGGGAGTCATAGACACGCCCAAGGAAACATAACCCCAAAAAATAAACATAAAGAGATCCAGGCTTAGATAAAACTCGTAAAAATGTATTCAATAAGGTCACAAACCCCTATCCTACATCGGAGGGTTGAAAATTTGATAGTCCGCAAGGTGAAAATTCCACCCCGCTGTCACCGGGATTCGAACCCCGGCCGTCTGGGTGAAAGACGAGCAGCTAAGCCACTGCGCCATTACAGTTAACTTGAAATTATAAATAATACATCAAATGAAAGAGCAACTCAAACAGTTTGTCCTACAAGTGTTCTTTTTGAGCACCCTTTGCCACATGGCACGCATTGAGTCGATAGCCGAGTTCGTCCCGAACCTTGCTCAGTGTCTCTGGAGTAATTGTTGCAACAACTGCTTCAAATCCTGCTTCTTAACTTGGTTAGGTCAGCTGGTAGCGTAGACACATACACTTGATCCTTTATGAACCCCCAAAGGTAAAAATCGCATGACGTCGGATCAGGTGAACGTGGAGGCCATGCGAAAAATCTCTGTCGTCCTGCCTCTTGCGGCCAATCCAGCGGTCGGGTGGTATATTCCTTCTGATTATACGTTCACAGATTTAGTAAATTTCACCCACATTGGGCCCTTTGATTTTCTTTTTTCCAATGCCAACCACTAACACACTTGTTTATGTTTTTCTTTTTGTGCACTCTCTTATGTTTTCTGAAAGTATGTTCCAGGTTTGCGATGTTTTCTCTTTGCTTGGCATCTTTCTGTAGCACTCCTTACAGCAAGGGGCCGAAGCTTTGGATTCTGGCCGCCTTAAGAGCTCCTGCAAGCTCAACACCTCGACACCAGAGGGCAACCTTCTCGCTTTATCTTCTATAAACATCATTTATTGGGCTCAACCACAAGAAAGAATTTTTGTAGTTGTAACTAGTTTCTTATTTCATAAGTCGCATCATCTGTGTCGTACGTCACCCCTTCTTCCCCGCTTCCCCCCTACCCGCGCTCGCTATCAGCAGTCCCTCGTGTGCACACTCACTCGTTTGCCAGTCTTATTATTAACCGAGCAAGCAAGCTCTCTTTTAACCTCGTTCAGAAGCAAGTGGTAATGTCCGACAACTTGGGCAAGCAGTGCTTCTAGCACTCAGCGGTTCTACAATTCTTCATGAAAAGCTAAGTAATTGATATGTCTTTTATCACAGCTTCATGCTGTTTTAAAACTTTTCATCATATTGTATTCATCGTGCGGTTCGCCAATTTTAGAAGTGCTATATTTTACAAATAGTGCCGCACTAACTGGTCTTGATATCATTTTCCGCCGAGGGATTTTCACTGCTAAATATTATAACTATGTTCGGGCCAACGTGGGAATTTTGTGTAACCTTGTAAACTGCAAACCAGTAAATTTCATGGGATCACCCCATATTCTCTGCTAACCCATTCAAATTGGTCGTCGAGGGATTTCTAATTATGTCAACTGCAATAGGCTAGCCACTGTGTAACATGAACTAAATTACGTTAAACTAGAAAACTACATACAAATAGACCTAGAAACATCGTCTTCAGTTTGAATTTTTTAACGTCATCTTGCAACCGTCAAAATATGCACCTCTGCTTAGAGCAAGCCTTACTAGAAACTGAAATTACTTCAACAACTATTGCAAAACTATCTCCACCGAACTAATTTAAATTTCAAAACAGTGGCAATCAACAATTGGAAAAAATTCACAAGCTCTCAGTGCATCATCACAAGTGATCGTTAAACCGTCGATTCGGGTCGCGTCTCGTGTGAATGAATAAAAAATGGCCAGACTATAAAACCACTCATCCTACTTTCTCCATTTTTCCTGTTACTTACACATTAGGTTAATGCAACTTGTTTGTTTATCTTTTTCTCTCTATGAGGCTTAGTCTGTTTGGCTCACTCCCAAGTTTTGAATGTCACACATAATTAATTCTGCTTAAATAAGCAGGTTGCTGTAACCCCACCTTTTAACCGTTTGTATTCTCTTAATTCTTATTCTCCTGCTGTTCCCGGGATTACAGAATTTATAAATTTATAGTTGCCTAAATTCCTTGTCATGTTTTATTGTGAAGGCACTCTAGTTAGGAAGTTGCTAACTCTCTTAATTCATTAAAAGAAAGAGAAATTTAGATATTTCGTAGAGTTCTCCTGCAAGATTTTTAATAGGTCTTAGACCTTCAATCTTTAGTAACATTATTCGTAAACATTATTATTGTTAAAGCAATTAAGATTGCTCTCCTCATCCTCTGAGCTTTTAGCCACTGCCGCCTCCTGCAGGCATTTCGTGTTGCTTGCCCATTATTACTCGTTTAGCAATACCTTCCCCACCTTTTCATGCTACTTTCTTCGCTCACTGAAGCAATTGCAGATACCTCATGTTCATTGCACAAACAATTCCTATCATTAGTTGTTTTCAAGACGAAACGTCTTTTGATGTTTTTCATAAAGTTTGTCCTAGTAATTCCGTTAAATTGTTAATGCGGGTACAGTAGCTGCTGGGTAAAGGTTTAGTACACTTTGAGCACAACAATTGTTCTCTTTTTGTATTTACGCTTAATTATAACTTTTTCTGTAGGCCACGAGCGCCTCCTGCTTCTTCCTCTGTTTTGTATTCTTGTTCGAGTTTTTTTCAACCAATTTCAGTAACTATTGGAATTATAGGTATTTTCTATATTCGCAATTTCCTCATGGCTGCAACTAGTTTACGCGCCACGTGGAGTTTGGTGCTTTTTACCTTTCGTTTTTTGTACTTTGTTACAATTTTCCTTTTTCTAACCATAGCATGCTTTTCGAGTAATACACTCCAGCTTGCTTTGCAAACTACAATTGATCATTAGTGATCAATAATAATCATAAATAATAATAATAATAATAATAATAATAATAATAATAATAATAATAATGTTCTACGGGGTCAGTCCCTTGCTCCTAATCTTTTCCTTTCACTCCTAACGTCCTTCCTCAATCCTCATCTTCCCTTATGGTAGTTTTTAGAATTATATTCCAATTGCTCCATCGGTTACAACATCGTTTAACCAATCACGTATTAAGGTATGTCAATGAGGCGGCACACCCACCATCTTGCTGCCAAATAAAGTTCCCTGGTTCAGTTTCTAGTATTTGTGGGAAGAGCCATAGTTGTAGCGCACCAAGATAAGAAACGCCAGCTAAAGTTTCTTCAGCATAAAAGAAAGACCCACAAACTTTACGCCAGGATATGGCACAAAAAACATTTAATTTAGGGGAGTCTTGTTGCAACTGAACCATCTTGTGGAGATTTGCTGACCTCCATATACGCACATTATGAGTGTTCACATGTTCACTCAGGTGAAATGTCGATTCATAACTGAAGACGACACGATGCAGAAAATTGTCATCGTTATGCTGCAACATATCGTTTGCAAAGTTTGCACATGCACCATAGTATGTAGGCTTTAGAGCTTGTAACAAATTCAAACGATAAGGACGTAGTTGTAAGCGTCTCCGTAAAACTCTCCACACCGACATCACTGGAACTGCTAATTCACGACTAGCCCTCCGAATTGATTTCTTGAGGCTACACGTGAAATACTCTCTCTCTCGTTAAACACGTTCTTCAATCTTTGATGGTCGGTCGGTACTCTTCCCTTTACAAAGACAGCCAGTGTCTTCAAACTTATAATACCATCTACGGATGGTATTATCACTTGGAGGATTACAATGGAACTTAATACGGAACGCTCGTTGCACTGTAACTTCTGATTCAGTCCTTGCTAACTGTAAAACACAAAAAGCTTTCTGCTCCCTAGTCGCCATCTTGACTACTAGCGCTTCTAACGGAAGACGGAGGAACCAGTGCATGCGCATGCGCACAAAGACAAACTGTTTGAGTTGCTCTTTCATTTGATGTATTATTTATAATTGTAAGTTAACTGTAATGAAATGAAAATCCACAGCCTGCTTCCAGTCTCCGACCGGGTCAGGAATGGAATGAATGAAGCCCCCATCTAGCGGCGAGGATATGAACTGTGCCGGCTGCCGAGGCCTGACGCACTCCTCTGGGGCAATGATTAAATGAATGACAGATGAAATGAAATGATAGTGGAGAGTGTTGCTGGAATGAAATTTTGACAGGGAAAACCGGAGTACCCGGAGAAAAACCTGTCTGCCTCCGTTTTGTCCAGCACAGATCTCACATGGAGTGACCGGGATTTGAACCACGGACCCAGCGGTGAGAGGCCGGCGTGCTGCCGCCTAAGTCACGGAGGCTTTCTTGTAAGTTAACTGTAATAAATACTAAAAACCCTTAAAACCCCGATATTCATTTTGATACACCCCGTACAATAAGTTGTTAAGAATACAAATAATCACATCATTGAATTTACGGCAAAGCGAGAATACTAATTGTCCACATGCAACAAGAATAAACTTACATTTAAATGCACCAATAGAAAATAGGCTAAGTTACGGTGGTGCCACGTCCGTCATTTATCTTTGCGTTAATCAGTTAGCTAAGTCCTAATTTACGTTGAATTACGCGTGAGAAACATCCATAGCAAGGAAATAACACATCTAGAACAGCAACCATATCCTAACATGATAAACAAAAATAACAAGTCTCAAAAATACACACAAGAGTACAGGGAACATGTTTAAATACACTAGTAAAATAAATACACACTTAATTATTATACAATCCTGCTTACGCTGACTAGAATACTATTTGCATCTAATCTTTATCTAAGTGCATGTGATAAGGTTGGCAATAGCACAGTGAGAACTGCGTCTAACATTGCATTAGTCACTGCTGCCCACAAGTTACGAACTATAGTAGCGCTAGTGACCTTCATCGTCTCAGTATAGTATCAGCTAGTCATAAATAATGTCAGTTCCACCAATGAAAGATCGACTCAATGCGTCGGTCAACAATAAAAATGTTAGATCAAATTCAGAATCAGTTCAAATTAGTTAACAATTGCTTTAAATCGTCGGTTTAAGATATTTAGGTTCCATGTTTCAGTTGTTCCTTTAATTCGTTGTTTTAAATCCCTCACTGTGTAGTTTAGATTCCTAGTGACCATAAAGACACATACCGAAATAACTACAAACCACTTCTAAAGTGTCGTCTACAGCAATAACTCATCTGACTACCACCTCATGGGTAGTACAATAACACGGGCTATAAAAAGCTCAATGCGCGTCTCTCAGGCTCGTAAAACCTCGGCTAATGTGATTATAAAAGCAATGATCATCACCGGAAAATACACAATTAAGTAATGTGGGTGAACAACGTCTATCCCATCATCAGCCTCCAATAGGCACGACAATAACACATGTTACTACCTTTATACAGGGTCTGGTCCTTTCTTAAACACAGAGATAAAGTTCCTCCCATAGGTTACTAATTCATGAAAACAACATCAATTACCTGTCGTAAGCATAGACGACTTTCAAACATGTGATGTAACAGTCTTACAATGGATTCCAGCGATCAGCTGTGATCAAAATGTGTATCATAACTTAGCATTGAATCTAGCATTCATGGAAACAATGCGTCGTGTGTCAAAATACTGTGGTAGTCTCACTAAAGAATCACTTTTGAATGCTGGATTATATTAGCTCGTAATGTGCAGCGTGGCCTTGAGTCAACAGCTACACACACCTTGACTCACTAGAATGACAATGTTTATAGCGCAGCCTTGCCTTCACAAATCGGAATGCATTGTAATGTTTTGGAGCTCACAAAACGACAGTCCTATCTGTGGCTCATATGACTTAAATACACACTTATTTACAGGTTCATTAACACCAAGCTAGTCTCACACTCAGCTCATCATAATATCAAAAGTTGAAATCTAGGAGAATAATATCACAGATATTTCTATGCACTCCAAGTGCTTTGGAATATAAAAATACTGCTATCACCCTCGAGCTTTGTTCTGAAGGTATCACACACCTTCTCTTCTTTCAGTACACCTCATAGTAGGTTTTGAAAACGTTCAGTGTCCTCCTCGATACAAAATAAGCATAACAAATAACACCTACACCTCTCGTGTTGTAAACTGATACGATGACATAGCAAAGATGGATACACGGCATCTGAAGCCTTATGCACGAATCCTGCTCATTCCAAAATCTGGAATGATGTGGCCTCTGAGCTTCACAAATCGAAATTAACCATAATTAAGGCTACGCGTGATCCTTCACTTCCGTCAAATGATAAGCCGATGATTAGGGCTGTCCAAATACATAAATGGACACCTCTGCTCTCCACAAAAAATAGTGAATTAAACATACAAGGTATATAAATCAGAGATTGTCTACATCGCAGACTGGAAATATAGCTCGCAAGGGCTATAAGAATTCATGGGTGACTCCCCAAATTACATTAGTGCATAGTAGCCTTGCACATGGCATAGTTATACCACAGGCTGTCACAAAAATTAGTGATAAGACCAGGGCTTTCTCCAAAAGCTGTAACTCAAAAAATATGACATTTAGAATAAGTCCTATCTAAATGGTTGCTATTAAGTGCGGATCTACAACTACTCAACTGGAGCAGAAACTTTAACAAATGGAAATTATTGGACTCACATGGTCGGCGAGCTGGACCTCATGTTATCTTGGGATTTTGGGGTCATCTCCAAGTCCTGGCTTTGATCCTCTTGCGTCCTCCGAATCCATCGTTCACTTTTCCTCCTCATCATGCGATATTTGTCCCAAGCAATCCCCTCACAGGGTAATTTACTCCATCACGGGCATCACTCTAAAGTTGATGAAAGACTCCTCCACGTGGTGGTTGAAGAATTCCATTTATGGCGATTTGAATAATATTTGTGGCACAGAAGTTACAAATAGTTGTACTTAAATTTGACCAGGCACTGTCTTTGCACTGTTGCAGACTGGTATAAATTGGCTCTATGTCTGCCACTGGCTTTAACAAACACGCGGGCGGTGTTCAACTTACTGAAGTTATTACTATGGCCAAAATCGTCAAAAATCGTTTCAATCGCACACAAATATTAGTTGTCAAAAATTGTTTCTGTACTGATTACAATTCTTTGTGATAACAAATTGTTTATAGGATACTCACACGCTTCCTTTGATGTATTTTGGTACCTCGTGACCTAACCACGCTAAGATCGTGCAATGCACTCGTACATAAATCCAAGGTGCTGACAAAAAATCACCTTTTCCGCAAAGATTGTGCCTCTTTCGCAAACAAAGTAGCCAATACGCCGTTATGCTGTAACATTAGCACTGTCACAACGATACGACTCTTAATTATATCCTTTTATAACGCAGATTCAAATGCACTGTGGAAGCTCTCCCAAGAATAACGTCTGCACGACAGTCAAGCAGACACGGTTATGACGTCAGTTTGGTCGAGATTCCGGGATCATGAAGAAACCTAACAAGTCGTGTAGCGACTAATCAACCCTCATTCGCATATCTTCGAGGAAAATTAAGATCCAATGTCTCCATAAATCCGTAAATCCATCACAATGTAGTAAAATATGCAGAATGACGTTGTATAAAATCGTAGAATATTAAAATTGAAAAAATAAATTGCTTCCTCCCAGTCAGAAGGTTGGAGTGCAATACCAGAGTCCAAATAAGGGTACGAGCTAGCCATTGCCCATCGTTTCTGGATTACCAACTCATGCTCCTTGAAGATATCACCAACATGAGTCATACGGGCTCAATATGCAGTATACTCTGGTTGCTGTTGTACGAAGAATAGTCTCTACATGTTACAGTATGTGATAACATACTATATATAGTATAGTATATGCACTATACTCTGATGTTGTACGAGGAGCAGTTCCTACTTGCCACAGTGTGTGGTAACATCCTCCACATGCTGGGACACCCTGTATAGGCACTATACTATGCTTGCTGCTGTTCGAGGAACAGTTTCTACTTGCCACAGTATGTTGTAACCTCATCCACGTTCTGAGACACCTTGTATATGCACGATACTCTGATGTTGTACGAGGAGCAGTTTCTACTTGCCACAGTATGTGGTAACCTCCTCCACATTCTGAGACACCCTGTATATGCACGATACTCTAATGTTGTACGAGGAGCAGTTTCTACTTGCACAGTATGTTGTAACATCCTCCACATGCTAAGGCACCCTGTATAGGCACTATGCTTGCTGCTGTACGAAGAGCAGTTTCTTCTTGCCCCAGTATATGGTAACATCCTCCATATTCTGAGACACCCTGTATATGCACGATACTCTGATGTTGTACGAGGAACATTTTCTTCTTGCCACAGTATGTTGTAACATCCTTCACATTCTGAGACACCCTGTATATGCACGATACTCTGATGTTGCACGAGGAACAGTTCTACTTGCCACAGTATGTGGTAACCACCTTCATATTCGCTACTCGTAATGTCGAGCTAATTAGAAGCCTTGTCACTTCTCGTGATATAACTTGCAATGCTGAAGAGCAATTCTAATTAACTTCCCTTCCCTAGCGTAATGAAGCATTGTGTATTCTATTTACATTCACTTCACTCTGCTGGCTTGGTTATGAACTGATATCCTTTGCATTGGTTATTTGATTTTCGCCGCTATTATTCTTACAAAAAGTTCTAGAAACTGAACGAATATTAACAACAGTTGAGATGAAGTGACTGAGTGACACCAGGGGATGCAAGTGGTAGATACTCTAGGCACTAACACACGCTATTGTTTACAGCGCCGTTGTATAAGATCTAACAAGTAGTTCCCTAAAGAACTAAATAGCCCTTTTTCCTATATTCTACTGGTCCTACTTAGGATACGAGAAATGAAAACAAGATTTTTAAAAATAGCACTGCCGCCATTTTATAGTTATCAAAAAATTCCACTAAATTAGATATCAGTAAAATGTACTGTGCCCATTTACGATGGTTTGGTCGGGCGTGAATTTGAAGAGAGCGCGCCGTGACGTCAGCGAGCCATTGACCAGCTGTCGACCCACCATAGTTTGAACCAGCCGCGTGTCCCACGTGTAGCCAACGAATATGGAAAGCTGTATACTTGTAAGGCTTTTGTTATGGAAGAAGATTATATCAGCACTTCAGAATTACATTAGGAGTAATTCACCAGTTTATTCCTGATGTTTTAATGGAAATTGCTAACCTTCTGGATGCTTCTATGGATATGGCCAATGGGATGTAAGATCTAGCATTACGTAATGCGAGTTGAACGATCGATATGTGTCCTTGGGACAGTATAAAAGCCAGCCCTGGTGGAGGTCAGGTACACAGTCGACAATACACAGTCATCGAACAGTCCAACAGTCGTCATACTAGCCCACGTGTGTGTGTCGCTACGACAGTATAATACGCCGTCATTATGAGCGAGTGCTCTTTGGAGATAGGCAATTTCTACCACGTTACTATGTCCGAGTGGACATAGCCTTGTGCTACGTTAGTGGTAACATCACAGTGTTTCCAAGTGCTTCAAAACTTACAATTATTCATCCGGTTGAATACTTCAAGAAATCCAAAGGTATGTGAGTGTGACTTGTTATACACAAGTATTTGACTGTTGTCTTGTGTGTTATTCCCACCACTTACACCAAGCATAAGAACTGGGACCACATTTAAGTTTAGCCATTGAATTTTTGCAAGTGCTAATAAGCTACCCTAACAGCTAACATTTGTACGGGGAATATCAGGCCTGATTCCGCCCATGTTTGATAAAGACGCTCTCACCAGGAATTGTTACCATTTGATTGTCCCGTCAGACGACTGGGTTGTATAAGTGGACTTCATAATTGACAATGGGCCATACTAGCAGCATGCCTTGTGTGCATGAGAACCAGCCCCATGATATGATAATTTCACTGCCCTAATTATCGAAGATGGTTAGCAGCTAAGGCGGCGATATGTGAGGAGATCATGCCAGGCTGACCATTAGGAACGAGGAGCTAGGCCACCTGCGGCTTATTTCTGTGGACGACAGGAGAGTTGAACGCTATAACATGTCCCATGCCCAGCGTTTAGACTTCACAGATCCGTGGTGCCAGGATTCGATCCGCACCGAGGGAGGTCCAATCGCCACAGAAATTATGATATCGTAGACTTCCGAAAAGCCTAAATATTTTGTAGAGCCATGAATTTTCCGCCGTTCCGATAAACCAATTCACTTTCTCTATTATTAAGAAACGCCTTTATATTTAGAATGGTTGCATATTTTTAGGAGTAATTTTTCCTTGTAGTCAAATTAGACTTGCAGCTGAGGTGCAATCCTCAATGTTTCATTTTTATATTGCAGTAAATAATATGGGAACTCCTACCCCATTCATAACACAGCAGATTTACGACACAGAATATGCATTAATAATTTTTCTTCAGCATGACAGAATATATTTTTATAATAATAATAATAGATATTTCTATGAATTAATATTGATGAATACTGAATTCTATGAATAGCTATGGAAGTAATATTCCTTAAGAATGATAAACATGAAAGACTATGATAAAAGTGTTGAATAATGATTAAACAATTAATTGTTCTGATAAATTTGAGAGCTTACGATCTGTTATCATATAGGGTATTGATAAATGAAGCTTAATTGATGTTAGTATGTGCCAATGCACTTTGTGAAAGTAATTAAATGAGGCGTTGATACTCGTGTTGAGTGGATGTTGCGGGAGTCGTATCCTTATCCACAGAAAGCTGTATGCTTTTTAATACGAAATAAAATGGGAGTTGCGGGAGTCAGATCCTGTCCCATAATGCTTCAATGTGTTCCAAATCCTAAAGATTTCTCCTGAGATATTATCAGCTCAAATCATTGATTTATTACAAGCAATGTAATTACAAGTAATTACAGCCCAAGCCCAGAACGCCCCGAGAGAGATCTAATGCTAACACTGCATTTACTGCTACCTCGCATGTGGTTGTCTGTTCACTCCAGGTGTACAGACGGGCACAGTACCAAGGATTGTATGAAGATACCGTGCCAGGTTTCAAGGCGCTCTGATGAAATGTCGTGAGAATAATCCATTTAAATATTTAAATTTCGCGTCGCCGCCAGGTTGGTTTTATGCTCACCAGACTATTGAATGATCCATGGGTGAACCTATGTTAATAGCCTCTATCAACATACAAAATGTCAGTTTAATTGCTGTAAAAGATTCGTTGTTACTGAGAACCTTCTAAATATTCCGGATGGTCGCCATGTTGGATTGTTATGTGTAGGCCATAGAGTTATGTACCATTTGATAAAGATTATTGCGTAGATTCATTGTTAAAACGTTCGCTTTGATCGTATGATTAGGTACAAGAAATTAACACGTAATCTCAAAATTTCGCACAGCCGCCATCTTGAGGTTATTTAAACAATTGAATTAAGTTAGATGCGAGTACATTAAAATGTGTATATACATTTGCTGCACCAAGTTTCACTGAGCTCGGATGGTTAAATCACGTGAAATATCCATTAAAATGTTTCAACTTCGATTGGTCGCTATGTTCGTTTTGTGCTTAACAGGTTTTTGAAAGTTACATAGGTGAACTTGTTTTAGTACCCTTTATCACTGTAAAAAATTCAGGCTAATATATATTACCGTTGCAAAGATATGAAATACCAGTGAAATATTTTGCGTATTAAAATTTCAAAGGCACGGTCGAGTTCGGACAAATTAGTAGTATGCAATTACCGAGTTTCATTGAAATCGCTTTGGCCGTTTAGATTTAATTATGGGACAGACACACACATACGCACACACACACACATGCTCACACACACGGACATAAGGTGAGCTCATAAGCCTACTTTTTTCGTAAATGAATATAGGCTAAAGATGCTTATTTATAAAAATAATATATTGTTCAAAGTAAACAAAATAACGGTACAGTTTGTGACAATAAAGAAAGGCTAAGATTACTTTTTTCAATTATTTAATTATATTATTGATGTGTAACATCTTTCCGCTCGGTTGCTGGATAGTTTTGTGGGAGTGATTTTGAAAATTGGGGACGGAAGTGGATCGGAACGATCGAGCTGGCAATGGTGGATCGAACGGAAGTATGCACTGCCTGAACGATGGATCGAACGGAAGTGTACTAGCTGCCAGTGATGGAAAACGGAAGTATGCACTGCCCGCTCGATCAATCGAACGGAAGTGTACTAGCTGGCAGTGGTGGAAAACGGAAGTATGCACTGCCCGCTCGATCGATCGAACGGAAGTGTACTAGCTGGCAGTGGTGGAAAACGGAAGTATGCACTGCCCGCTCGATCGATCGATAAGACCCAGCTGGCAGTGGTACGAGAGTCTTCGTATCAGTATTTAAATGGTAATATGCCTTAATATCAAACATTGTAAGTAGTCGGCATTGCCGGTATTATGTTTCTGCACAATGGCTATTCAAATATTAACACACATAACGGTAATGCAGTCATCAATATGATATAATCGTTGTGGTTATACGAGAATTGAGCAAGCCTTCATGAACTATTACTGAATACATTCTCTTTACTCACAAGAGGGCCTATTCATAAGGCATTTTAAACTCAATTTCACGCAGGAACATTATCGAAACAAGCAAAATATAAATGAAACTTAATTCCGTAATGCAGTATTATTGGAACGTGGAAATAAGTCACCATCTTGTGCACGAAATTTGCATAGTCGAAATAGCCGTGGGGTTAGTGTTTATGACTGTGAATCTAGAGTTCTTGGGTTCGAATCCTGGACGGGGTAGGTTTTTTGCTACCAGATTATCATTTTAAACGATATTTATCATATCAATATGACTCATTTTAACAGAATCCATATGAAATTACGTGTTGGTCTGTGAATGAAGAGGACCTGTTTATAAGGAATTTAAGGTTATGAGCGGTGTCGCGTCTATTAATCTGTTGATCCATATCCAGGGGCGGATCGCCCCCTCTAAGAGAAAAGAAAAGAGGGAAAAAGAGAAAGGAAAAAAGGGGAAAGCGAAGGAAAGGAGAGAAAAGGGAGGAGAGAAGCGAAGGAGGAGACGCACCAAACGAACTATAAACAACGATTTTAACCTAACTAGTATTCAGTTAATAATCGTGCAATATACAGTATATTAAATTACCTAGCCGCGACGCTCTCTTCTCGCTACCCCCGCTCGCTTATTTTCCAGCACTGTTGCTATTGTTGTGACGAGCCGAGCTGGCTGAGCACAGTGCAGCCGCCGCGCAGCCTGTCCGAACGGAGCCGAGTACAAACGAATAATCCCCTTCGGCCCGCTCCACCCGCGCCTGAGATATGTCTATCGAGGTAAATTGTATGAAGACTTCACAAGCTTTATAAATCTCCGAGAAACAGTGCACAACCGTTTAAAGGGAAAAGACGTAATTAAAGGGAAAGGAAAAGGAAGAAAAAAAAGACGAAATCCCAGTATCAGAACAGGAAAATATCGCCCGAAACGAAGGGAATGTCGATAGAGAAATAAAATTAATACTGAAGGGCTAGCGCAAGAATCGCCAAATCCGAAAACTAGAGAAGAGATGCTAAATGATGACAATATTTAAAAAGCAAACAGCGTGACGGAAACAGAAACCGAGCGAGAGCTACAGGGAGGAAAAGAACCAAAGAAAGCAGAAACCGAAGAAGAAATCCACAAGCAAGAGATAAAGATGGAGAAGAAACTAAGGAGGATTCGAAGAGAAAATTTAAAGCCAAAAATAAAGCCAAGAAACAAGTTGCAGAGCCTACTATAAAGAAAAAGAAGAAAAATGTAGCAGAACCAGAGGATGAAGATGAATACGACCAACAAACAAGAGATGAAGATGCAGATGCAAGAACTATAGAGGAGAAAAAGAAAACGTAAACCAAAGAGAGAACCAGCAAGAAACTAGAAACCAAAGGAGTTCCAGAGCCTACCGTAACCGGCAGTGACGTGGGTAAAATTGTGTTGAGTATTCTCAAGCATCACAGTCTTGTCCTATGTCGGTGTGTTGGCGTTGGTACTGACGGGTGCGCTATCATGGCGTCAGTAGCTTGTGGTGCTGTCGCCGAGGTGCAAACCGAAGCAGAGTATGCCGTTAGGTGCCCTTGTTATAATCACGCTCTGAATTTGTCTATTTCGAAGTCCTCGCAAGTCGTCGCCGTGCGAAATGCAATAGGAGTTATGAAGGCCACTATTACGTCCATTGATTCGTCCTCAAAACGCTCCTATGTATTTAAAGCAACTCTAGGTGAACTTTTATGCGGACTTTGTGAGACGCGGTGGATCGAACGGCACGACGGTTTTGTACAATTTCGCTCTTTACTCCCGAACATAGTAGAGAATTTAGACTCGATTACTTTATGGAAAGACTCAGAATGTGCTTCTAAGGCAAAAACGCTCATAGCTGTTCTTTGTGAGAGTGATTTTATAGTTATCGTCATTTGCTTGTCAGAAATCCTTGGAGACACTAAAACACTCAGCATTTTGTTTCAAAAAAGGGCAAATAGACTTGAAGGAAGCCCAGGATGCGCTAGACGACACTACTACTGTGTTGAGCAAGAGGCGCGAAGAGTGCGAAACACGATTTGCTGAGCTCTTCCAAGAATCAGAAGCTCTGTCAAAACAACTTGGAACCGAACGTCTGCTCCCACGCATCGCACAACGGCGAAAGCACCGCGAAAATCATCCAGCGTCAACCGTAGAAGACTACTATCGCCGGGCCACTTTCATACCCATTTTAGACTACGTCCTAGAAGACCTAAACACTCGCTTCCCTAAAGCAACGCAAGAGTTACACAGCCTATCAGCAATGATGCCAATATCATCATGGACGTCAGCGGATGTGGACACAATCGCTGCAAAGTACTTCAAACTTCTCAATCAACATTCTGCCGCGTCGGCGGCAAGGCTTCTACAGGCTGAACTTCGTATGTGGAAGGTAAAGTGGTCCCGGGAGCTTGAATTGGGATCAACCATCCCAAAGAAAGCTATGGAAGCTTTAATTGCCTGCGATAAAGCGTTGTACCCCAGTCTTCATCGATGTCTCAAGATTTATGCTACTTTACCCGTCAGCGCCGCTTCACCGGAAAGGTCACATTCTTCTTTGAGAAGGCTGAAGACGTGGTTGCGGTCAACTCAACTATGTCCGATGAACGATTAAACGGACTTGCTTTGTTGCACATCCACTACAATGTTTATGTTGACCCATCTCGCGTGACTTATCGGGACGCGAAAAATCCAAACCGGCGACTAGAGTTTGTTGTTTAGCTTAAAATTGTTTTTATGAACAAAATTTCTGTATTTGTAATATTTACGTACAATTAGCAATACACATGTACCTGTCATAATTTCGGGTAGCCTTGTTCTTATTTCGCTCAACCTATACCCCTAAAATAAAGGTTAAATATAGTTTTAAACTCCCGTAAATCTGATTAACTCGTGTCTTTAAAGATCTTTTTCTCGTCGATTGATTAAAATTCCTCGGGCTTTGAGCAGGGTTTTTATTTAATCTTGAAGCTATTGTCTAAGCTATATAATTTTTTTTTACGGTTGTCAGTCATCAAACTATATAACTCTGATTTTACTCTCCTACCCTTTAATTACATTAATACAGTAACTATAAACTATGAACCCGGTATGATAGCGTTTTGGATAAAATTAAAAGTCTATCTTTACGAAAGCGCTCCAGCGATATTATTGGCATGGCAAATGATAATATAGAGAGCAGTGTCGGACTGACCATCTGGGAAGAACGGGAGTTCCCATCGAGGCCTCGGGCCAGGAGACTATGAGTCCCGAGGCCCGCCCTTAGGCCCTTGCGCAAATAGGCCTGTGACCCCAGTTATTAGCTAGCTAAGATATTCTGCGTCTTTGTTTACAACTTAAGAGAGGGAAGGCTACTCGCAAAGGGGACAAAGTCAATCATTACCTATGAGGAGGTCCGGGGGACTTTTGACCCCCCTCGGACCATTCAAGGCATCTGAGGCATCAAGGGGCCTCGGGGTCTTAAAATTAATGACCTCGGCCCTTGTGCGAGTAGGTCTCTAACATCAGCTTATTATATTGTATCTCAAATGGGGAAAGGGGGGGGGGGGGGTAAGTTCCGAAGGGGGCTCATTACGAACACAGTATTTCAATGCGCACGATCTCCGTGTCAGTAAACTCCGCATAAAAATATTTTTCAGCGTAAAAATTGGAGCAAGTCACTGAGGAGAGGGTGAGTGAGGGGGGGAATGGTAAGGCCCCTACTCACCCGCTCCCGTCAAGGGCTCTTAGGGCCAGTCCGATACTGATAGAGTGTACGTAAGTATAGGTAAGTATGAGCAAACAAACTATTGTTTAGTGACCACACAGAAAGTAGGAAAGTAACGAAAAATTTCACATTTCGAAAAAAATGATATTTTGTTAAAAGTATGCGCAAATAATTCGATGTTTATTGTTAACTTTTAAATTTGCATTATGGTATATTACCCCCCCCCCCCCCACCTCCATTTTGAGGACAGATATCATGACCGCCCCCTCCAAGATCAGTGTCTGGATCCGCCCCTGTCCATATCGTATTCTTTATTTCGGCTAGTGCTGGTGGAAGCTACAAATCATCTAATAAAATGAGATCCCTCTTATAAACTACAATAGCTGTAAAACACTCCCTTTTACAATAGATTAATATTTGTACCAATAATAGTATAAAATACCGGTGTATCAACAATTTCACGTGAGATTTCTTCTATGTCAGATGTTACACATCATATGCGACTACTGTAAGGCTCGTAATTTTTTTCTAATTTACAATCGCTTTTTAGTCTATTTTTATTTATGGAAAAATAAGCTTATGACAACACCCTGTGTGTGTGTGTGTGTGTGTGTGTGTGCGTGCGTGCGTGTGTGTGTGTGTGTGTGTGTGTGTCTAATAAAACCGAAACGGCCGAAGCAATTTTAATAAAACTCGGTGAGTACATACTACTACCTCGTTCGACCTCGACCCTGCTTTTTAAAGTTTAATACTTTTGACCAATCCAACATGGCGGCCGTGCGAAATATTTCACTAGCATCCTATATCTTCACAACAGTAACAGCCATCACCATGAAATTTTGTACGGTGATAAAGGGTACAACTTTTTTTTTTTTTTTTTAGCGTATGGCTTTTAGTGCCGGGAGTGTCCAAGGACATGTTCGGCTCGCCAGTTTTGTAGCTGCTTCGAGACGGACACCCAATGGGTGAGCTACAAGTACCGTTGGGGAGGAAAGTTGGAAGGGAAGGGCGAGGAGTTGGAAGGTAGCGGCTGTGGCCTATAGTGAGGGACCAACCCCGGCATTTGCCTGGAAGGAAGATGGGAAACCACAGAAGACCATCTTCAAGGTTGCCGGCGAGGGGATTCGAACCTCCTCGCCTCCCGGATGTGAGCGACTGCTATTAGTCATGCCGTAACCACCACGGCTAACTCACCCGGTAGGGTACAACTAACATGCACCTATGTAACTTTCAAAAACCACTTAAGTACAAAACCAACATACAAGTTCAATAACCTGATGAGCACAAATCAACATGGCAGCCAAGCAAAATTAAAACATTTAAATGGATTTTACTCGTGATTTATGCATCCACGCGCAGTGAAACTTGGTACGGTAAATGTTTATTCAAAACTTAATCTACTGACGTCAATTTAATTCAATTGTTTACATGACCTCATGATGGCGGCTGTGTGAAATTTTAATATTAAGTTTTTATTTTTTGTATCCTAATCATGCGATCGAATTGAACGTTGGGTTATGAACCTAAGCAATACTCTTCATCTAATGGTACATAACTCAATGGCCTAAATATATAACAATCCAGCATGGCGACCATCTTTAATATTTAGACGTTTCTCAATATCTACGTATCTATGAGAGCCATTCAGAAATAAACAAGCCGGAGGCTATATAATAAAAACCGCTGAGCGGATCGTAATGCCCTGGCCTGGTGACGACGGTGCGTCCCTATGAGAGAGATGAGCAGTAGCGGCTATTCAGGTGAAGGGAGTGAAGAGCCTCTTCACTAGCATCTCGTAAGATAAACATTATATTTTCTTATTTAAATGAAAATGTTGCAGTTGTCTTGCACTACTTTATCGTGTATTTTTATAGTGTACTGTTATTTCTACAGTCCGTTGCTAGAAGGTACGCCAGCGAGGCTCACAGATTACCTACTGGCGAGGCTCTATGACGGCCTTGTGTCAGTTGAACTCCCTGTCGCTAGATTGTGCTGTCGTAACTTGGAGGAGAATCTGCAGGAGACGAAGTAACGTGTTTACATCAGCCACTTCGTCTCGTTGCCATGGCAACCTGACATCGGGTGTGACGTCATTACCTGCCGTTAGACAGTCGAGTGAAGACTTTGCTGTGTCTCCAAGCCAATACGTCAAGTCCAGTTGTTAAAAGTTGGCGTTGCGTCAGGCTTCTTTTCTTTTATGCTGAAGCTTGTATTTATTTTCCCAATAAATAATATTTATTTATTACGTTACTTACCCTGTTGTTGATGAAAGTTGATGGCTTTTAGTGTAATAATATTTCCAGTGAAAGACACGGTATTACTTTTATTAGAAATTCCCTTCAGTAGGTGGAAAGACGAAGACAAAGGGGAGTTATTAAATTGTGGACGGCCAAATTAATTAATATAACTGTGTACTAAAAAGATATTAAGAAACCCGGCAAATGTTATAGCCTTCATTGCAAGGGATCTTGGTTCGAGCAGTTCACATGCTTGTGCAGTAGTTGTATTCTTAAAAACAACCTGTTCTGTTAGCCTTGCTTACTTTTTAGTAACAAATGTGGTGTGTGGAATCAACAAGTTTCGGTGATTTCCAAAACATTAGGCCTACGCGCGGGTTGAACAAACACAAAGACAGAGAGGAACATTTGAAGTGCCAGTTACAGATTAGAACACTCAAAAGAAACACTACCACGTTATCTGACGCCTTGAGGGAAAATGCAAGACTACAGTGCTTGCAGAAAGTTTAGGGACATGTCTAAATTTCGTTTGATGCACATTTGTCCCTAAAGTAACACCATTTCAGTCATTGTTTTACTTGATATTATTAGTCATCTATATGAGGGGTTTTCGTTTACAATTTCGCTGCTCTAGATCTAATACTTTTGGAGGCGGAATGTTTTTTTGTAAACAAGGCTAAAAAAACTGTTTTTCTTATTAAAATGTTTTCTTTCTCAAAAACTGCTAGTCCTACTGCTATGAAATTTTTACTGCTGTTTTTCTACTATATAGCAATCACAAAAATAACAACCTTGGAAAATATACTACTTATTTGGTCGCCTCTCAAACAAACTTTCTTCCCCAGTACGGTAATTTTGGCGGCAAAATTGGTCAATTTCGTTTCGCGATAACTTCCGATTGGAAACACTTCGAGCTATTCTGACTACGCAGTTGTTTTCTCCGTGTCTTGTTTGTGATGGATCGGCTGTGGGTACTTTCTCGAAATGTTGCCAATCGGAAGTTATCATGGAACGAAATTGACCAATTTTGCCGCCAAAATTACCGGGGAAGAAAGTTTATTTGAGAGGCCATCAAATGAGTAGTAAATTCTTTACCTAGGTTGTATTTTTATGTTTATGATTGATATATTGTAGTAAAACAGCAGTAAAGATTTCATAGTTGTAGGATTAGCAGTTTTTGAGAAAGAAAATATTTTATTAGTAGGAAAAACAGGGTTTTTTTGCCCTGTTTACAAAAAGGTAAAACATTCCATCTCCAAAAGTATTAGAGCTAGAGCAGCGAACTTTTTAACGAAAACCCCTCATATAGATGTCTAATAACATAATGTAAAACAATAACTGAAATGCTGTTACTTTTGGGACAAATGTGCATCAAACGAAATTTAGGCCTGTCCCTAAACTTTCTGCAAGCACTGTATGTGGAGTTAGATATAATGAGAATGTGACTTTAAATAGGCTTGTAATTTGAGTTGTTCTATACTTGAGGTCTCACTCTCGGTATAAACTCTGGAAGAGAGTTCCTATGAACTTTAAACTTTACTGTAACTCGTGGGAACTTGAAGGAATTATATTAATGGCCATGCATTTTCTTTGCAGGGCGGGTCAGGGAAGGGATTTTGGAAGGAAATCGGCCGTGGACCTATTGAAAGGAACCATCCCAGCATATGCCTGGTGGTGAAAATGAGAAGTCACAAAAATCATTTTCAGGACGACCGAGTAGATATTTTAGCTTTAAAATACGAAAAATACACAATATTCACAAAAGCAATCAAGCAGTGCTGAAATTAGAGTTTCGCTCTTCACCTGATTTTTCATCTACGAGCCGCCACTGGAGATGAGGTACCAAACTCGCCGCTAGAGTGACACGGACGCACACCCAGGTGACGACAGAGCGAGCAAGCTCATGTGTCGACCGTCCACTGTACTCAGTTGTGTGAAAACCAGTGACATTGTAGCTTCAAAAGAAGAGCAAAAGAGTGTATTGCGCCTCCTGACAGCGGAAGGAGTGCGGGGAACGGGTATTCATTGAAGAATGGCACAAGTGTGTGGAGAGCACTGCCTGTCCGTGGTAATGGTTAAGACGTGGCACAAGCGATTCAGGGAAGAACGGATGTCGTTGGCCGATGATGCACGGTTTGGAGCGCCACACCACATTACCGATGACATTGTCCAGCAGGTGGATTCCCTCAATATGCAAGACCGACGAGTTAAGGTGGCAGTCATTGCCACAGAGGTCGGAATGAGTGTCGGAAGTGTTCACGCCATGATTAGCGACTGATTGCAATTTTGCAAAAAGTGCGTCCAATGGGTGCCTCACAGTCTCCAACCAGCACAGGAAGCATTTTGAATGGGACTCTCTCTGGAACACCTGCTGCACCATGCCAATGCGCTCCTGGCACGGGTGGTTGAAGGAGACGAGACATGGTGCCATCACTTTGAACCCGAGTCAAAACGGCAAGTCGCCAGTGGAAGCACGCAGGCTCGCCGCCACCTAAAAAGTCCAAGGCCGTCCGCACGAGAACGGGAAAGGTTATGCTCAGCTTCTTCTGTGACCAAAAACACCCTTCTTATAGACTTTCTACAGCAAGGGACAACAGTGAATGCGCAGCTATTCTCGCAAACCTTGACCTCCCTTCGCACAACGATCAAATCTTAAACGACCATGACAGCTCAACCGCGGGACCATTCTGCTCCATGACAATGCAAGACTCCATACGGCCAACGCAGTCAAGGAGCTCTTATATGTCCTGCAACATCTCCGCGGTGAGAGCTGTGCCGGGGAGAAGTCAGCACACAACCCTTTGCCGACAACCAGGATGTGACCAACCAGAGACGCTAGGACATGTCCTGGGCCAATGTTCTAAAGGAGAACTGTTACGAAATTCCCGCCATCACCGAGTTCGATCATCAATTGCCACTTCCCTGAGGAAATTGAAATGGGAAGTTTATGAGGAAGTGCACTGCATTTCGGAAAATGGTAGTCACCGAAGAGAAGATATCGTTGCCATTGAGAGGAAGAACGGAAGGGGTTTGGTCCTGGACCCCACGGTACGAATGGAAGTGGACATTCCGCAAGCCGTAAGAGTCAACGAGGAAAAAGAGGCTATTTACCGACCATGCATACCTCACTTGAGTGAGAGATATAACTTACTTAAAAATGCATGGAAAGTGAATGGCCTTCTATTCGGAGCTCGTGGAACATCTTACAAGTTCGTCGTGGATATCCTCAAGAAGCATGGCATAATCGCGGATGATCTTGAGAAGATCTGCTTGGGCATATTGAGAGCTTCAATCAACATGCTACATAACCATATATGTTATATCGTAATAGAATTATGTACTGTAGAGCCAAAAATGTACCTAGACTGTTTTTATTCTGGATCTTTATGGTCTCCCGGAATGCCGGGCGGATGTCCTTGTGGAAATATATATATATATATATATATATATATATACATACATTCAAATGAGAGGTCCTCAGTCATCCTCCACACAGTCCGGAGTCCGGACCTATCATCCTGCGATTATGCCATTTTTGGTGAGCAGGAGAAGGCTCCGAGAGACAAACAATTCACCTCGGACGACGACGTCAAGCAGTACGTTCGGAACTGGTTCTCAACGCAGCCTCAGGAATTTTACGAAACGGCCATTCGCCGCCTTGCGTCGCAGTGGGGCAAGTGCCCCAACAGTGCTGGACAATACTTTTGAATGAACGGCAAAGGTTTTCATTTTATAGCCTCCGGCTCATTTCTTTCTGAATGGCTCTTATATTACAGCAATCAAACTGAAATTTTGTTGATGGAGGATATTAACAAAAGTTTACCTATGAAACCTTCAATAACCTGGTGAGCACAAAAGCAACATGACGGTGACGCGCAATTTAAATATTTAAATGGGCTTTTCTCGCGAATTTTCATCACAGCGCTGTGAAACTTGGCTCGATATATCTTCATACAAGCCTTTATATACTGACGTCTAATTTAATGGAGTTGTATGAGAACATAAATATGGCGACTGTGCATTTTTTTATCTCGTTTTTATTTCTCGTGTGCTAATCAAGCAATACATATGTAGGTTGGTATATTTATTTATTTATTTATTTATTGGTGCCTTTATTGTGGCGAAGTTAGGGCTCTAGGCCCTCTCTTACACTTAACCATACACAGTGCAACTTACATGAATACTCAAATATGATATACTTAACCTACCAAACTTAAATACTAGAATTAATTTGAATTAAATTAAATTGGCGACTGCGTGATATTAACTAAGCTATCCAATTTAAATGACATACATTTTTAACAAAATTATACTATGGTCATTCATTCACACATTCATACACAAATTGTTCTAGTTGGCCTACGAATTCAAGAGGAAATCTTTACATGCACGTTTGAAAGTTGTTAGGGATGTACAATTTCTAACGTCACGAGGACAGATATTCCAAATTCTAGATCCCGACACGAGGAAAGAGTTACTGAAGGCAGATGAATGATGTAGAGGAATTGCAATTATAGATCCAAATCGCGTGTGACGATCATGAAAGGAAGAAAAAAAAACGAAAATTACAAGAGAGATAGTGAGGTGTACTTTCGTTGAGAAGTCGATAGATGAGGGTACATATGTGCAGGTTTCTTTGTTGTTCTACTTTTAGCCAGGAAAATAGATCATAAGAAGGAGACACGTGTGAGGAAAATTTCAAGGAGAAAATAAACCTAATGCAGCATATAATTCTATAGACTATATATATATATGAAACAATCCAACATGAAGACCATACAATATATTCCACCGGTTCAGAATATCTCCAAAGTCGTTTAAGCAATCCAAACTGAATTTTTGTATGGTGATAGAGGACTATTAATTAAGTACATATATGTGACTATCCAAATCCGGAGAAGCATGAAAACAACATGGCGATCACCGATACTGAAAGTTGTATATTCTAGCACATACTTCCTCAATGCAATGGTGTTGGTGGAGACATAGGTTGTGCATCAAATGCTATTTAGTATACACCCCATGTAAATCTTTTTCATAGCCAGGGGAGTTCCTAATGGAAAAGATCAGTAAGGTGTATGATATTAGGCTATTTACAGTAGTTCTTCACGGAACTACTTGTTTTAATCGACTTCACCTACGAACTCTACGAGGTATCATTCCTCTACCGTAGCAATGACGGTGAATGGGAGGTGAACACACATTTTTCAGCAGATACAACTAGGGATGGTGAAAGACCGATCGTCCAGGCAACCGCCAACTTGCGTCTAAATTAAGGATAGGTCAGGGAAGGGATTTTGGAAGAAAGTTCGCCGTGGACCTGTTGAATGGAACCACATTTGCCTGGTGGTGAAAATTGGAAACCACGAAACTCATTTTCAGGACGGCCGAGGTGGTTTCGAACCCATGCTCTCCAGATTCCACTGAGCCACGAGCTAGCGTGTTAGCCCACTTGGCCACCATGGCCGGCATTACTTAATTTACTTGAATTAAATCAATTTCTTAGAGAACCATGTACAGTATCTTGAAAAATGATTTACATTTTAGTAAGCCTACCAACAAAATGTTATTAATAAACAAGAAGTTCCGTGACGAAATAAAGAGCCTACTTTTCTTAAAATGTAAGATTCATGCCAATGATTAATCTATATGGATCTATCTAGAATAATGACGAAATGAAGTTGGTAATATCGAAATTTCTAATTAGTTCGAAATACTGTATACCTGGCATAATGTAGCCTCTTAGAGAACTACAGTTGGCAGCCCTGGTGACTGAATATATTCTTAGTTCCATCTCTTAAGGTACAGAATACAAAATTTCGTTGAAGTCCAATGGATAGCATGGACATTGCATGCAGTTAAACATTGAATCTAACAGCGCGCGTAAAATCATGTTGGCTACAATGACATACGTGTATTGGTCAGAAATAATCTTAAATAATATGATCTATTGTTGTCTCAATTTTGAATGAAATCCATTAGTTAGTATAGAAGTTACATGCATTTTAAAATTGGACCTATCAGCAGGCTTAGAATCATGTTGGCAGCACTGGTGTAGGCCTATATTAGTTACTTCAAATTAATCTATAATGCCAGGTACTATACGTGTGCAAAGTTTAGAGCTGTTGGCTTGCATACTTTCTGATATATTGATATTAGGGTAACAAAAATAGAGACAGTATTTATTAACAGTTGGCAGCCCTGGTTGCTCTTAAGAATACGCATAGTCATATCTGTTATGGTACACATAGCACACACGAAATTTGGTCGAAATCCAAATGATAGTATAGAAGTTACTTGTATTTAAAGTTGGACTTCTCAGCAGGCTTAGAATCATGTTGATAGCACTGACGTATATAAGTTACGCCAAATTAATATAGAATATCAGGTACTATACTGTGCCCAACTCTAGGAATGGGTATTCCAAGATTCAGACACCTATATATCAAGGGAAAGGCTACAGCTGCTTTTGAAAGGTGAGATATTTGAATATCGCGCTCCATTGCTTCTAGAAGCAATTGGAAATTTTATGCAGCTAAGAGCAGGTCAAGTGACGTAGCAAGTAGTAGCAGAGGTCGAGACTATTTGTTGATTAAATAGTTAGCCATGAAGTAGAGACTTGAGACTTGGATCAGATTACTGGCACGGCCAAATGAAAGTGAATGCACTTAGTATCAAGTAAATCGGACCAGGGATACCAGAGATATGAGGATTTCTAGATTTCAGCGTGATGCAGCGTGACCCTGACCGTTTTGAATAAAAGCCGGCCGGCCCAAGCAACTTCAGCTCACTTCGAACCAAGCGCTTGCATAGCAAGGTGCTACTACGCTGAGCCAAGGCACATGGTTGCCGGATCTACGCAGAAGTTATCTTCAAATTGTGATAGTCACAAAAGTGCTGCGATAAATGTGGAACTTAGTAAGTTTCCGGCGGAGAGAATCACTAAGGTGATTGTCAATTTTCTACGGACACTGGTGAAATATTTTATTTCTACATGGACATATGCTAGACTTTGTCTAGAAAGTACTTTGTCACAGTCCAGTAATAATCATTCAATACTTGGATATTTTAGTCCAATTTAGTCAGTTTCATAATTGTAACTTAATAACCACTCCGATCTTTCAGTATATTGAAGGCCAGTCTATCACGGTGTTGTTCATTAGCCAACGCAGGGAAACTATATGTTGCTTCGCGCATGATAGATGGTGATAAGCCATGCCCAGGGAACGATCTTCAGAACAGCCGTTGATTGGTTTAGACTGTCAGTGTTTTCTTGTACTGAAAAGATTACCGTGAGTTATGTTACAACTGACATATTTGAGAATAGATCACTTAGATCTGACCCCATTTAAGCGAAATGCTATGGCTTTAATAGAAGTCAACATTAAACTGGATCAGCAGTTACTTCATACTTCAAGAAATATCTCCACTATGTCGTGTTAGACAGATTGTGGGTATATAATGGCGGCCGATACAAGGATTAGACGTGCGTGTCCGATAGGGCATGTATCTAGATAAATCTGGTACAGACCAGGTTCACTACGCTTCAAGACCATCAAGAAATGTAAGCCACTTTTGACTTTATACTATGCCTAGCTAATTGGAACAAACTATTTTTCTGCAGATGACCAACACATTTATTTTTCTTCGTATTTAAATCTTGCAATGATTTACGCAAGACATATTAGAATTATTCTGAGTATTTTCAACACTCAGAACAGTTTAGGATCGATGACCGAGCAGAACGAGCATTTACTTGAATGTTTCATATTTTTGGGTAATCACGGAAAACAGCCGATGTAACTGTAAAAGTTAATAATTATTTTTGTTGAGAGATGGATATTTTATCCATATTCGAAGAATCGAACATGTGGATTCTCACATAATGAAATAAATAATTAAACACATTTAAAATAATATAACTAATAATAATAATAATAATAATCCACTAATAATAATAATAATGATTTTCATAATTTTTCTAAATAATTCTTGGATCTTATATTTTCTAATAATCACATTTATTGAGAGAGAGCCTATGAAGTAGTTTAATCATTTCTAGTTTGGAACAGGTGATTTTCCGAAGGAGAGTGGTTAGCGCAAGCCCGCATTCAACCAACATTTCAGTTCTGGTTGAACAGTTGATATTTGCAATGAGCAAAGTATATTTTTCAGATAACACGGAGAGGCATGAAACGGGAAGCAAATGATATTTGTATCAATTAGGATATTTTTGTATTTATATAAAATCATGACGTAGATACACATTCGAAAGTGAAATAAAGAGTATCATAAGTATGGTAACTTCACGGGTTGAACTGAATGGTAAAATAAAATTAACTTGTAAGTTTATAAATCTTCCAGTGTTGATAACAAGCAGAGGCTTGATTTATTGTATAACTTTTGGGAAGAAAATTTATGTGTGTGGAGTAGTTGAAATGCCATTCCCAGGTGCGCATGTTTAAGTCGCAGGAATGAGGAGGGTTTTATTTGAGCATCAATCAAATAGCAGGTTCGATGGCTCAGGTTTATAGAAGGAGTATTGGAACTACACATTGCGTCGTATGAATGACCCGAAGGTTATTTCTTAAAAACCATCAGTTGTTATTTCAACCTTGTTTACGGATTCCATTAAGACTTTGATTTTGCTAGAACCCGGATTTGTCATGATAGTATTTTATTCTTCTTCAGAGGAAGACCTGTGCCGTTGTTGTTAGAATATTGTGTTCTTATAATAATAATAGAATGGGGCACTGCCAATTAAAAATAATTCTATAACCACGAATAATTTTAAGGATGTTTTCAATCCTAGTGCCATGAACTAAATGAATTTATTATGAAGCTACAATTCTTATTTCCGCATTCTGTCGAAGAATTGCAAGTTGTGAAAGTTACTAAAAATGGCCACAAATATAAATAATTTTCTTAATGATGATTCCAAGTGGAGAATCGAATAGTTGAATTGTCCAACAATGTATTGATCAAGTTGATGATTCAGAAATCATATATTTTGTTAGGAACTTGAAGTTCATAATCGAGTCACTTCTCGAAACGTTAATGTCAGAAGAACAATTAATTTTGTTGTGCTTCGCACAAGTTCTTCGATGCTATGCTCAAGGTCAAATACTTTTCAGATGTTATTAATATGTGTAAATAATTTGTGTTGATTCAGAAATAATATTTTTTGACAATATTTTTTGAAACTGGAAAAATAAGTGAAAGTTAAAAATTCTATGAACATTTATTCTACGAGTGTTAATATTATATAAAAATTCAAACAGTGAACTACGATATTTCCAGTAAAGACAATTAAATTTGAACTGGATTTAATCATGAATAATGAATATAATTTTGGAACACAGTCTACAGGACTAATAATCAGACTTGTGTTTCCAAAGATAATTGTCCAATGTGTTGGAAAATTTCTGTACATTGTGTAAATAATGATGTGGGTCGCCACACGTCAATGATGCTGCTTTGAGTATCTTATTTTTCAGTCAATTTTAACTTCAGAATAAAATGAGATAATTTTACATGATGTGATGAGCCAAAATTCAGTAAAGCATTTTTTTCATTTGATGTCGTTTTTGCGATTAGCTTTAACCCATCTGGCGCCCCGGGATATTTTGACTCTCGTGCTGACTGATTCTTGGTAAAATGCATATGTGGTCGTGCGGACTCCGGTCTAAACGGGCACATAAAATAAGATAGAGAGAGAAATGGCTTCGAACGTGGGGCTCGAGTTAGACACGGTCAATCGCAGGCCGATTTAAATTGTGATAAATTTTATATAAATATTTTGGGAGTTGAGAGATGTCTGGTTTGGATGAATAAATTAGTAGGAAACCCAATTAGTGGGGAAAATTAAAAATTTAACTGGATTAATAATTAGAATGGATTTGATTATTTTTGATAATGGCTTAACCATTAGGGCGTGAAGTAAATTCAGTAGTATACGTTCGATGACTGGACATACGCATTTTTAGATTCCAGGTGGAGGATATTTGAGAACTTGCATATTTTTCTTGTGATATTGTGGTAAATGTAATTCGTAAAAGTAGAGAATTTTGTTTTTCCATCACGTCGACATTAGGACAAATCTCATTTTATTAGAGTGTTCCAATTAGCTATTCATATTTCTTGTTCTAGTTATAAGCTTGTGTCTGCCAATATTGTATACCCCTAAGTTTTGAATAATAATTGAAAATTATGGAAGAGATGATGAGGATGATGAGGAGTTTGGAAGAGAGTTCCAAAGAAGCTGGACGGCGTATAGCCGCCATTATGAAAGAAAATACAGAGGCTTTGGAAAAGAAACTTAAAGAAAATTCTGATTCTTTAGAAAATAAACTTAAAGAAAATTTAAATGAGAAACTTAAAGAAAATTCTGATTCTTTAGAAAATAAACTTAAAGAAAATTCTGATTCTTTAGAAAATAAACTTAAAGAAAATTCTGATTCTTTAGAAAATAAACTTAAAGAAAATTCTGATTCTTTAGAAAATAAACTTAAAGAAAATTCTGATTCTTTAGAAAATAAACTAAAAGACAATTCTGATTCTTTAGAAAATACATTTAAAGAAAATTCTGATTCTTTAGAAAATAAACTTAAAGAAAGTTTAAATGATAAACTTAAAGAAAGTTCTGATTCTTTGAAAGAAAATTTAAATAGTAAATTTAATTCTATGGAAAATAAATTTAAAGAGAATGCCGAAATTTTGAAAATGTCACTGGAGAGTAAAATGACTAAATTATGCGAAAAAACACATGAGCTCGAAACTTCATTAGCCACTAACGCAAGTTTAATGGACGATAAATTTCGCGATGCCGATCTAAGATCTCAAAGCTTAGCTGATAGGATAGAACATGGTCTTAGGAAAGTTGGTGAAGACATGATCAACCTAGAAGTCAGAGTGAAGAAAGAGAGCAATGAGATGGCAATTCTAGTTGTTCAACGTTTGATAGAACAATTCAAAGAACTCGTAATGGGAGAAATAAGAGAAGGTGTGATTAATGAATTACAAACTGAAATTAAAACCACAGTTATCAATGAAATTAAGGACACACTCAAGCTGGTGAACCAAGAGGGAGTCAAGGAAATTAGGGAATCTTTGTCATCCCATATTCAAGTAATTTCCAAAGACATTCAAGCAACTCAGAAGGACATATCAGATATGACAGGGTCGTTGAAAAGTCACGAGGCTGTTATGAACCAGATATCCACTGATGTCAAGGAGAACTGTAAGGAAACCGAAGCAATTAAAAAATGGCAGAAGAAAACCATAAGGAAATTGAGGCTATGAAAACCCAAATCAAGGACGAGAAACAGTCTGACCATCTGTTGAAAATGTCAAGTAGAAGGGGAGAAGAACAGATACAGATAAACCTAGGAGCAACTAGAGAAACTGATAGTCAAAGACAGGATGAGGTCAGGACAGTATTTCAATCCAACCCCTTAACTGTATTCAAGAATGTAGAGGATAAGCCTTCTAAATTTTCAGGGCGAGATTCTGTGACACCCGTAGAATTTTTGAGAGAAGCAGGTGATTACCTGAAAGATTCCAAGATCCCTAAGGAAAGACAGATCCGAGTGATAGGGAAATTTTTGGAAGGTCCTGCACTTCTTTGGTTTAGAGCTTTTAGATCCACTCTTACCAATTTTGAGGAGTTTTCCCGTGGGTTGTTAAAAAAGGTTTGGTCCCCGGAAACCCAACAGCAAGTCAGAGCAGAATTATATTCAAAGAGATTCTCGACGTCACAGCCTACTCGATACTCTACGTACTTTTCTGGACAGCTTTCTAAACTACAACATTTAGATCCGCCGATGCCAGATAATGAATTAATTACAGCATTAATACGTCAGTTTCCAGTAGACGTCCAAAGGACTTCGATCGCTGCTGACATCTATAATATGGAGCAATTTGACGAGGTATTGCAGAAACTTGATCATACGAACGCTCAATTCTTCCATCAGAAGGGAGGAAAGAATAACAACGCTGTGTACGCTGTTATGGCCGACAGTTATTCCCAAACACCTCGAGAGATTCGAGAGGGGCGAGAAGAGAAAACGCCGAGGGAAGAGCCCGATAAAAGAGGATGGAATCAGTACAATAACCGACACAGTTACAAACCTCATGCAAGACCGGATGGTGGATATCGATATAATACTCGATGGAGAAGGCCAAGGGATAATCAAGGAAGGTACCAGGAAAGAAGATACTATGGTAGAAACAACAACTACAATAATAGAGAGAATGTGAATACTCGTCAGTCCAATGAAGAGTTCAATAAGGAGACGAGAAAGAACTTGGAAGAAAGACACCAAGAAAACTTGCAGTTCTTGGAACAGAGGCCCAATGAGCCAGGTCCATCGGGAACACAACAATCCCGGGGAAATGGAAACGAAAAAAAAACTTCGAATTCACAGTAGAAGATAGAATTTTAAACACTTTCACTTCCAGAATTATTAAATGGCAAGCAGAGGATGATGACTTAATTCAACAGAATGACGAACGGAAAGAAATGGCTACAAGAATTAGAATGCCAATCATATCATGCGAAGTATTCGGTATGCCTGTCGATACTTTAATTGATACTGGGGCTATGCTTTGTCTTGTGAGCGAGAAGCTTTATATTCTGTGGAAGCTCAAAGAGAATTTAGAGGAGATTCCAGTCTCAGGAATAAAGATCCAAGGAATAATACCCAACAAAATATCTCTGTGTAAAACACAATTATACTTATGTGTTACTATTGGAGGACATGATTTCCGACATGTGTTTGTAGTAATGAAGGACATGGCTTTTGACATGATATTGGGAGCGGATTTCATTCAGAAATATCAAGCAGTGATAGACATGAAGACAGAGACGATTAGATTCAAGAATACCGAAGAGATTAACTTCGAGGGAAAAGAAGAGGAAGACATCGAGGGAGATACTCAATGGTCTCTGATTTTTCATGAAGCTGAAGGAAGAGAAGTCTACACTGAGAAGGAGTCCCCAGAGCTAGGGAAAATTTTGGAAGAGTATCACGATATTTTTGATATTAAACCTGGTGAAATTAAAGATTTTGAATATCGTTTTGTGGAAGTAAACAACAATGGAAGTTATGAGATCGCCAATACACGAACTGGTAACATCGTGGGAACTTATAATGCATCGAATTTGAAGATATACTATTCAAGAACCAGATGATTTAATGTGTAGATAGGAAAAATAAAAATTTTTCAATTTTTATTTTTGCTAGGTGTGGGGTGGATGTACCCAACTCTAGGAATGGGTATTCCAAGATTCAGACACCTAGATATCAAGGGAAAGGCTACAGCCGCTTTTGAAAGTTGAGATATTTGAATATCGCGCTCCATTGCTTCTAGAAGCAATTGGAAATTTTATGCAGCTAAGAGCAGGTCAAGTGACGTAGCAAGTAGTAGCAGAGGTCGAGACTATTTGTTGATTAAATAGTTAGCCATGGAGTAGAGACTTCAGACTTGGATCAGATTACTGGCACGGCCAAATGAAAGAGAATGCACTTAGTATCAAGTAAATCGGACCAGGGATACCAGAGATATGAGGATTTCTAGATTTCAGCGTGATGCAGCGTGACCCTGACCGTTTTGAATAAAAGCCGGCCGGCCCAAGCAACTTCAGCTCACCTCGAACCAAGCGCTTGCATAGCAAGGTGCTACTACGCTGAGCCAAGGCACATGGTTGCCGGATCTACGCAGAAGTTATCTTCAAATTGTGAGTCACAAAAGTGCTGCGATAAATGTGGAACTTAGTAAGTTTCCGGCGGAGAGAATCACTAAGGTGATTGTCAATTTTCTACGGACACTGGTGAAATATTTTATTTCTACATGGACATATGCTAGACTTTGTCTAGAAAGTACTTTGTCACAGTCCAGTAATAATCATTCAATACTTGGATATTTTAGTCCAATTTAGTCAGTTTCATAATTGTAACTTAATAACCACTCCGATCTTTCAGTATATTGAAGGCCAGTCTATCACGGTGTTGTTCATTAGCCAACGCAGGGAAACTATATGTTGCTTCGCGCATGATAGATGGTGATAAGCCATGCCCAGGGAACGATCTTCAGAACAGCCGTTGATTGGTTTAGACTGTCAGTGTTTTCTTGTACTGAAAAGATTACCGTGAGTTATGTTACAACTGACATATTTGAGAATAGATCACTTAGATCTGACCCCATTTAAGCGAAATGCTATGGCTTTAATAGAAGTCAACATTAAACTGGATCAGCAGTTACTTCATACTTCAAGAAATATCTCCACTATGTCGTGTTAGACAGATTGTGGGTATATAATGGCGGCCGATACAAGGATTAGACGTGCATGTCCGATAGGGCATATATCTAGATAAATCTGGTACAGACCAGGTTCACTACGCTTCAAGACCATCAAGAAATGTAAGCCACTTTTGACTTTATACTATGCCTAGCTAATTGGAACAAACTATTTTTCTGCAGATGACCAACACATTTATTTTTCTTCGTATTTAAATCTTGCAATGATTTACGCAAGACATATTAGAATTATTCTGATTATTTTCAACACTCAGAACAGTTTAGGATCGATGACCGAGCAGAACGAGCATTTACTTGAATGTTTCATATTTTTGGGTAATCACGGAAAACAGCCGATGTAACTGTAAAAGTTAATAATTATTTTTGTTGAGAGATGGATATTTTATCCATATTCGAAGAATCGAACATGTGGATTCTCACATAATGAAATAAATAATTAAACACATTAAAAATAATATAACTAATAATAATAATAATAATAATAATCCACTAATAATAATAATAATGGTTTTCATAATTTTTCTAACTAATTCTTGGATCTTATATTTTCTAATAATCACATTTATTGAGAGAGAGCCTATGAAGTAGTTTAATCATTTCTAGTTTGGAACAGGTGATTTTCCGAAGGAGAGTGGTTAGCGCAAGCCCGCATTCAACCAACATTTCAGTTCTGGTTGAACAGTTGATATTTGCAATGAGCAAAGTATATTTTTCAGATAACACGGAGAGGCATGAAACGGGAAGCAAATGATATTTGTATCAATTAGGATATTTTTGTATTTATATAAAATCATGACGTAGATACACATTCGAAAGTGAAATAAAGAGTATCATAAGTATGGTAACTTCACGGGTTGAACTGAATGGTAAAATAAAATAAACTTGTAAGTTTATAAATCTTCCAGTGTTGATAACAAGCAGAGGCTTGATTTATTGTATAACTTTTGGGAAGAAAATTTATGTGTGTGGAGTAGTTGAAATGCCATTCCCAGGTGCGCATGTTTAAGTCGCAGGAATGAGGAGGTTTTTATTTGAGCATCAATCAAATAGCAGGTTCGATGGCTCAGGTTTATAGAAGGAGTATTGGAACTACACATTGCGTCGTATGAATGACCCGAATGTTATTTCTTAAAAACCGTCAGTTCTTATTTCAACCTTGTTTACGGATTCCATTAAGATTTTGATTTTGCTAGAACCCGGATTTGTCATGATAGTATTTTATTCTTCTTCAGAGGAAGACCTTTGCCGTTGTTGTTAGAATATTGTGTTCTTATAATAATAATAGAATGGGCCACTGCCAATTAAAAATAATTCTATTACCACGAATAATTTGAAGGATGTTTTCAATCCTAGTGCCATGAACTAAATGAATTTATTATGAAGCTACAATTCTTATTTCCGCATTCTGTCGAAGAATTGCAAGTTGTGAAAGTTACTAAAAATGGCCACAAATATAAATAATTTTCTTAATGATGATTCCAAGTGGAGAATCGAATAGTTGAATGGTCCAACAATGTATTGATCAAGTTGATGATTCAGAAATCATATATTTTGTTAGGAACTTGAAGTTCATAATCGAGTCACTTCTCGAAACGTTAATGTCAGAAGAACAATTAATTTTGTTGTGCTTCGCACAAGTTCTTCGATGCTATGCTCAAGGTCAAATACTTTTCAGATGTTATTAATATGTGTAAATAATTTGTGTTGATTCAGAAATAATATTTTTTGACAATATTTTTTGAAACTGGAAAAATAAGTGAAAGTTAAAAATTCTATGAACATTTATTCTACGAGTGTTAATGAAATGAAAATCCACAGCCTGTTTCCAGTCTCCGACCGGGTCAGGAATGGAATGAATGAAGCCCCCAACTAGCGGCGAGGATATGAACTGTGCCGGCTGCCGAGGCCTGACGCACTCCTCTGGGGCAATGATTAAATGAATGACAGATGAAATGAAATGATAGTGGAGAGTGTTGCTGGAATGAAATTTTGACAGGGAAAACCGGAGTACCCGGAGAAAAACCTGTCTGCCTCCGTTTTGTCCAGCACAGATCTCACATGGAGTGACCGGGATTTGAACCACGGACCCAGCGGTGAGAGGCCGGCGTGCTGCCGCCTAAGCCACGGAGGCTCTACGAGTGTTAATATTATATAAAAATTCAAACAGTGAACTACGATATTTCCAGTAAAGACAATTAAATTTGAACTGGATTTAATCATGAATAATGAATATAATTTTGGAACACAGTCTACAGGACTAATAATCAGACTTGTGTTTCCAAAGATAATTGTCCAATGTGTTGGAAAATTTCTGTACATTGTGTAAATAATGATGTGGGTCGCCACACGTGAATGATGCTGCTTTGAGTATCTTATTTTTCAGTCAATTTTAACTTCAGAATAAAATGAGATAATTTTACATGATGTGTTATGCCCAGTTGAATCTCCTTCTATCCTTATTGTTGCATTGAGCCAAAAATCAGTAAAGCATTTTTTTCATTTGATGTCGTTTTTGCGATTAGCTTTAACCCATCTGGCGCCCCGGGATATTTTGACTCTCGTGCTGACTGATTCTTGGTAAAATGCATATGTGGTCGTGCGGACTCCGGTCCAAACGGGCACAATACGTGTGCATAGTTTAAAGCTCTCGGCTTGCATACTTTATGATATATGCGTATTTGGATTTTAAAAAATTGAGAGCATTTATTAACAGTTGGCAGCCCTGGTGGCTCTTAAGAATATGCTCAGTCATATCTGTTTATGTACACATAGCACATACGAAATTTGGTTGAAATCCAATTTATAGTGTAGAAGTTATATGCATTTTAAATTTGGACCTATCAGCAGGTTTATAATCATTTTGGCAACACTGCCATGCATGGCCTCCTGGAAATTAAACTGCAATATTATTATCTATACGTGTGCCAATTTTGAAATAGCTCCCATTCATAACTTCCAAGATATCCAATATGGAGCTCAAATTTCAATTGCGATTTTTCAGCAGTTGGTAGCACTGACATCATTTTCAAATATCGCCGTGAGTAATTCAGGTATAGATCTTTACTGCTACCAAATTTTGTTCCGATTGCTCCAGCCGTTTAGGAGTTGATGGGGGGGGGGGGAGGGGACACACACAGCCAGACAGACAGACAGACACACATTTGCCCGATCTCATAAGTCTACATTTTCCTCATTTTTGCAAAATGTGAAAAGTAGGCTAAAAAATAGTACATTAACCAACAGCTCGATATAGAGAGAATATAATTAACATATGGACAGATGACCTCGCTGTTCCGCCCATTAAAACAATCATCATTATCATATTCAGCATAATTAATATATGTCTCCGGCACATTCGGAAAATACATTACATTAGACCACGATTATTATCTTATGGCACAGGCCTATACACACGCAACGAGTTTCGTATTTTGGTACGTCCATGCCCTGGTGCGTGATTGAGAGGGGAGGAACCTTCACTTTGTTTGTTGCTAAGGAAATGTTCATATCGGCTCCTACTGTAAAGGTACGTCAGGTTCACGCGTGTTTGCGCCATCCGCTAATAACCGCAGTCTCTTTCTCCATTTTAAAATATTCTAACATTCAACCTTCTCTTGCTATACGGTACTTATCCGCGAATAATAATTGTTAATTTCTTCTAGGAAGCAAAATAAAATTGATTTTATAAAAACATTATCATTTACCGTAAGAGAGTGACTGACTGACTGACTTACGTTCTGAATCGACTACGTTACGTTGGCCGTCTCCAGTGGTAGAAAGCCCAGATCTTCCTCCTCTTCTTCACCTGTGCAACCAGTCTCTATATCAGCGGCATCCAGCATTTACAAGCTCCGCATGCTAGCTATGCTGCACCGCACGCTGGCAGGCTAGATCCTGCCTCTCTGGGCTCGGTTTCTGCCCTGACTGCCAGTACTGCGACAGCTCTTCGCCGCGTCTAACCAGGTCAAGTTGGGATCGCTAGCGCACCGAATGTAAGGGAAGCAAGCAAACAAACAAACAAACAAACAAACAAACCAACTGTTCGTCCAATGCGCTGGTTGTCCGACATATCTACATTGTGTTTCGTGCACCTCCCCACGTGCCGGTACTTGAAAATTACATGCTTAGTGTTAAAAAAAGTCAGAAATACTGTACTGATAAGGTGTCATGGAACTCATTTAAGCCAAAGCAATTTCGGTCACTTTATTGAACAACAGAATAAAGTAGGCCGTTGTACATTGCAATTACGGAAGAATCTTTTAAATTAGAAATTAATGATTTCCCAAGCCATTTCTGGAAAGCTTAATGGTGGTCCCCAGGTCGTCTTGGCCTCAATAACAAGGAACCAAGAACTTCTTTATTGTTGTATAATCAACAAATTACTAATATCCATACAAGTGAAGGTCACGTGGCGTAGCCGTATTCGTTATATCGTGCACTATGGCCACGTGGGCAGCTACCATGTCCAGATTTCCCAGGTTCGAATCCCGGCGCTGACAGCAGCTATTCTGAGTGTGGCTTTTCCCCGGGTTTCTCCACACTCCCTCCAGGCAAATGCCAGGATAGTGCCTTACTTCAAGTGGTGTCGTGCTGGATGCGACCCGTGCCGCAAGCGACCCACCAATTTGCCATCGTGCCACTAGCGACCCAAGCACTGATGTATTGATGGAATCTGTGAATTTATATCTCATCTGTCCCTGCTAAAATTCCGCTTAGGTAAAAATTGAAGTGCTTATTTCCAAAGTGACGTAAATCCAAAATTGATGGTTTTTCAGTTTTTTCTTTCATAAGCAAGTGTATAGGTTCTCTCAACGTATAGCAATACGTCGTATATCCCATATTAACTGAGATCAAAGAACTAAGTTTATTTGAAAAGTGATTTAACTCCGGTTGGTTGGTTCTTAAGTTTAGGGGCTGCGACAACGCGGTCATGTAGCCCCATGTACTTCGGGTGTGTGTAGAATCTGTCTAATAACCGGTGTTAATTGTGATGACTGTATTAGTGTGTGTTATCTGTTTTTTTTTTTAATTTAAGTACTGCAACTTAGAATTTTTCAAATAGTTCCTACTTCTGCCGCCAAACGCCACCGTCAACGACTACTAGGCCAAGTTCAGAACTTGACTACTAGACGCCACCGCAGTCGGCTCTTGGCAAAGAACGTAGAAACCTAAGAGCGTTGTTTACATTCTTAACCTATCCAATTAAGCTTCACACAGGTGCAATTAGTGGAAGGTCCTTTAACATGCCATAAATTTGACATAGGACCGCCGGCTTTACTTCCTCTCCGAAGGAAGGCATACTGAGGGATTTTTAACGCTCTTAAAAATTCCGACGGCTTCGGCCGGGTTTGAACCCGCTATCTTGGGCATGGAAGCTCAACATGCTACCGACTACGCCACCGAAGCCGCCCGATTTAACTCCAACGGGTATTTATTTCCAAAATGTCTTATATCCATGTTGACCAATCCGATGGCTCTCTGGACATCACGTGATAAATCAAGGCTATGGCTGACTTTGAAGAATATGACAGACCATCAGTTTGTGTTTGTTGTGTTAAATGTTCATAAATGCCACTCAAAGGGTATGTCAATATACTGTATGATTTAGTTCCAAATCGCCCTAACTCCAACTTACAGGAGCCGATTACCACAATTTCCATTGATAGGAGATTTTTAAAACACAGTGCCAGGATGTGCATACAAGTTGTTGTTGTTGTTGTTGTTGTTGTTGTTGTTGTTGTTGTTGTTGTTGTTGTTGTTGTTGTTGTTGTTGTTGTTCTTGTTGTTGTTTGAGTCTTCAGTCTTTTGATTGGTTGATGTAGCTCTCCATGACTCCCAGTCCTGAGCTAATCGTTTCATCTATACATAGCTAACACACCCTATGTCCAAGGCAATCTGTTTAACATATTCTAACCTTGGTCCACCCCTGCAGTTCTTGTACTCAACCCTTCCTTCGATAACTAAGCTTGCTATTCCTGGGTGTCTTAGTACGTGTCCTACCAACCTATCTCTTCTCTTCATTAGCAGTCGCCAGAAACATCTCTCCTCTCCCACTAGTCTTAATACCTCTTCGTTTGTAACCCTATCTACCCATCTGATCTTCATAATTCTCCTGTAACACCACATTTCAAACGCTTCAATTCTCCTCTTTTCTGCTGCACCAATAGTCCAAGTTTCACTTCCATAGAGTGCCACGCTCCAGACAATGGCCTTCAAAAATGACTTCCTAACAGCTAAATCTATATTCGATGTCTACAGATTCCTTTTCTGTAGAAATGCTTTCCTCGCCTGAGCTAACATACTTTTTATATCCTCTTTGCTTCGTCCATCACTGGTTATTTTGCTTCCTAAGTAACAGAAGTCTCCTACTTCCTTTAGTTTTTCACCTACCAATTTGATGTCCATAGAGGATTCTGATGTATTTCGGCTGCATTCCAATATTTTTGTTTTAAATTTAGTATGTATGTCTACCCCTTATTATTCCCGTTTTCCAACGGGGTCGGGGATGAGATGCGATGGAAGTCTTTGTGGCGATGTTTTTACGGCCGGATGCCCTTCCTGACGCCAACCTCATGAGAGGAGTTAATGAGAGATGAAATGAATGATGGTGAATGAAACTGGGCAAGGATGTGGAAGGAAGCGGCCGTGGCCTGTCAGAAGGTACCGTCCCAGCATTTGCCTGGTGTTGAAAATGGGAAACCACGGAAAACCATTTCAAGGACGGCCGACGGTGGGGCTCGAACCCACGCGTCTACCGAGTCAGCAGAGAGCTTGGCCCCATGACCTAATGCTGCGCTTTAGCCAGCGAAGCCACTACTGTCGGTTTTTGTTTTAAATTTAGTAATGAATGAAATTACATTATATTCATAATCATATCTGATTTTAATTATACGATGACACAAAAACGCGATTTCTGAAGTTTCGCATTTCATGGATTTACGTCACGTTGGAAATAAGCTCTTCAATCTTCTCTCGAACAATGGGTCGCATGGGGCACTGTAAGCTACTAGCAGAGTCGCTACAGCCACGATTTTCACTGGGTCGCATCCGGCACGGTCGCACTTGGCACGTAATCCTTCAAGTCTTAGGGCACCTACCTCATCCTCGTCCCTAATACGTTGTCCTCCTCCTTGTGTAGCGACTAGCGTTCTTGGCTGTCACCCCAGAGGTTCGACTTCAATTCCCGGCTCTGCCAAGAAATTTAATTTTGGTCTGAGGGCTTGAACGGAATCCACTCAGCCTCATAAGACAAAAACTGAGAAGAAATGGGTTCGATCCCAACCTCAGCCATCCTGGAAGTGGTTCTCCGTGGTTTCCCACTTCAACTCCAGGCAAATGCCACGATCGTTCCTAAATTAAGACCACGGTTGTTTCCTTCCCAATCCTCTTCTGAATTACAAATACGCACACTAATAAAGCCATCACAATAACTCAGGTTACCAGACAAAAGTCCACACTCACCCTAGTACACGGGGATAAATTAATTCGAGGTCCAAGCCCCTTAAATAAAGCAACAACGACAACAACCTAATATAGTTACACACTGTTACAGACATCGCATAAATATAGCCTAGGTTAATAAACAAGTTCAACACACACCCAACTACACTGGGCTGATGACTAAGATGTCCCAGGCCCCTAAAATGAACTAACAACAACAAAAAAGTGAAGGCACAACTGCGTCCTCCTGAAATGTATCGAGGCTCATGGCCCGTCTGATAAACATCCTCCCCTTTGCCGGTGACGTCAATCTAGTTGAAGTAATCCCTCTCTCCCTCCCTTTCTTATATCAACTTCTTGAGCTCAACTTCCAAGAGAAATATCCTGAGACCTTTTCCTGATGCTCCTTTTTTATTTTTGTTCCATATAGAAAACAACTTACAGAACAAAGACGTGATCAAATGGATAAAGATAAAAGCTCACGTTTCACACGAAATGGCTTAAAATAAATCTCACTTGAGACATATAGCACACAACACTCTGAATCACTTCAGCTTGTCACGTAATCCTAATAGGCTATAGCCACTGGATGGAATAGTGACGGGATCGAGCCTCTCGCATCATAAAGCACATGGCTGAACTCTACGACTATTGGTAAATGAAACCCTCAGTTTGTCATCCCCAGTGACATCCATCCACGCAGTATCAATCACGAGTTGTTGTTTTTTTGTCGTGTGGCCTCCTGAGAGGCCAAGTGCAGGTCTTTCTATAGAGCATCCAGCGTTTAGAAAAGACTGTGGAGCCTTATGGCGACAGTGTTGCTAACTCTAGGCAGAGGTAGCGCTGACGTCATACGTTATGTTCACCCGCTTCGAGTACTGTTCTTTCATAAGTTAGCGAGACAACACAACTCCAGCAGCTACCTGAAGTAGAACACGCACAGGAACAGGCCCCGGGCTATAAACGGGCATACTGGGCATTTGCCCAGGGCGCCAAATTTTAGGGGGCGCCGAAATTTAGGTGACGTTGAACGCAGAAATAGGTTGACCCAACAATCCCAACATTGAAAATACGTACCGGTATGACATGGAAATCTTTAAAAAGTAGGATAAAAGAACTATAATTTACGTGAATATAAAATAAAAGTAATATTAAATATCACATATACAGTATTCGTAGTATTTATGTTTAATCATGATTACAATTATTATAATACAGTATAATAATATAATCAGTATTATCTGTAAAGAATACTAGTGTTGGCAACAATGTAAGCTGTGTTGCACGGTTGACGCTGTTGGCAATACTCATGGATTTACAACTGGCGCATGCGCTGCGTGATCTTGTCAACCCTCAAACTTTCAAGCGGATTTTTCTAGATCTGAGCGTATTTACAATGACGGTAGTAAGCGTAAGTTACACTTACTGTAAAACTGTTTAAATAATGTACACGTTCCAATGGTGAATCTTATTTTAGAGATTGGCTGATCTACTCACAATCGTCTGGAAAAGTCTTTTGTGTTCCTTGCTGCTTGTTTCAGCCGTTGGACAAGAAAACTGAATTTTCATCCAGGTTCAATGATTGGAAACATGGAAATGAGTTGATTAAACAACATGAACAATCTGTTGAGGTTGGCTAAAAATGTCATTTTGATATCTATGGAAGTTGGCAACCCGCTGCTCTTTTGTTTAAATAAAATAAAATCTACACTGCGGTGAAGTCGTTACGTGAAAAATAAGTGCATGTCCGTTTTATTCAATCGAACAATACAATCTAATAGAATCTAATAGAAGTTATCTAAAAATATAAAAGAAAAGATTACTTCAACAGGTCATGGGCTTCAGACACGCTCATTGAGCTAAGAGGATCGTGAAAATCAAGAAATAAGAATTAGCAAGACCAGCGTCCCAGCAAACGATGACTGAAGAAGATAGTGTGGGTGAGCTTAAAGGTTTTACCATTCTAAAAAATGCAGAAAACTATATTTTATGGGAGCTAGATTTAACAACGCTGCTCCAATCCAGGTATCTCCTATCTTTTCTGAAAGGAACTGCTACAAAACCAAATACGGATAAGGCAAAGGAGTTGGAACAATGGGAGGCCAAGGATGCCAAAGTTAGTTACTACATTCTCAAGACAATAGATTACTCTTTGATACCTCTAGTGCAAACTTGTGAAACGTCAAAATCGATGTTCGATCTCCTAACAAAAATATACAAGAGATACACCGAACAACAGAAGTATCAGCTATTGTCATCTTTCTGCGGATACAAGTATGATAACAACAAAACCCTCATGCAAAATATATCTGAAGTAAGAAATCTAGTGGCAAGACTCAGGAGTCTAAAAGAAGACATTAGTGAACAGATGGTAATCACCAAAATAATTACCACTCTGCCAGGCCAATACAGATATTTTAATACAGTGTGGGAGGCCACACCCGCTGCTAAGAGAACCCTGGAAAATCTCATTTCAAGACTTATGATACAAGAAGAATCAAATACAACTGTAGAACTCAAAGTAGCTTTCAAGACTCAAAAGAAATCTAACAAGCCAAGTCAAGTGAAATGCTACAAGTGCAACAAGATTGGACATAAAGCTAACAACTGCCCTCCTAACAGGCAAGACCAGGGAAGACCAAAACAGAAGCAACAGCATCAAGCTTCTGGAAAAAGTGATCTACAGTGTAAAAATTGTAATAAAGGTGGACACGAAACCTCTGACTGCTATGCAGGTAAAACTTTTGAACCATGCAAATATTGTGGGTTAGACAATCATCCAGATTGGAATTGCCACAGAGAGAAGCTGCGTAGAAAAAGGGTTCAAAATAAAGAACAGGAGCTATACGTGGTTGAAAAACAATGCCATACAACAGAAGAAAAATCTGGAGAAGAGTTTCTTGAAGAGTTTGTTGTGGATAGTGGATGCACGAGCCATTTGACTAAACAAGATGCGCTGCTCACCAACAGGAGAACAACTGAACCTCAAAATATAAAAGGTGCAAAGAAAGGTGGGACTATGGTCACTGAACTTGAATGAGACATTGAAACCAATGATATCATATTTCAGAATGTCTCATATGTGCCTGAGCTGTGTAGAAATCTACTGTCAGTGAACTGTGTCACAAATGGAGGTGGAACAGTTCTGTTTAAAGGCAACCAAGTTAAAATATTTGACAAGAATGAAAATGTCTTAATGACAGGCAGTAAAAATGAAGTAGGTATGTTCGTGATAGACATGAAAAACAACTTGGAAGCTCACGCGACAAAGAAAGAAGAAACAAATACCGCCATGATGTGGCATCGGAAGATGGGCCATATCAGTTCAAGATATCTGAAGAAACTGCCAGAACTCATCCAAGGACTACCAAGCAGCCTGTCAAAATATGAAGAAATCAAGTGTGATGTGTGCACAGAAGCTAAACAAGTAAGAGTTCCTTTCAATACTGTGAGAGCTAGAGCTACACGCCCATTGGAGATAATACATAGTGATGTATTGAACCCATGTACCATTGGCTCAAAAGGGGTCGAATCCATGTATTTGGGGAAGGAATGAAAGAAACATACAGTTTCTAATGTAACATAGAGAAATTTCAAGCCAGGATTCTAGCCTAACGTTGTGCAAGCGGCGAGGACCAGGTGTTCAGTAGATGAGATCATGCCTCTTGACATTGAGAAGGAGCCAGTCATGGATATTAATAGAACGAGTGGAAAGTTTTGGCTGTTAGACAAGGAAGCGTGACTCGGAAATCCAGCTTAGCTTGCATTAAAACGGCAACATCGCCGCTGTGCCAGTAGAAGAATAATTAAATTTAACCCATTTGCAGGAATAAAAATAAGTAAATAATCACTAGAGTGTGAATCATTTTGGATTAGAGATTTTTGTGTAAAGAAAAACCTTGTAATAATTGCACAGAAAAAAACTGCAAACGCAGTATACGTCATTGGGGATTCACTGATACCAGAGGAGTGGGGAATATTAAAAATGAACAGCAACACCCACGCAGTTGAAGACTACAAATTAATTAATATCTCCGAATTGCACGATCGATTCTTATGCGCAATGAGATCATTTGACGTTGAGAAGACGAGCTTTCTGGAGATATAATTTTTATAATTGTACGACAATTAGTTCAAAAGTTGGTCACGAAAAGGACTAGGATTTTATATTTTTGTGACTAAAAAGTATAAAACTCCTGGCCTAACCAAGCCAAACATGCAGTCATTCCGACAGCCCGTGAGGGGGCGTCACTCTGTATCACACCGAATGCAGTTACTAGTCCGTCCAGGGGACGTGACGTTGGAGCATCATAACCACGCAGTATTCAAGAGCCCGAGGGGGGCGTCACTACGCATCATGCAGTTTCCGATAGCCCAGGATGGCGTTACTCTGCATCAGTACAAGCAGTATTCCGACAATCCGTGAGGGGGCGTCACTCTGCTTCATCATACATCGAATTCAGATAGTCCGTGTGGGGCGTCACGCTGAAACACACCGAAGACTGTATACCAGCTTTCCTTGAGGGGAAAAACGCTGTATCACACCGAATGAAGAATATCCGATAGCCACAGGCGTCGCGTTATCAATAATTTACGTGCCTCCGTATGGCGTTGTAAAGAAGTAAAAGTACAGTATCGCCGTGTTTGAAAAAGTAGGAAAATCCTAGTTACAGGATTTAGGTCCGACAGTATAAAAGTTTACAGTGAAAAGTTCATAAAATACAGTCAGAGCAGGCTGCGAATGTAGGACTCAGGGCGATAGGTCTTTAAGTAAACGACCAAAAATATCATAACGTACGGAAGTACCGTAACAGAAGGATAAACAGTTTATCTAATTTAAAGAACCCGAGCAGGGACAGAGAAAATAAGGTTCGTAAGTATTTTCGAAGATTAGAAGTGCAAGAACCGAATAAGCAAAGAGGAAGACAGGAAACTAATAGACATCGTTTTAAGAAAGCAGACGAACTATTCAAAAGCACTAAGACGCAAGAAGTATTAGTTGCTAAAAAATCCGTAGGTCACCGATAAATTATCGAGAGGACCGTGAACAGAACAGACTTTCGCTAAGATCAATAAATAGGATCTAAAAAAAAGGGAGCCGTTCGTGTCAGAGGAATAGCAGATCGTCAAGAACGAGATTCGAAGGAGTGCTATTGCAGGGAGAAAGTAGACGAGTCGAGACTTTTACATTCAGAGAGGATAGGAAGCCGACATTACTAAATTTCACCCTTGGAGACGGGAGATCAAGAGGTCACGTGTGATAGGCTTTAATAGCGGCCTAGTGATCAATATTTGTGAAGTGTAAATATATCAAGTTGTTGTGTTAAAAATAATATATTTTCAGTGTTTTTTATTGTGTGTTCTAAACGGATACACCAGTGTATTTAAAATGTTATTAGTGTTAAATATATACGTGTTAAATATGTGTCAAGATATATCTGTACATGCAATGAAGTTGTACACGAAGGAGTAAGTTAAAAAGTGGGCCAAAAATGACACATCGCAAGAGGAGAAGGGTCAAGAAACGACCTTAAACATGTGAGTAAAGATTTTCATTATGTTTTGGTGTCGGGAAATGATTGTGTACAAATCCACCGGAGTTTTTGAGTAAAAGGGATGTTTCTAAATAACTAAATACAGAATAAGAACGCGGTCTGAACAAAAATAGGATTTTGAGAAATTATAAATAATTATTTGAAAGAATAAATCCTGTAGAGGAAATGTATGAATAAAATGTCAGTGTGTTTGACGAATGTTATAAAAGCAAGCGCATTTAATAATAACAATGATAATATAAAGGAAATATAAATAAAGATTCAACTGAATAATATGAAAGTAAGAGCATTGGAGCCTTAATAAAAATATAAGACATGATGTTAATGCATGTTCTTAAAAATAGAGCGATTTATAGTCAAGGGAAAAGATTAATATAAAAATTGAGATATGTATCAATTGTCAATATGGAATTTGTCAGTTCTTTGGATGACGCTAGGCTTAAAATTAAAGTATAGCGCAACGGAGCGCAATTAAAATAAAATGTCACGCTAGGAACGCGTAAAAGTTAAAGTACTTGGTAAGTTACTTATGAAGGGTAGTTGATTGCAGTGAATTGAGATATGTTGTAAGTCCTCTAATTGTGACGTAGATCACGAGGCCATGTGTGTGTTATTATGTAAAAGGGAGCAAATGTATGGTATTATTGTGCGTAGGTCATGTAGGCTACGGCTGACCCTAAATCGCATTTTGTATAAGTCCTCTAATGTGGAAATGGTTCCCGAGGCATGTTAAGAGATTCGAACCCAGAATCCTCTTGTTGTTGAAGCCCCTAATTATTCGTCGTAGAATGTGTATTACTCTTCCCAATCAATGAGGACCCTTTATAATTAATAAATGCCAAGGTTACGAAAGTGGTTTATGAGCCCAATAATATTGTTGAAAGTAATACGAGAAGTAGAATGCCAGGTCTCCCCAAAGAACTGAAAATGAAAGGAAGATTTGTTTAAAAGCTTTGAAGAGAGCTCCACCCGCAGACTAAACGGGAAGTTTCCCGCACAGTCATAAATCACGCTCAAGTATTACGGTCAGACCCTAGGAGCAGGAGGGGTGGCTGAAGGCCGTCTTGTAAGAAGTAATGAATACACCGTGAGTGTTTAAAAGTTGTTAATGACCCGGGAAGTGAACCGAGGTCCATGTAGATTGATAATTATCGCTTGCCAGTTCAGATCGTAGTTTTCTTATGTGATAATGGTCTTATAAGACAAATAAATAAATAACAATCCCTATTGTAATGTCGTATGGAAGTAGGATTCCACGAGTTAAATGAAGATAACTAGGTTCCGGGAGTAATCATAGTTTTTGACTGTGTCAAGTAATCTTTACAACTCTGGAGTACACAAGTATTTTCCCGACCACCGTGATGAATTTGTAAAACTTGAGAGAGATGGTAAATGCTGAGAACATGTGAAGTGCCCAAATATTGAAGTAGATAATTGACATGTAATGTTAAATGTAATTATATATTTGTTTTGATGATAAGAAAATATAGAAATAGTATTTGAGGTGTACAAGAATGACACCATTGTTGTTGGAAAATATCGAGCCAAAGGAGCTCGTAGTTATATGGAACTTTAAGATAGGTACTTTATGGAAGTAAAAATAATTATGAATTTTTGGTTTTAAAGGAAACCATGTGTTTTAAGAAAATATTTGTTTAATTCTTATATTATTCCTTGTTCATTTGGAACAAGTAGAAGATTATTGGTCAGTAATTTAATTGTTTTATTGTTTGTAGCGCCATAATTTTTGGTTAATTAAATGTTTTAAAATAGGAGTTGATTTTGTTGTTATTTTTGCAAGTGTATCCTCAATTTAATCCAAAATGTGTAAGTCACAGAGTGGGAGAACATACTGCAACCCCGAAAATCCCGAATTGAGCAATGCTGGCATACTGTGATTTGCATATTTCTTGCTAAAAGGGCACAGTATGTGGAAAGCTTGATCCACCAACATACAATGGCAAACATTATTTTATGACAGTGCTAGATGACTATACCCATTTTCTGGAAGTGTACCTTCTAGAGACAAAGGATGAAGCTGAAGAATATCTGCAGGAATACATCACTAGAGCTCAAGCTAAATTCAACATGAAAGTGCACAAACTGAGGATTGACAATGGTGGCGAGTACAACAGTGATTTCTTCAAATATTGGTGCAAGAAAAACGGAACAGTGCTGGATAACACTGTTCCTCATACTCCAGAACTGAACGGGAAAGCGGAGCGCATGAACAGGACCCTGCTTAATAAACTCAGAGCTATGCTACTTGATGCCCAACTATAAAATGACATGTGGGGGCATGACGTCCAATCAGCAACATATCTCCTCAACAGGAGTCCATCCTCCACCTGTGAGAAGACACCAGCAGAACTATAGTATGGCAAGAAACCAGTCTTGTCAAGAATGTTCATCTTCGGGCAAGAAGTTTACTCAAAAGTAGTACGAACGAACATGAAACTCAACAGTAGAAGCAACAAAGGAATATTTGTGGGATACACAACAAATGGTTACAAGATATTCAACAAAACAGCCAAGAAAATCTACACTTCCCATGACATAATACCTGTCTATGAGCCTGAGAAGAGAACAGCCCCAGCATCAGTTGTCACTGGAAGATTTTGATGAGAATGAAATGGAAAATGAAATAAATAATCAAGAACAAGAAGACAACGAATCAGAAGAAAGTGAAGATTGTAGTAGTGAAGTAGAAGAAGATGATGGGGAAGATGAACAAGAGGATCAACAACCACACCAAGAAAATGAACAAAACCAAAGAGAAAATATACGTCACGAAAACCAAAGAGTGGATGAAGAACAAGGAAGACTAAGAAGAGAGAGAAAAAAGCCTGCCTGGCACAAGGATTATTATATGGGCTCTGAAGATGAAGAAAATGAAGCTCTACTAACGTATGAAGACTACATGGAAAGCGCTGAAAAGAAACAGTGGGAAAAAGCCATCCAAGAAGAGAAAGAATGTCTTAAAAAGAATAATACCTGGACAATGGTTCCAGAAAAATATGCCAAAGGCAACAAAATAATAACTAGCCGATGGGTATTTAAACTAAAAGAAGATGGAAGATATCGTGCTAGAGTTGTAGCTAAGGGATGTCAGCAAAAAAAAAAAGAATTCTCTAGACTTTAGTGACACATATTCATCAGTTGTGAGAATTCAGTCACTCAGAGTTCTACTCGGCATAGCAGCTATAAGAAAATATGTGATCAAGACATTTGACATAAAGTCAGCTTTCCTGTATGGAGATCTCAAAGAAGAAATATTCATGAGACCACCACAGGGGTTTAATCATCCGGGCATGGTGTGTGCACTCAACAAAGCACTTTATGGACTGAGACAAGCGCCCCGTCAGTGGTACAGAAAACTAAGTGATTTCCTAAAGACTGAACATCTGGAACAAACAAAATCTGACAGATGTGTCTTTACTAACAAGAAGAAGACCCTATTCATTGCCCTTCATGTGGACGACGGATTGATTATGGGCCAAACAGAAGAAGAGGTGAAAAGACTGAAGGAAACTTTTGAAACTGTGGTGTGTGACCGTCCAAAACAATATTTAGACATGAACATAGAGATTCAGCAAGATGGAATCTCACTGTCTCAGAAGAACTAATCTGAACAGATAATAGAACGCTTCAAGCTAGGAAAATCCAAACCCAAGTCAACACCAATAGTGAAGAAAAAGACAACATCTGCTTTAAAAGAAGAGTTTGCTTATAGAGAGGCCGTTGGCAGCTTACTGTATCTGCCTACCAAGACTAGACCTGACATCAGTTTTGCTGTCAATCATGCAAGTAGGCATACCACTGATCCTTCTCAAGAAGATGTCATAAATGTAAAAAGAACAATAAGATACTTAAAAGGCACTGCCACAAAAGGGATTAAGTATGTTGCAAAAGAAGCAGATCTACTGAAAATTGAAGCATTCTCCGACTCTGACCTGGGAGGAAATCAAGATAGAAAGAGCACAACAGGATTTGTAATAAAATATGCAAATGGACCTATTGCCTGGTGCTCCAAGAAGCTGACTATAGTGGCATTATCATCAGCTGAAGCTGAGTATGTGGCTGCAGCAAAATGTGTAGCACAGCTGAAGCACATCACCACATTTGTTCATGAACTGCTCAACAGAAAGCCAACAGTGACTCTGTACATGGACAATATGAGTGCCATTAATATGATCAAGTCTGGGCAGCTCACTCTAAACAGCAATCACATTGACATAAAATATCATTTTGTCAGTGATGAGTTCAGCAAAGGATGGTTCAAGATAAAGCATGTCTACACAGAAAATCAACAAGCAGATATCTTTACCAAGGCCCTCAACAGGGTGAAATATCAACAATTCCGAGATCAGCTTGTCATGTAAAGCAAGAAACATCAAGACTGCTACTTTGTATATTACTTTGACTTTATTTACCATTATTTTGTGCCAAATTGTATGTTTATCAAAATCTCCTTTTTACAGGGGGTATGTTGAGGTTGGCTAAAAATGTCATTTTGATATCTATGGAAGTTGGCAACCCGCTGCTCTTTTGTTTAAATAAAATAAAAACTACACTGCGGTGAAGTCGTTACGTGAAAAAATAAGTGCATGTCCGTTTTATTCAATCGAACAATACAATCTAATAGAATCTAATAGAAGTTATCTAAAAATATAAAAGAAAAGATTACTTCAACACAATCAGCAGACCATCGTTCCAACGTGCTAACTTACATTAATAGACGAAAACACAAAGAGGAAATTAATAGACTAAGTTACTCTTCTTTCAACCCAATATGAGCAGGAGGTCACATATTGGCGAAGTGTATTACTCAGAATTGTGTCTGTTTTGAAATTTCTCTCAGTTAGAGGATTCCCTTTTCAAGGTGAAAGTGAACGTTCAGGATCTACCTCTAATGGTTTGAATTTGTAATCTTGGTTTTTAGTGTGATTAATGTATCAACAAATGGCTACAATATTGTATGAACGACTTACTTTTCTTATTATCTCCTGTGATGCATCCTAGTTGTTTGTAAAAAAAAAATCCTATTATGCTATTTTTATAACACATAAATGAGTAAAAGGGCGCCAGTAGACCATTTGCCCAGGGCGTCTTATCACCTTAGCCCGGGGCCTGCACAGGAAGGAGCAGTTTGCAGGTGTTAACGGATTGGGCCAGTATTAAAGATACCCTACGCGAAGAGAACCAATAAAAGCATTCATTTCGAGGTGATATGACGCATTGCTGATTGACATATGTCGAGAGCACAACCCTTCTTTCCTTCTCGGATGTACTGTATGCTGACGATGTTAACAATTTTTACGTCAGCAATACTGTTGACCATCACTATTTTGTTATTAGTTAGGCTATAATTTAGTTTCTTTCAATTCTATTCTTGTTGGTTTGTTTAGATTAATATTTGTAATATTGTAGTGAGTCAGCCATGCGGTTAGGGGCGCGCAGCTGTGAGCTTGCATTCGGGAGATAGTGGGTTCGAACCCCACTGTCGGCAGCCATGATTCGATCGAACAGAAAATAAAACAAGACACACAGCAATAACAGCAATAACGGATAGTGCTTCAGAACTTACGTTGCCGGCGGAACTGAGCACGTGCTCCACTCCGGCCGAGCATGCAGCACTGGACGAGGCTCTTCTTTCCAGCGTGCTAACCTCGAAAATGTTTAAATTACTAAGACGTAATATAAACGATACTTGTATGCAATAACAAAGGTAATCAATTGTCAGATAATTGTAGGAAGCTATTATGACGAAAAATATATATGTTCAGAGTTCCTTCATGATAAAATGTGAGGTAACAAAACCAGTGTAGGAAGGGTTTCCGTTAAAAGTAAAAGCCCATAAGACCCACAGTCTTTTCTAAACGCTGGATGCTCTATAGTCGACGCCCGTGGGCGACTTGCGCGTCGGGATGAGAGATGGAATGGATAAAGATGGATGAAACTGGCCAAGGATGTGGAAGGAAGCGGCCGTGGCCTGTCAGACCGTACCGTCCCAGCATTTGCCTGGTGTTGAAAATGGGAAACCACGGAAAACCATTTCAAGGACGGCCGACGGTGGGGCTCGAACCCACGCGTCTACCGAGTCAGCAGAGAGCTTGGTCCCGTGACCTAACGCTACGCTTTAGCCAGAGTAGCCACTGCTGTCGGTAATCACGAGGTAAAAAGCCAGTATACCTAGGTAAGTTACTCTTAAGTTTTAGACGTTCGTTTGTTTATATTATATTCGATTCGCTAGCGATCCCAACTTGACACGGTCAATTGTAACCCTCCCCTGATTGTATTCAAGTGGAATTCAATAAAGTAATTACACCTAGTGTCCTCCAATAAACTACACACATCAAAAAAAGTTTTGCATCACCTCGGTTCCAAGAGTTCCGGAACCTTTAAATACAAAGGGAATAGAGATCAACACAAACAACATTTCAGCTCGTTTTATTGCTCATGAGACCCACACATTGCATGTTGTACCATCATACAGCTAGACTTTCAGCATTTGTGGTCCAGATTGCAGTACACACCACTACCTCTAATACCCAGTAGCACGTCCTCTTGCATTGATGCATGCCTGTATTCGTCGTGGCATACTATCCACAAGTTCATCAAGACACTGTTGGTCCAAATTGTCCCACTCCTCAACGACAATTCGGCGTAAATCTCTCAGAGTGGTTGGTGGGTCAAGACGTCCATAAACAGCCCTTTTCAGCATATCCCAGGCATGTTCGATAGGGTTCATGTCTGGCGAACATGCTGGCCACTGTAGTCGAGCGATGTCGTTATGTTGAAGGAACGCATTCACAAGATGTGCACGATGAGGTCGAGAATTGTCGTCCATGAAGACAAATGCCTCTCCAATATTCTGCCGATATGGGTGCACTATGGGTCGGAGGATGTCATTCAGGTATCGTAAAGCTGTTTCGGAGCCTTCCATGACCACCAGTGGCGTACGTCGGCCCCACATAATGCCACCCCAAAACATCAGGGAACCACCACCTTGCTGCACTCGCTGGACAGTGTGTCTAAGACGTTCAGCCTGACCAGGGTGCCTCCAAACACGTCTCCGACGATTGTCTGGTTGAAGGCATATGCGACACTCATCGGTGAAGAGAACGTGATGCCAATTCTGTGGGGTCCATTCAGCATGTTGTTGGGCCCATCTGTACCGCGCTGCATGGTGTCGGGGTTGCAAAGCTGGACCTCGCCACGGACGTCGGGAGTGAAGTTGCGCATCATGCAGCCTATTGCGCACAGTTTGAGTTGAAACACGACGTCCTGTGGCTGAACGAAACGCATTATTCAACATGGTGGCAATGCTGTCAGGGTTCCTCCGAGCGGCAATCCGTAAGTAGCGGTCATCCACTACAGTAGTAGCCCTTGGGCGGCCTGAGCGAGGCCTGTCATCGACAGTTCCTGTATCTCTGTACCTCCTCCATGTCCGAACAACATCGCTTTGGTTCACTCTGAGACGCCTGGAAACTTCCCTTGTTGAGAGCCCTTCTTGACACAAAGTAACAATGCGGACGCGATCGAACTGCGGTATTGACCTTCTAGGCATGGTAGAACTACAGACAACATGAGCAGCGTACCTTCGTCCTGGTGGAATGACTGGAACTGATCGGCTGTCGTACCCCCTCCGTCGAATAGGCCCTGCTCATGCATGGTTGTTTACATCTTTGAGCAGTTTTAGTGACATCTATGAACAGTCAAAGGGACTGTATCTTTGATACAATATACACAGTCAACGTCTATATGCCGGAGATCTGGGAACCGAGGTGATGCAAAACTTTTTTTGATGTGTGTATTTCCAAACATAAAATGAGGTTTATTTACATTTATCGCATTTAGCATGCACAAAAACGCAATATTTCTTGCAACATGCTGATTAACCTTATAAGTGGCGGTAAGCCAATTATCTTAAACTAGCATCCCGGCCCGGCTTCGCCCGGGAACAGTTGTGAATGCATTACGTGATAAGCGTTTCATTACGATGTCAATGAACTACGATCTATATCCCTTTTACGTCTCGGCATGATGGGTTAAAATCACTGACTGGACTATTAACTATATTATCATGGAGATGCATGTGCAACAAATTCTTGTCAGACGTAATTTAAGAATGGCGAGGTGCATGAAACACAAATCTCCCTGCTGTCCAATCTAAAAACACTTATAGTGGACGATATATTGCATATAGAGATGTGCTCTCGCGTACGTTTTTGTAGAACTTTTCATGCTGAACAATTCTTACACTCATTGTATATTGATCTTATTAACGGCTTGCCCAGCGTTAACTTAAAAAGCGCACGGACGCTGGTGTATTTTTGCAAATACACGGAAAGAAAAATTAGCTTTTGCTGTTCTTCATTACTTTATATCAGTCCATTTATTTACATTTCTTTCCCGCACACACCAACATCGAACTGTTACCTCCTGTTTGCCCCGTGCATTTGTTCATTTTTTCTGTCAGTTTTTTACAGAAACGCATATTCCGTCGAACCAGCCTGACAGCGTCCCATCGCTGCCTTCCGAACTTCCATTGCTTCAAGCCATGAAGACTTCCACATTAATCCGCAGGGCGTCGTGTTCTTCACCAACAAACTACTCCGTGAAGACACCGCTCCAAGAAGAATTTTGTTTTTGTAATTTTTTTTCATGTTTATGTATAACCTCTTTGTTTTTTCCCCTTACTCGCCCGCTTCCCCCTCTTCTCGCCTCCTCCTACTGCTCTCTTCTCCGCGCGCGCAGCCCGCTCGCTCGGTCACTTCACTTCTACACTTCGTCTCGACTTGTCTCCGTGTTGTGAGCAACCGCTCACCCTCTCAGTGCACTCAACTTCTTGTTGGACATGCCGTCTAGGCCAGTGTACTTTCTCTGCGTCTAGCAGCCTTCACTTGTACGTCGGAAGTCAACCTAGTCAGTCGGAGCTTTACTAAAGCTCGTCTCCTCACCTCGAGAGACAAACTTTCAAATCTTCGCCATGTTGTGAATTCCTGACTAACGGTCACCTAAGGATTCGCCGTTCATCAGAAATGAGCTAAGTACTACTTCTACGTTCTTCAACTTATTTTAATTGATTTTAAATAGCTACATGCTTTTTAATGATCATTTTATAGGCAGTGTGAGATTTCTATATTTGGGGCAATAATCATCCTTCGCGGGATTTTCTATGTTGCGCTTTTGTCTATCTAAGCCAATCTGAACATGAAGCAGCATTTCTTATGCTTATTAAATGAGAGATTTTCTCACAACGTGGGACACCATTAAATTACGCACTGTCTATAAAATACTTAGCTCGTTCCACCGCTGGACTAACTTTTGCCCTATTCTTCAGTCATGATTGTTCTGGAATTTTCCATGCCGAACAATTTATCTACGAGTTAAACCTTCTAGTACTTTCCACTCACATATGGGAATACTTTTTCAAACTAAGGAAACTTCCTTATGAACTGCTAATCAATATCTAATTTTTCTTCCTCCGTTGGGATTTTTTCTGGTGCATTCAACTATAACCTACAACTTTCTCAAGCAATAGATTCTCGCAAATCTAGTGTAACTAGTTATTTTCCACCATTGCAATAACTTTCCTTGCTATCAACTTTTTGTGCTACTACAGTGAACTTTTCAACTATATCAACAGACTATAGTGAAAACAGTGCTTGTTCAACCTTTCATCCGCGTCGCGCTCGCCCGTGTACAATAAATACGGCCATGAACACTTTTCCATAATCCCATTTGATATTTCCCAAACCCTTTACTAACAAACCAAAATAATAAAATTGTTACTTTAGGTCTTTTTTCAATGAGGTGTCACTCTCAATAAGTGCCCTCCCTTACTTGTTCCACGTACAACGAATTATTTTCTGTAAAACTTCGTGTCTAGTACACGTCTTAAATTATATTGTTTCTCCCTTCTAATGAGGGAATACAATTCTTTCAACTCATAAGTGAGTTATCTCTAGGTTTCACGAAAGGGAAACTTGCCCCATTTTTCTCGTGATCCCTACTTAAACATAGGAGTTCTAGAAACTTCCTTTCAATTGTTCTCTTCAGGTTTCACAATAAGTGACCTGCCCTATTTGTATAATCTCCTATGTATAATCTACCCACGTGGCTTTGATTAATAAAAGAAGTTATAGAAACTTATATTTAATTCTTCCTGTTTTTGTTGTTGTTACTTTCGAAGTTGTTATTATTTCTAAGATACTTATCTAGAAATCCTTAAAGTACACACCTTGTACTTGATTTATTGTTTAACTTTAATTACGTCAGTTATCTTTAAATTTTTCATTTATTCATCTTAGCCATTTCAAAATCTTACGAAGATTTTAAAGCATATAAAAGGTTTAAAACCAAAAGAATTATCAATTGCCTGGCGCAAGCTTTAGATGTTTTCGGAGGTCTGCGACCCCAATTGTTTATAAAAATCAAAATTATATATTTGTTACAAAAACTACTTCCTTTTACATTGTTAAATAAATTAAAGATTTGTTCTTTGATTTATCATTTCTCAAGCATAACGGTTAGGCAAGATCCTGTCTTCCCTAACACTTCCTAGGTTCATACCATCTTTAATAAAAATAAATCAATTGATAGGGTTTTCACCACTTGTTGCATTTGAGCAAGAACTCTTAGTTATAACTTATGTCAAACTCTCTTCCTATTTCTCCATCCTTTTTCTCCAGTCCGAAACCCACTTCTTTTTCTTCACCATCTTCCCTTGGGGGTTAGGTTATTCCCAAGCTAATAATCTACCCAGACGCCAGGATTTCTTTCGGCATTTTCTCTGAAATTGTTACTGCTTGGCTTCCTTTGATCATAAATAAGTTATTTTCTACAGAAACCTTCCTCGAGGTATCCGTTACTGAATGGTGAAAACCGCATCAAAATCCATACAGTGGTTCTCGAGATGACCCGTGATATCCTAAAATCGGAGACTTTGTTTTATACTAACGGTAAGTAGAGATTATACGCCAATCAGTATAATTTAATATAATATAATCCCCCTCCCGTCCAATCTTAAATTGATTGTGAATTTTGCGGAACGGAAAGTTCACAGGCGAAATGAGAGTTGCACTTCCAGGGAATGGCGAGGTGAATGAAACTCAAATCCCCCTTCCGTCCAATCTCAACTTGACTGTGTTTCACAGGCGAAATGAAGAAAACCCGAGTTGCACTTCCAGGGATACTCCAAACACAACCTCCCTTCTCAGAAGTATTAACTCAACACGACTCGACGGTTTGCTGCTGGCTGTATCTGGGACAATCGGTTCGCCCGCTAGCTAGGCTGTAACAGGGATGATAGACTCGCCCTTAGCTAGCTCGTAAACTGTCGCCTCGGTAGTTGATTGGACATGGTTGGAAGAAATTAAAACGTAGAAACACTTATAGTGGGCGATGTATTGAAGATAGACATATGCTCTCGCGGACATTTTTGTAGAACTTTTCATGCTGAACAATTGTTACACTCATAGTATTTAGATATTTTTAACGGTTTGCCCAGCGTAAGCTTACAAAGCGCTCGGATGCCAGGTTTTTTTTTCGACTTTTCCACTGAAATCGTTACTGCTCGGCTTCCTTTGGTCATAAATAAATTATTTTCTTCAGAAATCATCCTCGAGATATCCTTTACAGAATGGTGAAAACAGCATCAAAATCCATCCAGTGGTTCTCGAGTATACCCGTAACATCCAAGAATCGGGGACTTTGTTTTATACTAAGTAGAGATTTCAGTCAACCAATGCCAAAATTTCAAAACAATACCTATATGATTCTATAGTACAAATCACAAGTAGCATTTACAAGCATTGTGAAATTGCTACTTTCACTATTCAACAATGCATGGCTAACCAAAACACTGGTTGGTAGTGATGTATGCGCACTGAAGGCATGTGGGAGCTGCATGTTGGCTACAAATCTGTATTCCTCAGTAATGACATTCCACTTCCCTTTTCGTGTTAGGACTGGAAGGGCAGTACTGAAAGAACAGCTTGTTCGACCTTTTTTAGCCGAAGGAGGTCCTGTCGTCGTTGTTTTTACGGCAGCGTATCCATATACTTTCGATCATAGTGAACGATGAGCATTGTCCACTGCTATTGGTTCTTCCTTAAGTGTTCGTGTATCATTTCTTGTGACAGCTCTTTGAAAAAAAATCATCTGATTACATGTTCAGCCTTTTTTGGCCTGTCAGATATCGAGTGCATCTGTGCCAAGCATAGCATAAAATACCGTGACACTGGTTAGTCACACTGTCGGCATCGTGAATGTGTTGTAAAATATGTAAGTCACGAGTTCCTCTGTCAATGTCTGCATCTTGGTGAATTTTCTTTGTAGGAGTTGTTGATGTTGATTATTTGATAAATCGTGGTCATGTAACCCCGTGTACTTGGGTGTGTGTAGAATTGGCATGATAACCTGCGTCGCTGTGATGTCTGTACTAGTGTGTATTTGTTATTTAGGTAGGATTTGGGTAGGAAGCGGCTGGGGCCTTAATTTAGGTACCATCCCGGCATTTGCCTGGAGTAAATGTGGGGAACCACGGAAAACCACTTCCAGGATGGCTGAGGTAAGAATCGAACCCGCCTCTTTTCAGTTTTGCCTCAAGAAGCTTGGTGTACCCGTTCCAGCCGTCAAACCAGAATTAAATTCTTGCCAGAGCCGGGAATCGAACCACGGTCTCCGCGGTGACAGCCAAGAATGCTAGCCATTACGCAACGAAGCGGACCTCATGGTAGGAAAGTCATGTCCTCGGGACATGTGTTACAAGAGTAATTTCATTATAGAATTCAAATTATTGATCATTGGGCCTGATGACCAATATGCCCCTAGCCCCTAAAATGGATCAACAAGAAAGTGAATACTGTGATATGTTATTATGCTTCAATAAACCACGTAGAATTTCCCTCTTGTTTTTACGTAACGCCACGCTTAACGTGAGCCCATAATTGTCGCGCGAGGCCTGGCCCCAAGGGTGAATCTGACTCGACCGTAAATAGCACAGTAATAACAAAATAACTGATCACAAAACGATGGACATATTAACTTTTTCAGGGTGTGGCTCGAGGCCACAGGAAATGAGTGCTGACCAAAATGAAATACAGAGCATTATTTAAGCTTCCGGACAAAAAAAACACATGGGCAAGTCCTCATGGGCAAGTCCTCATGGGCTAGATGAACATGGCAATCTTAAGGTGGTGTATATTAAATCCCACAAAATTTTAAGTCCTTTTGCAGCATTTTTGGGCATTATAATACAGGGAATTACAATAATTAATAGTCAAATGTATCAAGTGATGGTTGCAGTAGCCTAAATCTTTACCCTTTTTAGCCTACTGTTCAAATTTGCAAAAATGATGGAAACGGAGTCTTATGAGATCACCCGGGCAGATGTGTGTCCGTCTGTTTGTCCGTCTGTCTGTATGTGTGCGTCCCCATCAACTCCTAAACGGCTGCAACTATCGAAACCAAATTTGGTATGTTTAAAGATCTATACTAGGACATATCACAGACATATTTGAAAATGACAACAGTGCTATCATCTTCTGAAAAATCGCAATTGAAATGTGAGCTCAATGTAGGATATCTCGGAAGGTATGCATGGGAACTGGTCCAAAATTGGCACAAAAATAGACAATAATAGGTTACTTCAGATTAATTTACAGGAGCCAATTCATTGCAGTGTTGCCACATGATTCTACGCCTGCTGATAAGTACAATATTTAAATATATGTAACTTACTTACCATCATTTGGAATTCCACCAAACGTCGTCTGTGTTTTTGTACCGTAACTGATATGATTACAGTATGTGTTTTCGTTCGACTCACTAGGGATGCCAACTGTTGAAGAATGCTCTCTATAAATTCTAGTCTCAATATATCATAAAGAATGCAGGCCAACAGTTCAAAACTATGCATACGAATAGTATTGGAAATTATAGGTAAATTTTAAGTAATTGATTTACGACAGTGCTGCCAATATGAGTCTACGCGTACTGATATATTCAATCTATAACTACATGTAACGTCCATATTATCTATCGATCTTCAACCAAATTTTGTATGTGCGTTGTGCACCTTAAGGGATGGGACTAAGCGTGTATCCAGTGTCGCCAGGGCTGCCAACTAAAGTTATGTGCCCTCTATTTTAAACTTTAATCTTAGAAAATAATAATGTATAATGACCAACATTTTGCGAACTCATAAAACATAATATTCTATATTAATTTTGAGTTACCATGTATGACATTGTCGCCAACATCATTCCACGCGTGCTGACTCGTTCAATGCTTAACTGCACGAAAGTTCCATACTAACAGTTGGAGTCCATCCAAATTTTGTACGTGCAATGTATGATTTAGGACATGCTCATTATAAGAGCCAGCAGGGCTACCAACTGTGTATTAATATTTTCATAACTTTTGAACCCTAAATTCAATATCTCAGAATATGCACACGAAACACACTTCCAATCAGTATACTGGAAGTTCAAGATGTGTTAGACATAAAAAGAGTAAATCATCGAAGTTAATCCTATCAAGATAATTCTATGCAAGCGTATAGGTTCAAAGTTCAACTGCTTGTAACTTCCATACTAATTAAGGGCTGTCAACCAAATTTCGTAGGTGAACATGCAAGTACATTTCGAACAATGGGGCGTGGTGGCGCAGCGGTCAAGCTCTGTGCCTCTTACCAAGGTGGAACGGGTTCGATTCCCGGTCAATGCATGTGAGATTTTCGCAGGGAAATGCCATGTCCTGTGGTTCAGATTTCACGTAAAAACTAGGTCCCGTTGCTCATGATTGCGAGATTAACTGTTACGTGAATCTACAAGCTTTTTCATTTCGAACAAATCATAAATGCCAATGTTACCAAATTAATTTAGCCCGTATTCTAGGTAGGTCTATATAGATAAAGCATTGGTATGAATCTTACATTTTAAGAAAAGTAGGCTCTTTAGTTCGTCATGGAACAAATTGTTTATTTATTTACTAGCAACCCGCCCAGGCTTCGCCCGGTATCCTTAACAGTTTACCCAGCGTAAGCTTAAAAGGCTCACAGACGAAAGGTCCCAGACGCAATTCAGAAAAGCCTAGGTGAACAGCGAAACTCCAACACATACAGGATCAACAAAAAATGCCGCACTTGGGAGGTCGGCATGCGATTCCTCATCCAATTGCAAGACAACAGTTCCTGTAGCAAAATCGGATCGGGTGCTGTTTGAAAACACAGGTATGAAAACGAGAAGCTGGCAACACTGCCACATCCTGCAGTGCGTCGGAATGTACAGAGAAAGCTCCGGCAGAGTGCAGAGTTCCTGCGACCTGTTTATGGCCACGCTGCATGCAGTTACAGCGTTGCCAGAGCCTCGTTTCATAGCACGCATTTCTGTTAAACCTATTGGCGGGACTAGGTTTTGCAACATAAACTTTTGTCGTGAATTTCGACGAGGAACCGCATGCCGACCTCCAAGTGCGGCATTTTTTGTTCACCCTGTATACTCTTCTCTGAAGTCATAACTCGAAACGACTCGACAGTTTGATACTGGCCGAAGCTGGGCTGATAGGCTCACTCGCTAGCTAGTAAACTCACTCCGAAGCTAGTAATTTAAATCTCCACTGAATGGAGATTGTTGAAAGAAATACAAACGTAAAATCACTTATAGTGGGCGATTTATTAAAGACAGAGATATGCAGTCCCGGACTTTTTTGTAGAACTTTTCATGCTGAACAATTCTTACACTCATGGTACTGTATATAGATATGTTTAACGGTTTACCAAGCGTAAGCTTAAAAGGCGCAAGGACGGCAGGCCAGAGACACAATTCAGAAAAGCCTAGGTGAACAGCGAAACTCCAAGCACATTATACTCTTCTCTGAAGTCTTAACTCGAAACGACTTGACAGTTTGATGCTGGCCGAAGCTGGGCTGTCAGGCTCACTCACTCCGAAGCTATTAATTTAAATTTACACTGAATGGAGATTGTTGGAAGAAATGAAAACGTAAAAACCCTTATAGTGGGCGATGTATTAATGATAGAGATATGCTGCCCCGGACTTTTTTGTATAACTTTTCATGCTGAACAATTTTTACACTCATAGCATTGCGCCCTTGGCCCTGGTGCAGTCATGTCATTTGAGAGCTTAAATGTAGCGCCACGCGCAAGACTTTCAAACAAGCGCCGCCTGGAAGCAAGCAAACGCGCGGAGTCGCAGCAAATAACAAGAAGCCGAACATACCAGAAAGATTAATAATTCTTACCTACTTGTATAGCAGAGAATAGAACCACACTATAAAATAACCACTAATTTTATGACTATTTGTAAAAAAAGAATCTAGTAAATCGCACAACGCGTTGAGAAGATATTAACTAGAGAAGGTAATGCACATTACGTCATTGAGATCACATTTCACGCCGCTGGACAGTATAAAACCAGCGACCGGGATCTCTGTAACCACTAAGTACTTAGCCCCCCTCAATCACTCCTCTATTTGCAAGCTAGTAAAACCTATAACATAAATCCCCGAGCAATACAAGTTCTTAATCTACTTTTGGCAGTTGCGACAGTTGTTCTCCGTGTTTCCATTGTTTCCAAACAAATACAATCATTTAAAGTTATACCTCCAACAAAAAAAAACCAGTCCCCCCCCCCCCTAACCCCATCTTACATCTAAGTCTCCATTCCCAGAAGCTATACTTCCCCCAGCCCATCTCCAGTTTTCATCGCCATGCCCCAAATTTAAAAAATTCCAACACACCCTCTTCCAGATTCAGAAACCAAACTTCCCCACCACCAAAATTTACACCTCTCCTAAAAACCTTATCTCCTTGGCCCGAAGAGTCGGCAAAACCGTCTAAGGGGGCCCAACGCCGTAGGGGCAATAGCCATGCGGCGGAATGACACGACTGCTATATATATATATATACTAGCAGAAGTACCCATTCTTCGAACGGTCTTCGGTATTAATAACCAGATGTTATCAATTGAGCTACTGTTGCAATGTTTAGGGGCTTGGAACCTGTTTGTTGGCAAAGAAAAATTATTAGTTAAAATGTGCTCTCAAACTAAATTTACCTAACGTGTTCTTCCTGGCGTGAAAATAAAACTGAAAACTCCGTAGACGAATCGCAATACACGTCACATACGAACTGACCCTAACCGTTGTGTCAAGTGCCCAACTACAGGAAGACCCCTTTTATAAATTATAAAGGCATGTGGTGCATGAAAATTCAGTGTTTTTAGCCTCCAATGGCCCAAATTCCTAAAATCAGCAAAAAACAGTCTACTATTTCTAATCAGGAATTTTTGAAAATATTGTTGCTGTTTGGAGATATAATAGACCTTCTGTACGACATATCGGACGTGTAAGTCGTGTGAAAAAAATCTAGGGTACTCCATTTGCAACCTTTCACAGAAATGTAATAAATGGAGTGGCATTACTTATTCCAGAAATAGATGGAAAGTTGGATGCCACCTCTTGAGATACTGTTGTCATGGTTAGTGGCTTGCATTCCTTCTTTAGTTTATTAAATGCAATTAGTTTCCTGGGAATATCTAAGAAACTGTTGGGTTTAGAGCTTTAAAATATAGTTTTCGGGGACCCTTTACGGCTCTTGAAGGGCCCCGAGTTTTGTTTCTGACCCCAAGCGTTTGAAAATGAGCTTTGTCTCTTCGTTGTACGCCATAATAATGATAATAATTAAAAGAATAATAATAATAATAATAATATAACAATATAGGGATAGGGATATAATAGACCTTCCGGACCATACCCACACGTGTAAATCGCGTTAAAAAATTCTAGATTACCCCTTGACCCCTTAAGCGCATTATATGTATTGATGAATATTTCAGCTTAATTTGGATCTGTTATAACCTTATTGCCGTTTGCAAACCTTCACAGTAATGTAATAAATGGAATTGTATTGCGTCTTACAGAAATAGATGGACCTCTGAGATTATGTTGCCATTGTTACCGGCATGCATTCCTTCATTAATTTATTAAGTGAAATTAGTTTTTTGGGAATATCTCAAAAACTGTTGGTTTTAGGGCCTTAAAATGTGGTTTTCGGGGTCCTTTTAGGGCCCCCGAGTTTCGTTTCTCACATTGAGGGGCTGAAAATGAGCTTTGTCTCACGCGTATTTCAGCATGTATTTTAAGGGGGTAGGCCCCCTGTTATGAGAGGTACGGAGAAGAGTTACATCAATGATTAGTGTCGTGCCTGTGATGGATATCTGTATCAAATTTTACGTTAATCCACCCAGCCGTTCTCGAGTGATAAGGACACAAAAAATTGTCCACAGACAGACAGCCAAAAATATATTTTTGCGTGCATCCGTCACAAAACAGTCTGAAACGGGCAAATATGTCAAATTTCCGTAGAAAAGCCGATAAATCAGACAAACATTCATCTCTCTATATATATAAATGAAAGTTTGTCTGTTTTTTTCTGAATTTCCACGGAAATTTGCGATATTTGCGCGTTTCAGGTTGTTTAATGACGGATGCGCGCAAAAATAAAATGTTTGTCTGTCTGTCTGTCTGTGTGTCTGTGGACAACTTCTACGAGTCCTTATAACTTGAGAACGGCTGGGTGGATCAACGTAAAATTTGATACAGATATCCATCAGAGGCACCACACTAATCATTGATGTAACTCTTCTCCGTAACTCTCATAAAAGGGGCCCTACCCCCTTAAAATACATGCTGAAATAGGCGTAGAAGGGTGAAACAAAGCTCATTTTCAGCCCCTCAATGTGAGAAACGAAACTCGGGGGCCCTTCATAACAGGGGGCCTACCCCCTTAAAATACATGCTGAAATAAGCGTGAGACAAAGCTCATTTTCAGCCCCTCAATGTGAGAAACGAAACTCGGGGGCCCTAAAAGGACCCCGAAAACCACATTTTAACGCCCTAAAACCAACCGTTTTTGAGATATTCCCAAAAAACTAATTTCACTTAATAAATTAATGAAGGAATGCATGCCGGTAACAATGGCAACAGAATCTCAGAGGTCCATCTATTTCTGTAAGACGCAATACAATCCCATTTATTATATTACTGTGAAGGTTTGCAAACGGCAATAAGGTTATAACGGATCCATATTAAGCTGAAATATTCATCAATACATATAATGCGCTTAAGGGGTCAAGGGGTAATCTAGAATTTTTAACGCGATTTACACGTGTGGGTATGGTCCGGAAGGTCTATTATATCCCTATCCCTATATTGTTATATTATTATTATTATTATTCTTTTAATTATTATCATTATTATGGCGTACAACGAAGAGACAAAGCTCATTTTCAAACCCTTGGGGTCAGAAACAAAACTCGGGGCCCTTCAAGAGCCGTAAAGGGTCCCCAAAAACTATATTTTAAAGCTCTAAACCCAACAGTTTCTTAGATATTCCCAGGAAACTAATTGCATTTAATAAACTAAAGAAGGAATGCAAGCCACTAACCATGACAACAGTATCTCAAGAGGTGGCATCCAACTTTCCATCTATTTCTGGAATAAGTAATTCCACTCCATTTATTACATTTCTGTGAAAGGTTGCAAATGGAGTACCCTAGATTTTTTCACACGACTTACACGTGCGATATGTCGTACAGAAGGTCTATTATATCTCCAAACAGCAACATTATTTTCAAAAATTCCTGATTAGAAATAGTAGACTGTTTTTTGCTGATTTTAGGAATTTGGGCCATTGGAGGCTAAAAACACTAAATTTTCATGCACCACAAGCCTTTATAATTTATAAAAGGGGTCTTCCTGTAGTTGGGCACTTGACACAACGGTTAGGGTCAGTTCGTATGTGACGTGTATTGCGATTCGTCTACGAAGTTTTCAGTTTTATTTTCACGCCAGGAAGAACACGTTAGGTAAATTTAGTTTGAGAGCACATGTTAACTAATAATTTTTCTTTGCCAACAAACAGGTTCCAAGCCCCTAAACATTGCAACAGTAGCTCAATTGATAACATCTGGTTATTAATACCAAAGACCGTTCGAAGAATGGGTACTTCTGCTAGTTTTTATATAATAGAGAAGGGATATAATAGACCTTCCGTACCACACCCGCACGTGTAAATCGCGTGAAAAAATTATAGAGTACCCCTTGACCCCTTAAGCGCGTTGTATGTATTAATGAATATTTCAGCTTAATTTGGATCCATTATAACCTTATAGCCGTTTGCAAACCTTCACAGTAATGTAATAAATGGAATTGCATAGCAAGAGTTTAGTGCTTTTCAGTCGGTCAACACGAATGTACCCAAAAGAGATGGGTTATGCCCTAATCCTGAAATAAATTTTTTTTAATTTTTTTAATTTAATTTTTATTAATCTCATGTAATTTATTTCAGGATTAGGGCATAACCCATCTCTTTTGGGTACATTCGTGTTGACCGACTGAAAAGCACTAAACTCTTGTTTACTAAGGCAACACTGAAAATATGGCTTCAAACACCACAATGGAATTGCATAGGGTCTTACAGAAATAGATGGACCTCTGAGATTCAGTTGCCATGGTTACCGCCATGCATTCTTTCATTAATTTATTAAGTGAAATTAGTTTTCTGGGAATATCTCAAAAACTGTTGGTTTTAGGGCCTTAAAATGTGGTTAGGGCCCCCGAGTTTCGTTTCTCACATTGAGGGGTTGAAAATGAGCTTTATTTCACCCTTCTACGCCTATTTCAGCATGTATTTTAAGGGGGTAGGGCCCCTTTTATGAGAGGTACGGAGAAGAGTTACATCAATGATTAGTGTGGTGCCTCTGATGGATATCTGTATCAAATTTTACGTTGATCCACCCAGCCGTTCTCAAGTTATAAGGACTCGTAGAAGTTGTCCACCGACACACAGACAGATAGACAAAAATTTTATTTTTGCGCGCATCCGTCATAAAACAACCTGAAACGCGCAAATATCGCAAATTTCCGTGGAAATTCAGAAAAAACAGACAAACTTTCATTTTTATATATAGAGAGATATATCTGTAACCAGGGACCCCTTTGAGATCAGGTGGTGGCGCAGGTTCTCCGGATACTTGTTCCACTGCTTGGTAGCCGGCAAGGCCTGCGCTGATCACAGCAGTGCCGAGTTCTAACGGATACCCCGGAGACGAACTGGCGAGAAGACGGACATGGATCTGGTGCATGATACTATCTCCCAACTAACAACAACCTACTCACTTCCATACCCACAATCCTTGCATGTAGCAATAACCAAGCCGCCAGGTTTTACGTGTAGGCAATCTTTCCTTTCTGCCTATGCGGTTTTCCCTGGCCCTACTATCCATCCCTTATATATGTGTACATGTTTATATGTGCACATATATAATTTATACCAATGTTAATGAATACTCAATATGCCTGGTAAATCGCAACCGCGATCGGACAGGCACTAAGTCCTAAATGACATTCCTTATCCAATCCCCTATGCTTTCTCTTCTACTATCGTAGTTTAACTGCATGTCGGAGGCACCAGTAGTAAGGTCGGGTGCCACGCGGGGGTGCGGGTACTCTTTCGGGGCCCCCAGAAAAAAAATATGTAGCTTAGCTTACTTTTGGGAGCGATATCATGCTCATAGTGCGCCGAGTGTGATATCGTACGCCGAAAATCTTCACTCGAGAATTTTCCAGTGCAGTGCAAAGTGCCGCTAGGCCACGCTTGACCCAATTGGGAACTCCGAAGTTTGTGGAACATTGCATTTGTGCGGAACATTGAATAGACTATGTTCGGAACTCTGAATATTATGCAGAACAAGCGAGTGAAATAATACTTTATAAGTTGCTTGGACTATTACACTGTAGTGTATTTGAAGTGGAATCATTATTATTATCGGTGAAGATATGACTTGTGAACAGTGAGCATATCCCATGCTGTGGAGAGGCTTAAAGGCGATAACCTGTTATGTGGAGCTTACAGTAGAAGACTTTCCCATCATATTTAAAGTATTTTTACGTAGTGAAGAGTGTCATGAAACACATATTTAAAGTATTTTTTCGTAGTGAAGAGTGTCGTGAAACAAAGATTCGAACCAAGCAATAAACCGTACCGATCATTCATTGAGGACTCTTATAGTGAAATATATGTAACGCATTTGGCCTACGATTTATACTTGAGTTAACCAGCGTGTGCAAGGACATTGAAGTGCACCATTCCACTACTAATTCTATAATGTGTGCGGAATATTATGGTCATCGACTGAATATTGCTAAAGTTTTCTACAATATGACTATGGGAATGCACTAAACACGCCAGCGATGCGTTAGACGGGAGGAAGAAGGAATAAGGAAGTTGATGGCGATCCGAGACGAAGTTCCAGGAGACCAGAAAGCCCGAATGGAACCATGTGATGGAGTACCGTCGGTCACTGCCATTCGATCCAGGCAGTCAGGCAGTCGTGGAACCGTACTTCTCGGGAAGGAACCTCAACATTGCAATTCATCACCATACAGTGGGCCGGATCGAGATCCTCCGGCATCATAAAGTAAGAGCAGACCATGCCTTGGTAGTCTAGTGTATGGCGTAGTCATGTGTATTCCAAAAACTTCAGTCATGCTTATTTTAGTATTCTAAACCTTTAATCATGCTTACTGGCGTATTCCCAAGCGTTAATTAGTTATTTCTTCTACGTATTCATAGCCTGTGATTGGAAGTTCTAGTTAGTTCAATTTGACTAGGTGGCTTTTGATTTTTAAGTAATATTAGGACTTTCATCCGAGTGCGACATTTAGCGGAGAGCATCGAAGGGTTATATGCGCCTCGTGATTCATAGCAATTTTTGTAAATAATAATAATTCTGGATATTTTGAGTGATTTTGAACAGGAATTTTTTCATAAATAAATACTTATGTGAAATACTTATGTGAGTTAATGATGAAATAATGAAATATTTAACTATTTTTTTCTATGACAATTAATAGTGGAACGATTCGAATCAGTAATATGCCAGATAATAATTAATAATAATAATCTCTAATTGATTTTGTATGAGTTGATAAATAAATCCAGTGTCACATAAACTGAATGACTAATGAATTCTAAAGTGATAGTAAAGTTGATTCTCAAATGCAGTGACAGTTGTAAATCATAAATAATAATTTGAGTAGAAAATTCCAGAGCAGTCGTGACATTAATTTTTGTGGTAAAATTGTGCATTCAGTGGAGGCAGGTGTTAGCCTCAGTTGGAGCGGGCATATCGGGGACATGGCGCCGTAATATTGGATAATTAACAGGCCTCAAGCATGGTGGCTTGAGTGTGTTGTCGATGAAATAGGTGTTGTTTTGAAAGTATTGGAAAGTTGTGGTATTTTTGAGTTACGCAAATATTCTTGATGAATATGAATGCACAGTATTTTTTGAAAGTGTAGCTTTCTGGATTTTTAAGTCAAGACCTTGCTAAACTCGTGCTACACATGTAAAATCAGTTGATATAAATTGGAAGGAGTATTTTTCTTTTTATGATGAGCTTAAGGTTTTCTACAGTCAAATCAGTATTTAAGCAAACATGTGGTTGAGACAGTCACTAAACGTAAAATCAGTGAGATTATTTATTGGAAAATTAATTTGTTGATAAAATCTGATTCCTCATAATATATTTGGCAACATAATTGATTAGTGATAAATTTGATCGAAATCTAATAACAGTGCTACGATATGAACCGTGTGATAATTAGAAATTTTGTTAAACCAGTGTGATGCGTGATATGGACACGTTTGGACATTTATTTAGGGTGTAAGACTCTCTTTTCTTTAGAGTGAAGTATCATTCATTGAGTATAGATAGTAGGAATCTCAGGGCAAGAGACTCCATTTTTAGCTGCCCTCGAGATTTAGGCAGGAGTGCCATCACATTTATTTCTTTTATTTAGTATAAGTGGAAGGTTTTTATGAATCCTGTGTGTCATTTTTCATCCTTCTTATATTCAAGCGGAGATCTCGAATTCAGTTGCACCATTAGCCCATACCCAGTTTTCCCTGAGATTTTTCTTTTGAGTCTCGTACTTAACTGTTTTCGAGATTCTCGCATATGTGGACGTTAGTCTCCGGAGTAACGGGCACAGTATATAGATATTTTTAACGGTTTACCCAGCGTAATCTAAAATGGCGCACGGACGGCAAGTTTCTCTTTGACTCGATTCACTGAAATCGTTACTGCTTGGCTTTCCTTGGTCGTAAATGAATATTTTACAACAAAATCATTCCTCGAGAAATCTTTTAAAGAATGAGGAAAACTGCATCAAAATCCATCCAGTGGATTTTGAGATTACCCGTTACATCCAGGGATCGGGGATTTTGTTTTATACTATGTAGAGGTTTATTAATTAATTAATTAATTTATTTATTTATTTATTTATTTATTTATTTATTTATTTATTTATTTATTTATTTATTTATTTATTTATTTATTTATTTATTTATTTATTTATTTATTTAGGTTTTGGTGTGCCACTCGGGATCCCAGTGTCACTTCGCGTCAGCTCTTGACAGTGTAATTAGATCTGCTATGCATGTGTGAAGTATGAACATGGATCTAAAAATCACATCAGCTTTGTGGTTGCGCCATACCATCCATATGAATCAAGGTGCGCGAGGGCTGATATCATTGACCAAACGAGTCCCATTAATATGTTTCAATAACTTCAGAATTGAAGCAAAACACACGATTAACAGCAATAAATGGGTCATCTCTCTGCCACCGAAATTTGTTTCGAGTTAGTTATTGTTGTTTTACGGGGCGGAATAGCGAGGTCATCTGTCCCTAGATTTGTTTTGAACTTCGTATTCATAAAATTATGTATGTATGGATTTTTGTCCATAGTTGATTATTAAACATATTAGCGAAGTTGTTATGAAACATGACTATTTATTCAGAAGATAAAACTATACTAGAGAAAATTATTCATTAATTGATGATTAAAATTAATAAATGTAAAACAAAAATATTGGAATGCAGCCGAACGAAATCAGAAACCCCTATGGATGTCGAATTGGCAGGTGACCAAGCTAAAGGGAGTAGGAGACTTCTGTTACTTAGGAAGCAAAATATTTAGTGCTGGACGAAGCAAAGAGAACATAAAAAGTAGGTTAGCAACAGAAAGGGAAACCGTTGACATCAAATAGAGATTTGGGTAATAGGAAGTCATTTTTGAAAGCCTTTGTCTGGCACGTGGCACTCTTTGGAAGTGAAACTTGGACTGTTGAAGCAGCAGAAAAGAGGAGAATTGAAGCGTTTGAAATGTGGTGTTACAGGAGAATGATGAAGATCAGATAGGTAGATAGGGTTACAAATGAAGAAGTACTAAGCCGATTGGGAGAGGATAGATGTTTCTGGCGACTGCTAATGAAGAAAATAGATAAGTTGGAACAACGCATACTAATACACCCAGAATTAGCAAAGTTAGTAATGGAAGGAAGGGTCGAGGTTAAGAACTGTAGGGGTGTATTAGCCAGTGCTTTTTTAGGAGGGACAAGGGGGTACGCGTACCCCTTAAACATTTGAAAACTGTTTAAGAAAAAATATAGGTACATTTGTATCTAGTCCGGCAAATATAACTTCCGACTTGAAAGTTCATCGATCAGCTGGCGTCAACGCATTGTTCATAACAGCTGGAGGAGATTTCGAATAATCCTCGATTTAAATCGATCTATCGAATCAGTTTCCTTTGGTCGGCAACTCGGCACTCCGTTCTTATAAGCACGCAGGCTAGTGTTTGGAGGCAGGGTAGGTTGTTATTTTGTGTGTGTGTGGTTAATTTTGAAGAATGGATAAAATAACAAACTATTTAACATCCACCCAGGTATAGAAATAGCTGAAAGTTAATAATTAGAACACAAACAATGACCGGACTTTGAAAATTGCCGAAGATTGCAAGATCGTGATGTCTTGTCGACTAAAACTGAGAGTACACTTTAAATTATTTTTTTTAAAGCACTGATATTAGCTATGTGGAGATGAAACGATTATCTCATGACTGGGAGGCATGGACTGCTGCATCAAACCAGTCAGATGACTGAAGACTCAAACAACTTCCGTAATATAGGAATATGTAACATCCTACGAAATAGTAATCTATCCTGAAAAAGTGATAAACAGTAGAACTAAAATGACGTCTAATACTTTATAATATAATATGTACCGTAGGCCCTATACAAAGTGTCTCCGAAATACTGTTTATAAATAAAGGTATCTGGGGAAAAGTGTCCGAGGGCACCAAAATGAAAAAGAAGACATTGCTACCTGGTAGTAACAGATATGCGCCACGAGGTGATCCATTCTGCTTGTACTACCATCTGTCAGAAAGACTAGAACGCCATTGGGTGATCTGTAGGAGTCACAAAGTGCGATACGAGAGATCTTTCACGAGCCGACTCAGAGTGCTGTGGATCCACTCTTCAAAATTCCGACTTTCTCGGCCGAGAATCAAGTCTGCGATCTTGAGGATAGGAGACAGGCTCTCTACTACTGATCTACTGTCCGCCAAAATACCTAGTGACTAACATTCTTGGATGTCAACGTGGAGGACCGGGTGTGATTCCCGGCTCTACCAAGAAATTAATTTCTGGTCTGAGGGCTGGAACGGGGTACACTCATCCTCGTGAAGAAAAACTGAGAAGTGAGAGGTTCGATGCCTACCTCTGCCATCCTTGAAGTGGTTTTCCGTGGTTACCCACTCCTACTCCAGGCAAATGCCGGGATGGAACTTAACTTAAGGCCACAGCCACTTCCTACCCAAATCCTACCTCAATTACAAATACACACACTTGACACAGTGACGCAGGTTATCGGTCAAATTGTACACACACCCAAGTACAAGAGGCTACATGACCACGATGTCGCAAAGCCCCCTAAGGAATAATCAACAACAACAACAACAACTGATCTACTGAGTGAGCCTAAACATCATTAATTCCATCGAACGCTACCGGGATTGAACACGCAATCTAAGGTTAACAAACTGTACCACTCAACTTGAAAGTGATGCTGGAACATTAATCTGCGGTTATCACGAGAGCATGGCAGCCACAAGATCCCCCTCCATCTCCCCCCATCCCTCTCAGAAAGTTGACTCCGGTTAACGAGCTAAGCCTCTCTCGGGATAAAATGGATTCCCAGGGTAAAGTATCTTTCCTCTTGCCCGAATTCAATATAACGAGTGAAACATGACACATGCAATTACGAAATGGATTATCCGATTGCAAATACATCAGTGACGACACTCGTACTAAAAGAGTACCGGTATATAGTTAAACGTGCAACAGTTTCGACTAAGCCTTCTGTGTCCTCGAGGAACGTATTGAGACTCCGGTCCCAAAGATTAAGGGTTCTTTCTATCCCTCAGCTCTGCTAAGAAATTCAATTCTGGTTGAAGGGCTGGAACGGGATACACTCAGCCTCATGAGGCAGAACTGAGAAGGGGTGGATTCAATTCGAGCCATCCTAGAAGTGGTTTCCTGTGTGGATTTTCACTTCTACTACAGGTAAATGCTAGGATGGTACCAACATTAAGGTCACGGCCACTTCGTACGCAAATCCCAATCCCTATTACAGATAACCACGATAATACAGACATCACAATGTCCGTCTATGTGGCTAAATGGTAAGCGCGCTAGGCTTTGGCCCAACGTGTCTCGGGTACGATTCCCACCAGGGATTTTAATCTTCTGGGGTTAATTCCCGTGGCTCGGGGACTGGGTGTATGTTCCGTCTTCATCATCATTTCATCCTCATTACGACGCGCAGGTCGCCCACGGGCGTCAACTCGAAAGACCTGCACTCAGCCTCTCAGGAAGCCACACGATTATTCATTACAATAACTTACACCCGAGTACACGGGGCCACATGCCCACGAAGCCACCGAATGGATCATCATTTTAGGGGCTTGGAACATCTTAGTCATCAGCCCTAAGTAAACGGATGTTTATTGAACTTGACTGATAACCTGAATTTACGTGATGACTGTAGTAATGTGTGTACTGTATTAGGGACAGGGATAGGGTAGGTGCCCCGGGACTTGAAGTAAGGTACTATCCCGGCTTTTGTCTGTAGAGGGTGTGGGAAAACCCAGGGAAAGCTACACCTATTATAGCCGCTGTCAGCGCTGGGATTCAAACCTCCGTTACCCGGACTTGCTGCAGCTTCCCTCCCGGCCATGATGCACAATTGAACGACCACGGGTACGCCGCTGGGTGCAATAACTATCACTTTGACCGGAGAAAAATCTGGTCTTACTGCTGAAGTGATTCCAGTGAACCACATGCTACTAGCACGTTCGACTACGACCGAGTCTTTCAAATTTTAATACCCTTCACCAATTAAACATAGCGGCCACGCGTAACTTTTCATTTGCGATCTATACCGCATATCCGCAACAGTTACCAATATCATCTTGAAATTTTGTACGGTGATAAAAGGTACTACTATAAAATCACATATGTGACTTTCAAAAACCTGTTAAGTACCAAACCAACATGGAGGACAAGCGAATTAAAAACATTTAAATGAAGTCTTCTCGCAATTCAATCAACCGAGCACAGTGAAACTTGGTACGGTAAATGTCTATACACGATTTGAACTACTGGCATCGAATTTATTTCAACTGTTTTCATAACCTCAAGATGGCGTCTGTTCAAAATATTAAAATTAAATTTTCATTTTATGTGTCTTAATCATGCCATCGCAGTGAACATTTAAATAATAAACTACGCAATAATCTTCATCTACTGGTGCATAACTATGGCCTATGGCCTACATTTAGAACAATCCAACATGGCGATCACCCGAAATAATTCACCGGTTCTCAAGATCTATGAATTTAATACAGCAATCAAACGGAAATTTTGTAAGATGATAGTGGCCATTAAAATAAGTTTAACTTTGGGACTTTCAATAACCTGATGAGCACAAAACCAACATGGCGACGACGAAAATTTAAATATTAAAATGCATTTTTCTCGCGACTTATTCATCTGAGCACTGTGGAACATTTCACGGTATATCTTCATATAGGTCTTAATATATTGACGTCTAATTCAATGGAATTTTAAGAGAACTTAAAAAATTGCGGCTGTGCAAATTATTTAAAATCTCGCAATTATTCCTCGTGTCCTAATCAAGCAATAGAAATGTAGGCAGGTATAATAATCTAGCATATGAATATTCATCTGCTGCCATATAATTCTAAAGCCTAATTTATATAGTCTATAAAACAATCCAACTTGGTGCCAATCCAATATACTGTATTTATTTGTATTTCACTGGTTCACAATATCTCCGAAACTATTTAAGCATTCGAACTGACAAATGTTATGGTGATAGAGGACTAATAACTAAGTACATACTGTATATGTGACTTTCCAAATCCTGAGAAACACAAAAAACACATGGTGGCCAAGTGATTTTCATATAAGCCATTCACCGCCTCGTGTCACAGTGGGACAAGTGCCTCAACAGCCAGGGCCAATACTTCTAACATACAGGTACTGGTTTCTGTAATTATGCCTCCGGCTCGTTACTTTTTGAACGCACCTTATATATTTAAAATGTTTTCTTCTGGTGAACTAATCACCCGAGAGCAGTGATGCTAAGAACAGCGAATCTTTATTCAGTGCTTATAGAGGCCTCTCACGTTCAATTGTTTTCAAAAATTCAAGACTGCATCAGTTCAAAATGTTTAAACGTTATTTTTTTAAATTTCTCGCACCCTATTCAAGCGATTGAAGAGATTTTTTTATTTATCGTATGGCTTTTAGTGCCAGGAGTGTCCGAGGACATGTTCGGCTCGCCAGAGGCTGTAGCTGCTTCCAGCGGACACCCAGAGGGTGAGCTATAAGTTCCGTTCAATTTCAAGTAGTTCCAACTTTCGCTACCGGATGTCAATGATACCTATTGGTGAACGTTGGAACTTTGTTAGAGCGTTCCAACGAAATCTAGAAATTTAGCACCACACAATATTAGTCTGTGGAAGGATATTTTATATGCCATACATCTATGACATGGGACCGCCGGCTTTACTTCCCCTCCGAAGGAAGGCATACTGTACGATTTTTAACGCTCTTAAAAAATCCGACGACTTCGGCAGGGTTTGAACCCGCTATCTTGGGCACAGCAGTTCAGCATGCTACCAACTACGCCACCGAAGCCGCTATTGAAGAGAATATTCATATGATAGGCCATTTAATAATCATAGGCCTAATCTAATGTCACTAAATTCGGTAGCTTACTTTTCGTAAATCAGCGAAGCCATGCATTTGACTTTTCTTAAAATAAACTCCCGTGACGCGTTACAGAAAGATGTCATCTTGCGGGAGGAGTCTTATTCACCTATGCTGAGAGTTATAAATTCTAGCACACAATTTCTCTATCTAATGGTGTTGGTGGAGTCATAGGTCGTGTATCAAAAGCTATTTAGTATACATCACAAGAAAAATCCCTTTAAGAGGCTGATGAGTTTTTAACGGAAAAGACCAGTAGGATATATGAAAATAGGCTACTTAGTTCCTCACAGAACTACCTGTTTCCTTAACATATGCATGCCTCACCTATTGAATTTACATTCTTCATGAAGGATTCGGTGTAGGCCTATATAAAGCAGTTTTATAATGCCTAGAAATGTCTATTTTGACGTTAAAACCTATTTTCCATTGTAAGTCTCTTTATGGGGCATATTTTCCATTCTATGTCTTTTTAGTACTAATTTTCCACTTCAAATCTATTTTAGTGCCTATTTTTTCACTCTATATCTATTTTGGTGCCTATTTTCCACTCTATATCTATTTTTGTGCCTACTTCCACTCTAAGTCTACATTGGTGCCTCTTTTCCACTCTAATCTTAGTGCCTTTTTTTCTAAGTCTATTTTAGTGCCTATTTTCCACTCTAAATCTACATTAGTGCCAATTTTCCACTCTAAGTCTACATTAGTGCCTATTTTCCACTCTAATTATAGTGCCTATTTTTACTCTAAGTCTATTTTAGTGCCTATTATATTATACATACATACGAAGGGCGCAATATATTATCTTACACTATTTTTCTTTTTACCCAAATGAAGTACATTACACATCAGTTCTTCTCAACATAATCTCCTTGTAACTTGATGCACATTTGCCATCGATGTGTCAGTCTCTCAAGACAAGATCCAGCTAACTTCATGGCTAGGCTTGTGACTGGTGATGAGACATGGCCCCATTACCATGAGCCACAAACGAAATAACAATCGATGCAATGGAAGCATAGGGGAAGTCCACCACCAAATAAATGTCGAACAGTGCCATTAGTTGGCAAGCGAAAGGTGACAGTGTTCTGGGACACAAAGGGCATCATCCTTATTGACTGGCCACAATTGGGGGCCACGATTAACAGTGCAGCATATGTGGCAACCCTTAAGCGCTTACGTCGTGCCATTCAAACTAAGGGGCCAGGAAAATGCCCTAAAGGTGTGGTTCTGCAACATGACAATGCCCGCCCCCACACTAGCCAAGAGACCACCGCTGCCATTGATCAAATGGGATTCACAGTGCTGCCACTTCCACCATACTCTCCCAACTTGGCACCAAGTGATTATCACCTGTTCGAGAACATTAAGAGACCTCTGCGTGGTCGCTGTCAAGGCATGGGCACGCAGCACTCCAAAAGAATGGTTTCAGGAAGGTCTGGAGAGACTGACACATCGATGGCAAAAGTGCATAAAGTTTCAAGGAGATTATGTTGAGAAGATGGACGTAACAACTGATGTGTAATGAACTTCATTTGGGTAGAAAAGAATAAAGTGTAAAACTATATAGTACGGCCCTCGTACATTTTCATTTCAGACTGTTTTTCCTTTCAACGTCCAGTCTAATCTACAAGCCTCTGTTTGCGGACAAGTCGCCTCCATGATGCCGTATTAACAGTTAGCATTGCGACCCCCTCTGCTTCTACACCTCTCACTTGGAAATTGTTAAACACTGAATCTAACCATCACCGCTACTTCTCTTACCCCTTGTGGGGTTTGAAGCCATTTCTCAGTGTTTCCTAAGTAAACAAAAGTTTGGTGCTTTTCAGTCGGTCAACACGAATGTACCCAAAAAGAGCTGGGTTATGCCCTAATCCTGAAATAAATTACATTCTACATTCTAAATCATGACTAGTATAGCGAAATTCCAACTGTCCCATTATATGAGTGAATTATCGTCAAATGCAGTATTGCCGGTCCCACGAATACGGTACTACTGTGTATATAGGCGGTACCGTACTGTAATCCTCCCACCAGCTAATAGGAACTTCCGCCGCTACTGAGTAACGTCCACCACATGCGTATTTGATGTGTGTAATAATTAGCTGCTGTGTTATTAATGTGTGTAATATTTCACTGTAATTGTTTTTTGTAATAGTAAAATTATTAATCTCATGTAATTTATTTCAGGATTAGGGCATAACCCAGCTCTTTTTGGGTACATTCGTGTTGACCGACTGAAAAGCACCATACTTTTGTTCACTTACCCCCTACAGTGGAACTCATTGCCCTCTTAGGTAATCTCTCCTCCACCATTCTCTTCACATGACCCCACCATCAGGGTCGGCTCATACGAACAGCTTCATCTATCAGTACCTGCGCACACTGGGGACATTTTGTCGCGGGACTGTTTTGTCCCTGTCTACCGCTTCGCGCGACAGCTCAGAGACAAGACGGTCTTTTAACAGTTTATTAGCTGCGGTGCTCGCTTGGGTTTCTTTACTTGTTGTTAATTAATTTGAGGAGCTTGGGACATCTTGATCATCATCTCCATGTAGTTTGGTGTGTGTAGAACTTGTCTGATAACCTGTATTATGTGATGATGACTGTAGTAGTGCGTGTAAGGCCGCTATTACACTATCAAAGAAATTTGTCAAAGATCTTTTATAAAAGATATGACAGTGTAATGGGGAAATCTTTTATAAAAGGTGGTTTTATAAAATATATTTTATAAAATGTATGAGCATCATGCTATCTTTGATAAAGGATTCAAATCAAAATGACGGATCATAACAGCTGGAATATTACCACAACAAAAATGCTCATATCAGAATGTGAAATGCATGAAATGTTACATCATATGTTACATAATGAATGGTATACAATGTCAAACGTAAATAACAGATAGAAAGTGTAGGTAAATATAGCCGAGGCTATAAGCACTGCACATAAAGGACGCGCATTTCAGGATATAAAGAGGAATAGTTAAATAGGCTGAAATAAGCCGTGGATAGTAACCTAGTGCGCTCGACTCCAGCATACTGTACTCTCGGCAAGATGATACAGTTCGTGACGCGACATCATGTTAGCTCATGAGTGAATCTCATCATCTTGGTGGCATTTCCCTGCATACATATTCGAACTCAATTTCAGTTTAGAGTAGACATAAACTAAAATATATCGCGAGAAATTCACTGATGACGTCCACCACAGACATGCATTCCACTTGAAGCGTGGGTACTGAAGATGAGAAGGCCCTGGCCGATAATTTTCGGGCAGGTAGCTCTCAATAACCATGCTTTATTATTATTATTATTATTATTATCATTATTATTATTATTATTATTATTATTATTATTATTATTATTATTATTATTATACCGGGTTGGTTAGCCGTGGCCGTTACGGCGTGGCTGCAGGCAGTCGCTCACACCCGAGAGGCGAGGAGGTTTGAATCCCTCCGCCGGCCACCGTAAATATGGTCTTCTGTGGTTTCCCATCTTCCATCCAGGCAAATGCCGGTGTTGGTCCCTAACTATAGGCCACAGCCACTACCTTCCAATTCCTCCTTACATTTACACGTTCCTCCCCAGACAACACTCCACACGTGACGGTACTTGTAGCTCACCACATGGGTGTCCGCATAGGAGCAGCTACAAACTCTGGCGAGTCGAACATGTCCAAGGACACTCCTGGCTTAAAAAGCCATACGCTAAAAAAATATTACCATTATTATTATTTGTAGTAGTAGTATTTTATGTTTTAATTTTACATCGTAGCCAGTGGTGTTCCAGCGAGACAAAGGCTGAATTAGCAAGCTATCTTCGCTCTGTTATAGTTCTGTGTTCATTGTTTGATAAACACTAGAACATCTCCATTTGAATCTATGGAGATGGGCGAAGTTTCTGTCTTTTCAGACTTTCAAAAGCTGTATGTGGGTTGCGCCAGCTTCCATGTGGTTTTGAGCCCCTCTGCCAGGTGCTTGAACTTTGAAATCTTCTCATTCCAAATATCCATCAGGTCGTGGGTGTTCAGAACAGCTACATCTACCAGAAAGGTCACTTTCTCAGTTTTATCCGTAATGGTGATGTTCAGTCCACTCTGAGATACTGCTTTGTCTGTTAAAATGGTCCAGTTCCAATATATAAGGTGCGTTCAAAAAGTAACGAGCTGGAGGCATAATTACAGAAACCAGTACTTGTATGTTAGAAGTATTGGCCCTGGCTGTTGAGGCACTTGTCCCACTGTGACACGAGGCGATGAATGGCTGTCTCATAAAATTCCCTGGGCTGCGATGTGAACCAGTTCCGCACGTACAGCTGGACGTCGGCGTCCGAGGTGAATCGTTGGTCCCGCAGAGCCCTTTTCAGGGGACCAAACATGGCGTAATCACAGGGAGAGAGGTCCGGACTGTATGGAGGGTGGCCGAGAACCTCCCATTTGAATTTCTGCAGGAGTGCCGCGACTGTGTTGGCCGTATGAGGTCGTGCATTGTCATGGAGCGACCACGGCAGCTATGGCGTTCACTGTCACTCGGCGGTCCTGGGTAATGAGTGCATCAACCAGCTGGACGTTGTGATCAGTAATGCAGGGGGGTGCCCCAGACTGGGCATCATCGGCTAACGACACCCGTCCTTCCCTAAAGCGCTTGTGCCACGCCTTGACCCTTGCAAGGGACATGCAGTGTTCGCCGTTCACTTGTGACATTCGGCGATGAATGTCCGTTCTCCCCTACTCCTTCCGCTGTCAGAAACCCACACATCTCTTTGCTCTTCGGTTGACGCCTCCATGTCACTGTTTTCAATGCGACTGGCAGCGTTGGTCGATTGAAGCATGCTGCTGCTCGCTTTGTATCGTCACGTGCCCTCTAGCGACGGACTGTGACCTTCCACGCTTTAGTCGGAACCACAGCTCGTTACACACGCCACGATTAGTCGATGTAGTCACCGGTTTGCGCATTTCAGCCTCCGGCTCGTTACTTTTTGAACGCACCTTATAATTTGCATCCTTTGTTCTCCAATACGTTGGCCGGTATGTACAGATAATTTGTATAAGAGTTCTGAATGAACTTGTTAGGCAGAGCTAGTTTCTGAATTTCAGCTACTATCATTTATCATTATTATTGTTATTATTATTATTATTATTATTATTATTATTATTATTATTAACAACTCAAGATTCAGTAGCTAGTCACCACAGAACATGGCCTGATAACCTAGATGTTAGGCCCCTTAAAACAAGAATTATCATCATCATCCATCATCATCAGTCACCACAGAAACTTACTGGACAATTTATTAACCATCATTCGCATATAGATCGTACTGATCACCATGTTAATGCGCTTGTCAAGGTGTCCTCTATTCATGCATCCTGGAGAAAGCTGAGGTTTAATTTCACCGCCGACAGTCCTTACCATGCATTTGCACATCGATTCCATATACATGCTGGGATAGTGACACTACCTTCTGAATCCAGCGCTTTGATATTGTTGTACCCCTAGGGTACGCTATACCATCCCTTAAGGAAAATACACAAATTTATAAAACTACAGACTTCGGATATAGATTCTAATAAGATACCACCTACAAAATTACAGATAAAACACAAGTAGCAAACTCAGGAAGTCAGGTAGGCTCAGACCAAAGGTAACGACCTGAGAAAGGTATACGACACGGGAGGAATGCAGGAATCCGCAGACCGTGCACACCAAAGCTATAAGAGCCCCCCAAAGGTCAAGGGCCGGGCTCACTAATTACTCAGTCCTCTCAGTGCTACGACGTGCCATACCGCTGCTGTCTCCAGGTCGGGTAAGTGTCTTAGCGATCTACACACTCTAACCACTACACTACACAATCCCCGCCCCTGTGCTTGGACTGTATTTTATTTATTATTAACCATTAATCTGAACTGCTATTTCTTTTAGGGCATCTCTCAATAGAGATACCCATTAAAACTCTATTTAACAGAAGCAACTGGTCTTACTCATTTATTTATTTAGTCCGTAGGTTCCTACCCTAACAGATTCCACTTAGGTAGGACTTAGAAATAGCTTTAGTGTTTATTTGCTTCATCGCTACTCTTGATCAGCAAGTGTCCTTGATACGCGCCGACCACAGCTAGCTCGCTACTGCTCGCGTGCTTATAGCTCTCTGCAGACCGCGTGGCGCCGGCCTTAGCTTACAATTTAATAGCTCTTACCAACTACCCCGTTACCTAGAACTACCCCGTTAAACAGCACCTTGGGGAGTTCTCCTGGCTGATCATTAAATCGATCTCTTTAATAAGACAATCCCAACCTCTTACAAATTCGCCAAGCTACAACCCCAATTTAGATTAATTTCATCTCCTAGATTTAATATTTGTATTGGCATCCCTCCCGGGTACCATACAAGTGGTGGAGGCAGGGGTACCGTGGCGTTGATTTAAAACAACGTCTAAGGAAATTCAAACAACGAACTTCCGCGGAAAAGATCCCTAAACCTCGTGTTAAGCCAAGCAAACGCCACCCAAAATTGGGAAAATTTTTTGAGACATAGGAGTAGATAAAATCATTATACCCAACCCAAGCCGGCCCCGCTAGGAGATAAATTTTAAACGCCACCCTTACCTAACAATATATAACTAATAGCCTTATGAATACGCCCTTACAGAAGGACATACCGCAAAGACCCATGCTAAAATTTAAAAAGACTAGTACGGTCCACCGTGTGTTTAGAGATACAGCACACACCCTAGCCGCTGCTACCAAACCCCTACGCCCTAAAATCCTAGTTAAGAACCCTGACCTTATAACAGAAAATAACGTAGGCCAATTACTTGAGGAACTTGAGGACGCAGTTATACATATTAAACTTAAATACCCAAAAGCGATTAGACAACGTCCCAATACACGGGCACAGACACAGAACGCCCAACAGTTGCCCTCAGATAACGAGGATAGTGACGACTTAACCCCCACATTACCAGAAGCTTTGTTACAACACCTTAGTGACACACAACAGACCTATAACGGGTTGCAGGCCCTGCTACAACAGCTAGACGGAATTCCACACGATTCATCAAACGGGAAGTTAGTTGCAGACATAAACACCATTGCGTCAACCCTAGGCGGACAAATTAACAAGGCGCTTGCCGCACTACAGGAGGTTAACATAATACACGACTTGTCACTAGATAACATCCAGGGCACTGAGCAATTTAATCCTCAGAACGCTCCACAATCCACCCCTAGCCATCCAGGTACTTCCCAGAGCAGAAATACACATACTACACCAATTCAGATCCACCACCAGCCCCTGAGCCAAGTAAACAATAACGCTGAAGTAATAAACTGCAATTTGGAACCCCCAGTTGAGTGTAACCCCATATCCACCCCCGACACCTCATACAGTGCAACCATGGCCATGCCTACAAAGTATCCCATGATACAGCCCAATAAATACCCGGGTGATAAACAGGACCCTGAGGAATATCTAAGAGCCTTCAATCGAACGGCTAAGATTAATGGTTGGACGGATGACGACAAGAAACGCCTCTTACCAGCCTACCTCACTAAATCGGCCCTCACATGGTATGAACTCCATGAGGCCACCTTGGCAGAGGCCACGTGGGAACAATTTTCAGCGGCCCTTATGAACACGTTTCAGTTAACCCCTGATGAGGATGATTTATATGATAAAATCCGTGCTCATAACCAAGGTCCCACGGAAGGCACACAGGCGTACATTAATGCCAAGTTATTAATGTGCGAGAGATATAATAAGCATATGCCAGACAAGCAGAAAGTACGGCTCCTCATGCAAGGTATGCGTCCTACCTTAGTTGACAAGCTGTGTACGTTACAAAGTAACACAGTGCATGAATTGCAGGCAAACGTGAGATTCATAGAAGAGGGCAATAAAATGACCCAAAAAGCCGTGGATCAGCATATCCGTACAGACAACGGAGATTTACATCAACAGATCCGCGATCTGACAAAACAAATGCAAGAAATGCAAATCATGGCCATCCACGCTAGCCCTAACACACACCCTCAGGGGGATGAACATAGAAATATATGGCGAGGGCCAAGGGGAAGGCAACAGGGTCAAAATAAACCTACCCACCCCCATTGGCGTAATATATCCCCGGTAAGAGAGGCGAATTATTATTCGCAATACCGGGAGGAAGCGCCACGCCATAACGAGTCCCATCCCTTCCCACGGACACAGTATCCAACAAATACTCGCCCACGCGGCAACACATCCCCCAACCGAACACCAAACCGTCATCCCCAATATAGGGACGACCGAAACTGGCGGTATAGCCAAAATGGCGGACACGCACAACCATCCAATGCCAATCAATACCGTCGACCGAACACACCCCCGCAGCATGAGCGATATGAGCCTCAATATGAAAGCCCCCCCCCCCGGTATACCCTCAATACGTCCCTGTTCAAAGGGAGAGAGGACCGGAGGACTACCCGCTGCCCGACCACCCTCCACGGGATGAACGCAGGCGATCAACCTCGCGTGATAGACGCGGATTGCTCCCCAACCCCCAATATAAGCCCCGGTCAGAAGACTGGCGAAACGAGGCGCCCAGGGAACAGCCTCGTTACACCGGAAACAGAGGTTATTCCCATCAAAAAAACTTTTAAACGGGGAAGGGCCAGTACCCACAAACTCGGATAACCCTTCCCTAGCAACCAACAAGCGTTCAAAACCACCCTCCAAAAGCGAATCCGATGATAAAGCCAGAAAACCGAGAGACACCCCCACTGTCGCCCGTCAGAAGACAGATACAGAGAACTATCTGCTATGAAATGACTGTAAAACAAACCACCCCAACACTCTTGCCACGCCTTCCAACCCTTAGCACGGTGCAATTTCGCTCATCCCCCCACCTACGAAGAAGACCAGAAGCGACGAAGGACGATACGACGAATCGAAAACAAATTCACATCGACGAAAGGAAAGAACAGAAGATAGAAGATTGTCAAGAAAGAAGATGATGACTTATTTTTTCAAAATACCACCCCACGTTTTCGTCCAGTTATTGAGGTCGATAACTAACCCTAGAAAGGGGGTTGTTGTACCCCTAGGGTACGCTATACCATCCCTTAAGGAAAATACACAAATTTATAAAACTACAGACTTCGGATATAGATTCTAATAAGATACCACCTACAAAATTACAGATAAAACACAAGTAGCAAACTCAGGAAGTCAGGTAGGCTCGGACCAAAGGTAACGACCTGAGAAAGGTATACGACACGGGAGGAATGCAGGAATCCGCAGACCGTGCACACCAAAGCTATAAGAGCCCCCCAAAGGTCAAGGGCCGGGCTCACTAATTACTCAGTCCTCTCAGTGCTACGACGTGCCATACCGCTGCTGTCTCCAGGTCGGGTAAGTGTCTTAGCGATCTACACACTCTAACCACTACACTACACAATCCCCGCCCCTGTGCTTGGACTGTATTTTATTTATTATTAACCATTAATCTGAACTGCTATTTCTTTTAGGGCATCTCTCAATAGAGATACCCATTAAAACTCTATTTAACAGAAGCAACTGGTCTTACTCATTTATTTATTTAGTCCGTAGGTTCCTACCCTAACAGATTCCACTTAGGTAGGACTTAGAAATAGCTTTAGTGTTTATTTGCTTAATCGCTACTCTTGATCAGCAAGTGTCCTTGATACGCGCCGACCACAGCTAGCTCGCTACTGCTCGCGTGCTTATAGCTCTCTGCAGACCGCGTGGCGCCGGCCTTAGCTTACAATTTAATAGCTCTTACCAACTACCCCGTTACCTAGAACTACCCCGTTAAACAGCACCTTGGGGAGTTCTCCTGGCTGATCATTAAATCGATCTCCTTTAATAAGACAATCCCAACCTCTTACAAATTCGCCAAGCTACAACCCCAATTTAGATTAATTTCATCCCCTAGATTTAATATTTGTATTGGCATCCCTCCCGGGTACCATACAATATACAGTACACAGTGGTGTAGACTTAACGTAATCACAGAAAAATGTTACATATCCATTGAAATTACCAGACAGTTTCATGTCCGACAATCATTCATTCATTCATTTCCGTGTCCGGTCAACATTTCCAAAAAATTGCAGCTGCAATGGCCTTGTTACTTCCTCTAAAAACATCTTCCATTGTGCATGGGTTCTCCAGGAGGGGGCAGATAAGTAGGTGAGTTGGGTCTTGTTCAGCTCCACATTCACAACAGGTGTCTGAGTCTGCTGGAAGGATCCCCCATTTTCGCAGGTTGGTCTTGCATCGAGGGACACCCGCTCTTAAGCGGTTGAGGGACCTCCAAACATGATAAGGTAAGTCGGCGCCAGGAGTCAGTTCTTCCTATGGTGTCATGTCTGTGGGCAGTGAGCTCCTCTATCTGTTAAGACGAGTTGTCTCTGGAGTTCTCCCCAGCGGCGTAGTCCTAGCTAGGAAACTCTTGCGGGATCTGAGGCGAGACCTTGCTGCCTGGTGACCATATAGTGGATGTCGATGGTCATTCTCCTGCTTTGTTCTCTCGGCATCCGCAACAGTGGCCCTCCGGATGTTGGGTGGGGCTATTCCAACAATAGGGTATAGTTTGTGCACTGGTGTTGGATTCAGGCATCCCGAGATTATCCTTGCAGTGTCGTTGACAGCAGTATCAACCTGCTTAGCATGTGCTGAAGCGTTCCACACAGGAACGGCATACTCAGCGGCTGACACACACAGTGCGAGTTCGGAAGTCCTCAGGATGTGCGGGCTGGCTCCCCAAGTGCTGCCGATCAGCTTCTTGGGTATGCCATTGCGAGCACTGACCTTCTGTTTCGTGTTCAGGCATTGCTGTCTGTAGGTTAGAGCACGGTCTAGTGTGACACCTAGGTAAACTGGTGTTGGGCAATGTTTCAGTCGCTCACCTCGCCATGTGATGTCCAGCTGTCGCCGTGCTTCCCTGTTTCGTAGATGGAACGCACACACTTGTGTCTTATTCTGAAGAAATCAGAATGTTTAAGGTACATAATAACTAGTTTCATATATTCTACTGGCCATTTCTAGCTCAAAACTCTCCAGTGATTTAAATAGATTTTCCATCGTGATGATTATTGTTTTAAGGTTCGTAACATCTAGGGCATCTGCCAATTCATGTGGGATTTTTCTTAGGTGAAATGTCACATCCAGTGGTTCGGATTCCAAGCATCAATGAGGTTTGTGGCTTATGATCACCAGAATAACAGTCACGTAAAACTAAAATCTTTGTTCCAGGCCCCTAAAATGACTTCACAACTGTAATCGCCTTGAGCATAAGATCGCATTCTGATTTGAACCCGAGATGTGACCACCATTTCTATGATTATAATCATCTTGGTCTGAATTCACTATTTTCCCAGCAGATCACTCTTCCTCCCCCACTCCTTTACGTGAGATACAGAATAGTTTCGTCATGAATTAACTGCTCTCACTCGGGTAGATACTGTATCTTAGGGCAGTGCTCGTCAGAATGTTTAGCTCCATTACGTCATGTGACGTGACTTAACACACTAGCCGCAACACAGGGAGGAAAACCGGAGGACAGAGGCGACATAAACAACGCGCACTAACGGTGAACTGTGACACATCGTAAAGTTGCTAACTGATATTACAGTAATAGCCCCTGACTACCGGGTGAGTTAGCCGTGGTCGTTACGGCATGACTGCTGGCAGTCGCTCACATCCGGGAGGCGAGGAGGTTCGAATCCCCCCGCCGGCAACCTTGAAGATGGTCTTCTCTGGTTTCCCATCTTCCTTCCAGGCAAATGCCGGGGTTGGTCTCTAACTATAGGCCACAGCCGCTAACTTCCAACTCCTCGACCTTCCATTCCAACTTTCCTCCCCAACGGTACTTGTAGCTCACCCATTGGGTGTCCGTCTCGAAGCAGCTACAAAACTGGCGAGCCGAAATTGTCCTCGGACACTCCCGGCACCAAAAGCCATACGCTAAAAAAAACCTGACTAAACGTACTGTCAAGCCTGGGGTGAGCAGTTTCAACTCTGCCATCTTGGACAACTCTTCTCTTCCTCTTCTCTCCGCTCAACATGCGCCTGTCAGGTTGCTGACGTCACTAACCCATGAATCAGTGTTTGCCAACTTCTGTTTTAGAGTATACGAAATAAATCACAGATGTGTCCTTGACTTTCTTCGATATTCACTAGCGGAATACTGAGCGTCTTCCCTGCATCGGACCTTGTCGTCGCCACACCAATCATTTGCTCTGAGAGCACCAATCTGCCCTGCAAAAGTATGACGTTCAGTTCCCAACTACTGGACTATTTTGTGCAACCGCTGTCCAGGGTTAGAGATCTCCACTTAAATAAGAGCTGCTGAGCATATATCTTGTTGAGAGTTGGTTCCTTAAATTAGGAACCATATAGCCTACAGGGTTAAAGTTACTACAAAGGCACATGAGCAAAAGCTACATACCACAGAAATGCGTATGTTACGTTGGCCAGGTGGAGTTACCCTCAAAGATAAAATCCGTAATGAACATGTGCGAGGCAGTTTCAAAGTAGCGCCTATAACGGACAAACTTTTAGAGTCCAGGCTAAGGTGGTATGGACAAGTTATGCGAAGACCGGAAAAGCATTTAGTGAAGATGTGCCTTCCCATGGCTGCACAAAAGAGAGGGAGCGGCCATTGGCGGCTGGTGCAGACACCAGGTGTGTACTGTAACCCATACTCCTCCCCCCAAATAAAAATTAGAAACACAATTATATTTTTTGTAGCGCATCGATTAACAAAATGTGGCTATATAATAAGTAGGTTGCGAGATTATAAGACCTTCTGGCGGCAACAGCTAATGCCTACCTCTAACATTTTCCCCTGTTTGCTTTGAGCGATTCCCTCTTAAATGCTACCGCAGACTCCAGAGGGAGCCACCTGCCGCGTTCTCATTTCGTCTGACCAGTGCTGCTTCTCTGTTTGAGCGAGGATTTGCTGTGAAGTCTTGGTTCTGGTCTTGACTGTTGTCCAAACAGCACAATGGAAGGGTTTGGCACGCATGCGCAAAGGGAAGAGTTCATGTTTGCTGGCAATAAACGTAGAAATTCTCGCTGAGCTGTGATCTGTACAGCCAGTGCCGGACGTGGAATGGAGCGCACGACTACAGTAGATACGTCGTTGTGAGGGGAGTTGATATATCTCCTATTCTCTGGCTGACGTATATTTTAATGCGCTGTATTTGCTTGTAGATAATATTATTAAAGTAATTTATTTTCAAAAACAAAATATGTTCTGCAGCACTTCAGCACATAAGGTGTGGCCGCCCCTGGGAGCGGCAGACCTCAAACAACATGGATGACGAATGTCCAAAGGGACATGATAGTATTGGGTCTATCTGCTGATGATGCTTTACAACGAATCGACTGGCGCCTCAGGATTAAGAAAGCTGACCCCGCCTAACGTGAAAGGCGAGGAAGAAGAAAAAGAAGAAGATACAGCGGCTGAAGCGATAGACACCATTTTTCATTGTTGCCTAGTTATATTAAAGAAAGCTTTCTAGTCGGTCAACAAAAATTGTTCCCAATTACTTTGGGCGAATACACATGTATTCGGTTGTGCCTAAGAAAAAACTAATTGGAAAGTGACGACCGTAAACTTCTGTATATAAAGTATTCGTTGGTGGTTGACTCCGTTGCACCCGCGTTCAAAAAAAAAGGTGCTCATAATAATACATGGTTTAAAAAAATCATTGCAGTGCCCATTTAATTTGAGAACCTCACCAAATAAAATTTCAATAAACTGAACTGAATTATTCAACAAAGATTTGTATCGCTTACGTGCTCAACTGTACACAATGAGCAAAATTAGCTACACTATCAAGTTGCGCCCCGAGAAAATCATATTGAAAAAGGATAAAATGTTTGAAAACGGCCAAACAAATTTGATTTGTTCACTGATTGTTCTTGTTATGTTTAATTGTTTAAAAGATGGACATTTTTGTTGCGCATTGATAGTGATATTCTCATTTCAAATTTCTGAATATTACGTAATATGCATACAGTTAGCTCCATCGTTTTCTACTGGGAGGTTTGTGTGCCCTGCTGTTGACCAGAAACACATGTCCTCAGTGCCTTCGATGGGCTATTACTATACTCCCTTTAAAGCCAAGCTGCCAAGGACACCGGCATATAGCAGTAAAGAAAACTCTGCATTTCTTACATTTGGGTAATTTTTGTCATCGCTGACATATCACCTAAAGTAAACATATTCCACTTGTCGAGGTTAAAGTAATGTTATGGATATAATGACCGATATAAGCCACTTCATTTCTTGAGAAAACTAAAACAATTCTTTTGAAAGCTTAATTATCTGATTCCTGAATTTGAAAAGCCAGGGATTTCGCTTGGTGCCCCCTTCCCCGCACTCACCAGCTACTTCAGACTGTGTAGACGCTGAAGAATTTTCTTTGTATTTTCCTTTTTTTACTGTACTATTTTCGACTTTTGTTGTTGTTTGTTTTTACTTTTGTTGTTTAGATTGTTTTCATAAATTCCTTTACGAAGACGTCACAAATACACAGTCCTTGAGTCAGAGGAACTAACTATAGGAGATGATTCCCTTGACCCGGCTGGAAATCGAACCCAGGGCCCATCAAGCCAAATCCTAGAATGCTAACCAATTATCCAAGGAGCCGGACTATCTTTCAGACACTGACAAACATGGCAACACAGTATTGTCGGTGTCCTTCATTAAACTCCATGTTCTAGTATCTGTGAGCGTCCACTTAGGTCCCCTACTCAGGATGCTTCATGCAGAACAATAGCCTACGCTAATCCTCAGATTACTGAAGAGTACCACTGGGCAACAGCACAAGTAGTAACTGGTGAGAGACAAACATATCATAACCGTTAATTGAAACCTGCGGCCCGTCAAAGGGATTCGAGCCACTGAGCGTATTGAGCAAGAGAGACAATTTAAAATACAGTGCCCTATCATGGACGGACTATGCACGTGTCCCGTTGCTCTACTCAACGTCGCTCATCCAGGAAGGATGTTGTTGTTGGTTCATTTGAGGGTCTTGGACACCGTGGTCACCTAACCTCGTGTACTTGGGTGTGTTTGGAAACCAAGGAAAACCCTTTCCAGGATAGCTGAGGTGGGAATTGAACCCACTTCTTCTTAGTTTTTCCTCACGAGACTGAGTGTATCTTCTTCCAGCCCTCAAACTAGAATGAAATTCCTTGGTAGAGCCGGGAGTCGAACCCTGACCTCCGGGGCGACAGCCAAGAATGATAGCCACTGCACCATGAGGTGGCCACCAGAAAGGTTACAGTAATACTAGGATTTTTACCATCGTGGTGCCACAATCTAACAAAATCCTCTCTCAACCATAGCTTTAAAAAACAGCATATTCTTATAAACCAGTAGGCCTATTACGCAAACATCAAAATTCATCGTATTTATTATTTTAAAACACACATTTCTAAATTCAAAATTTAATGTTCTATCTGAAATAGCATGGCATGCACGGAACAGGTATGACTTGAATATAATAAAATGAGAAAGCGTAAACAATCGTGTAAAATAACAGAGAAAAAGGAGAATAAGTAGATAAATATTTCACCAAGTGACAGTGCTCTTGTTAACTCGTGTCCCATTTCGGCGCAAGAAAATGAACACAGTTCATTCACTAGATTAAGCTTTGAATGTTTCTAGCAATATTTCGATTAAATAAACCCTAAGGTACAATGGATGCAGCATAAATTTCGATGTTTTACCGAAAATCATTGCTATGCTTAGGTTGGCATTTATCCACGATTTAATTGAAACTGATCCTGTGAATTAAGTGTAGGCCCCATACTTTCATGTACTACCATGGGGTAGCGCAGTAGGGAGAAAAGGCAACACAATTTGCCAAATCTCCGTCACTTCTCACACCTTCAGTCCAGACTAGTAGTTTCATGGTAAGTGAGTAGTAGTAGTTATAACTAGCACAAGTAGCGTCGACGGAGACCTCCTGCAATGTACAATAAGGCTACATAGTTCTCTCTCAGCCTACAGTATACTAACATAAAAGCTTGGAGTGATTGAATCTGCAGTTTTCGCTTTAAGATTCAATAGCCCGCTGCACATCCAAAGCAGTGAAGCTGCTGACAGTTTAGGGGCTAAGTCTGCAGACCTACTTTGTCGAGGCTTTTCCTAGACCCCAGGTGTATCGGCAACTCTCAGCTTTACGTGAGAAACTAAATTATACCGGGTGAATCAACTTCCCCTAATCTATCTATCGTATGGCTTTTACTGCCGGGAGTGTCCGAGGACATGTTCGGCTCGCCTGAGTCTGTAGCTGCTTCCAGCGGATACCCTAAAGGGTGAGCTACAAGTTCCGTTCAATTTCAAGTAGTTCCAACTTTCGCCACCAGATATCAATGATACCTAGTGGTGAACGTTGGAACTTTGATAGAGCGTTCTGACGAAATCTAACCTAACAAATTTTGCTTTACACAAGTTTAGTCTGTGAAAGGATTTTTTACATGCCATAAATCTATGACATGGGACCGCCGGCTTTACTTCCCCTCCGAAGGAAGGCATACTGAAGGATTTTCAACGCTCTTAAATAATCCGACGACTTCGGCCGGGTTTGAACCCGCTATCTTGGGCATAGCAGTTCAGCATGCTACCGACTAACGCGTGTTATCAGGAAGGTCGATATTTCTCTGCCTGCATCCCGTATGGTACTAATACACTGCAGGTATAGCTTGCCACGGTGGGTGAATGGATAGCGTGTCGGTCTACCAACCCCAAGATTGCAGGTTCGCTCCTGGCCGTGGTAAGTGATTTTTGAAAGGCAGCAAAAATACGACACGCATGTCATACGATGTTGGCATGTCAAAGAACCCATTTGAATTCAGTAGGCCGTGTTCATAATGGCAAAATTAACCTCGGGAGTTTCCGCCAACACGAAGTTCCTCATTTCTCTACTAGAAAGCGCTATAGTGTTCAAGGAGCTTAGATATCTAACCTGCTTGACTTTCATAGTGATTCAAGGAACAATGAAATTCGACATGCAAGCTACCCACTGGGTGTCAAATTACAAAGCTTGCACCCGGCACCCGAGGCCATACGATATTATTATTATACTGCAAGTATATCCCGCAAACGATACTGAACACCATTATTTTCCCTCGTATTAGTCTGTAGTCACATCGAGGGAAAATTAATAGGGTTCAGTATCGTTAGCAGGATACGCTTGCAGTGCATTAGCACCATGCGGGTTGCAATCAGAGAAATAACAACCTTCCTGATAACAACCCTTGTTGGGCTGCATAAAACAATATTATTAGGGACAGCTGATTCATCTGGTATAGTGCTCAGTCAAATGCTGCAGATTAAGTCACTCGAAGATTTTGCCTTAAGGCTCAATAGCCCGCTACACAAATAAAGCAGAGGGGTAGCCGATACATCAGGAGTTAAGACTGCGGATCTGCTTTTCCGAAGCTACTATTACTGTACACAGCCCAACGTCTGAGCTGTTTGTATCTGTTACGCTCTGCACAACGACTCATTTTTGGACCTTAGTTGGCATAGAAGTCCCGGGACATCTATCCTAATCCTAGACCTCAAACAATTATAGGCACCACAGAACTATTGGTTTTCAGACACATTCAACACACAACCAAGTACACGGTCTTAATCACTGACGATCAAAACTGGTCATCCAACTGTATTTATTAATCTCATGTATTTTTTTTTTCAGGATTAAGAAACCATCCATTACAATTGGGTACAATCGTGTTGACCAACCGAAAAACATTAAATTTTAATTTGAGAGTGTAAAAACTTTCTTGTGTTTATAATTATATTTTAAACCTCTGGCTTCTGAAACCGCATTGTTGACAGGGGTGCTGGTGTGTGACCAAAGAATAAAAAGCGTGGTGGTGGTGACTGTTGTTTTAAGGGGTGAAACATTTAGGTCATCTGCCCCTATAATTTTAAAAAAAGCATCGACCATTGAAGTGAAGGCTGGAATCGGACAGGGAACTTACCGGCCACGCAGGGATGGCGGCGTAAGAAACGTGCCCTCATATCACGTAGCTGGTAGATGCGAAGTGCCTCCTCAGGACCCTCAATGGCCGAGAAGATGGACGCACCAAGCACAAGGAACAGCACATAGAAGGCGGTGAGCGCCAGAAGACGCACGCTGCTCCTATTTAGCCCCACTCCTGGGAGTTGCATGGCGGCACGGCCTACTTCGCTCAGCGTCGCAACGCAACTGACTACAGCACGCCACGGTTAAACTCGACTCGATTCGACGCCTTGCAATGCCTTCCTCACTCACTTTCATTCCTGGTCCGGCGCTACCCAGCGCAAGCGCCGCGAGCACAGTTGACCTCTAACCTCTAGCGTCACTGGCTCCAATACCACCCATTAATTATTGTTGCTGCGTTACCTCATGACTAGGTACAACACTTGTCTGTATAGTCTATTGAGACTCCTGCGTTCTTTATTGTTGTTGTTGTTGTTGTTGTTGTTGATGATTCATTTGAGGTTCATTTAGCCCCATGTACTTGGATGCGTGTGGAATTTGTCTGATAACCTGTGTTATTGTGGTGTCTGTGGTGAAGCGTGTATTTTTAATCCATATGAGGATTGGGATGCAAGCGGACGTGACCTTAAGTTTAGAAACCATCCCGACATTTGCCTGGAGTAAAAGTGAGAAACCAGGATGGCTGAGGTGGGAATCGAACCCACCCCTAATGAGGTTGGCATCAGGAGGCTTGAGTTTACTCCGTTCCAGCCCTAAAACCAGAAATAAATCTCTTGGCAGATCCGAGAATCGAACCCAGACCTCGAACGCTAACCGCTATACCACGTGGTGGTCGGTACTGAGTTCCATTCCCAGCTCTGCCAATAATATTATTCATTCTAGTCAGAGCGTTGGGAGGAATTGCCTTCTAGGATCTCGGAGCGTGTATTGAAAATGCAGTTCCAAAAGTCCTGAGTTCGATTCCTGGCTCGGCCAAGAATGTTAATTCTGGTCTGGGATTGGAATTGAGTACACTCAGTCTCATGAGAATAACTAAGTAGAGCGTGGGTTCGATTCCCTTCTTATCTATCCTAGAAGGGGTTAAACGTGGTTTCCCACTTTTAATCCGGGCAAATGCCACAATGGCTCCTAACTTAAGGCCACGGTAGCTTCCTTCGTAATCTTAACCTCCATTACAAATACACGCATTGTTACATACACCACAATAGCACAGGTTATTTGACAAATTCTACACATACATAAGTATAATGGGTTGATGATCACGATGCCCATGTATCATAATTAAGGGGGGAGGTGCATTTTTCAGGGCCAAAAAATTGCAAATTGTTTTATCATTTTAAATGATCTTGTTGACTTCGTCGTTACGCTGGGGTCTGGCGTTACGTTACGGTGACGGGAAGAAATGTACCCACATGCACTGAGGTGTGTGACGTCATAGTACCGCTTGGTGCATGTGTACCCCGACAATTTCTACTTCGCTAGTATGAGACAAAAATCCCCGATTCTGGAATGTCACGGGTAATCTCGAGAACCACTGGATGGATTTTGATGCGGTTTTCACCATTCTGTAAAGGATATCTTGAGGAAATATTCTGCAGAAAATAATTTATGTATGATCAAAGGAAGCCAAGCAGTAACGATTTCAGTGAAAAAGTCGAAAACAAACTTGGCGTCCTTGCGCTTCTTAAGCTTACGCTAGGCAAACCGTTAAAAATATCAATATACTATGAGCGTTAGAATTGGTCAGTATGAAAAGTTCTACAAAAAAGTCCGGGAGAGCATATCTCTATCTTCAATACATCGCCCACTATAAGTGTTTTTAGACTGGATGGAAGGGTCACGTCCCCGCGCGCTCTGGTGAGCGTGACGGCATCCCGCGCGCTTGACCTTGCTTTGCCCTTGGTTTGCACTTGCCGTTCGCGAGTGATTTGAAACAAGATAAGCAAAATAAGTATTATGCAGATAATTTTCTAACATGTCATGAGTCTTTGGCTTCGAGCGAAGCGAGAAGCCTCCAGCCTTTCTAGCATTTTTCAGCATTTGTAGCATTTAAAATGATACAAAGTCTAGTCTTTCAGACTGACTGTCACTTTTTTAATGATTTAATTGAATGAATAGTCGTTTATCTTTCATTTTGTGGAAGAAAATTGAAGATATTTTCAATACTTCCCGAGATATGCCCCTAAATGTAAGTGGCTGTCGCCTAAGTTGTCTCTTTAAATTTCCGACTGCCCCACCCTCACCTACTGCTATGTTTATTTCTTTATTTTCTTGCTTCTTCTCTTGTTTCCATGGAATACACTGAAGTTCTTTTACTCTTTGAGTAACTGAACTTTCGATTGTCTATTGTTTATCTTTATTTACTTTTACCGCGAGTGCAAATATTGAAATTGTTTTGGTGTGAAAGAAGTTACATTTGTGCATGTATAATTGATTGTAAGTGTTGTCGTTACTAGGTTACTGTCGAGACGTAACGTTATATATAGGCCTAAAAAGGTGGGGTTCCATGGAAACAAATACACAAATATTGGAAACAAAGCACAAGCACATGATTATTCTAACCAAGTTCGTAGTAGTACTTCAGCAAGAAAGCTTTCCAGCAACACCAGTTTTAGTAGCAGTTGTGCCAGTGATATAAATATGTTTGTTACGGTAATTTAAATATCATGTTTCATAAACTTGAAGAATGCCTGCGTTGTGTGTGTGGAGGTAATATCAATAAAGCCAACATTCAAAAATCTTGTTCAGACAGAGTTTCTAAGATCTGTCTGTGGTTACACCCAAAATAATAATGAATAGCTCAACTCCAAAATTTCGAATATATGTCCAAAAACTGGATTTTCTGGGAGAAGAACTGTTGAGATGGCAGTTAATTTTGCCATAATGACATTCAATGATGGGATGATAGCTAGGTTTCAAGTGATGGAGAATCTAGGGATAAAGGTTAGGGAATTTTGTATTAAGATGCTTCATGAAGAGGATGACAAACGGGTTCAGTCAGAAAATAACGTGCACGTGAAGCTACAAAAGAAGAGAGAAAATGCAAAAGAAGGCTTAGATTAGAAGCAGCAGCAAAACCCAACCAGAAGGAGGGCTTACTTTATGCAGCGGGGGCTTTTTGATCCAAATTCTACCATTAGGTAAATTTGAAGATCGTTTCCCGAAAACTCCATTTTCACGCAGCGATTACATGATAACTCAAATACTATTCAAGGTATCTTAATGAAAATTTGCATTATTGTGCCAACATACACTAAAACATTTTGTGTTTCATTTATACTTCCCACTAAAAAAATCTTTTTCCCAAAAAAAAACATTAAAAAATGAAGTTAAAGTAAAACAATTCTAAAAAAATATTTCCTAAATGTGTATGTCAAAAATTTTAGTGAATGTTGTAGCCTAGAATGTTGTCAACAGTACAAAATAACATTCATGTAAATATTTTAAATGTTGGGGAACTTATCATGTAAACGCTGTCCTGCCGTCCAAAAAATAGCTGAAAGTTTTAGTGGTAAAAAATGAATGACTGAAAGCATATTACAATATATCTCCTGTGAATAATAATGAGTGAACTGTGTTTAATAATCCTACCAATTTTTATTTCATTCCAACAGATATTTTATGAGATATTGTTTGTTTTTTTACTCGGTGGAAATAGTCATGTGAAAGTTGTACCTCCCCCCTTATATTTACAACAACTACAACTTGTGTTTGTATTGAAACACCTTCACACAGTGTAAGCTAGGATCTGAAGAATCTCCGGAGAGGATATATTCCATTTGAGTATATTCGTGATATAACCATATTTTTTTTTAGGATGAAATAATACATTTTTAGCCAACTTTCATGTATGAAAAAATAGGCTCATGAGATCATCTTTTGTGTGTGTGATTAAATCTAAACGACTGAAACGATTTCAATGAAACTCAGTACGGACATAGTACTATTTAGTCTGACCCCAACCATGCTCTTCAAATTTTATTACGTGTCACCAATCCAACATGGCGGCTGTGCGAAGTATTTCACCGGCATTCTATATCTCCGAAACTACTACAGATATCACCTTGACATTTTGTACCGTGATAAGGGGCACTACAAAAGTTCACCTATGTAACTTTCAAAAACCTATGAAATACAAAACGAACATGGCGGCCAAGTGAAGTTCAAACATTTAAATAGATTTTACCGCGATTTAACCATCCGAGCGCAATGAAACATGGTAGAGCAAATGTTTATATACATTGTAATGCACTGACATCTAATTTAGTTCAATTGCTTACATAACCTCAAGATGGCGGGTGTGCGAAATAATAAATTAAGTTTTTATTTCTTGTGTCCTAATCATGCGATCGAAGTCAATGTTTGAATAATGAACCTACGCAATAATCGTCATCTAATAGTACATAACGACATATAAAAAATCCAACATAGCGACCATCCGAAATATTTAGACGGTTCTCAATATCTACTAATGTTCGACAGCATTCAAACTGGAATTTTGTACGTTGATAAAGGATAGTAACAGAAGTTCACCTATGGGACTTTCAATAACCTGGTGAGCACAAATCCAACATGGTAGCGACGCGAAATTCAAATATTTAAATGGACGTTTCTCGTGATTTAACCATCCGAGCGCAGTGAAACTCGCTACAGTAAATGCTTATACAAATTGTAATGCACTAACATCTAATTTATGTCAATTGTTTTCATAACCTCAAGATGGCGGCTGTGCAAAATTTTAAAAATTCGTTTTAATTTCGTGTGACCTAGTCATGGGATTGAAGTTTGAATAATAAACCTACGCAATAATCTTCATCTAATGGTGCATAACTCTATGGCCTACTGTACCCATCTGATATTATGTGGAGAACGTGTGTTCGTATCCCGACTGCTCACGGTCTTTCGAGGTATGGTACGTCCTCCCACTATACGAACACCCATTCAGGATATGAGGTCTACCAGGTAACTACTCTACATTTAAAAAAATCCTAAATACTGAATTTAATATTACTCAATCATGGCAAAAACACAACAAAAACACAATTTGCATGTACATTTAACTTCCCACAACACAAATAAAATATTTGGAGCGCACAGATGATGATTACATACAATCACACAAACCCTAATCTGAATCATCTGCACTCCGCAGCTCTGATTCACTAATCCAATGATCAGATCATCTTTAATGCTCTGAGCTCATCAGGCATGCTGCAACATCTTTTGTGAGTCTTTAATTGTGTGGCGCTGAAATTGCACCAAATTTATTCTACACTTCCTAAATCATGATCTTGACATTGACGAAATGTTCATAGTGTCTTTCACATAGCTTAATTATCATCAATTAATGCATCACAATACAACAATCACTAAATAAACAAGTCATTTAAATCACTGAATTACCTTTAAATGCAATCATTGTTGATCTAAACATGCTGTCCGTTATTCATCGGAACATTTATCTTTAATTATGATTCAACAATATCATCCTAATTGCTTTACTTTTGCGTTTGCTTTGCTTAGTTTGTGTAACGATCGTTTTCCTTTCCCATCTGTTTCAAACGCAACATGAGTACTATCTCCCTCCACAACAACAATAATTAGTGATTTAGCTTCACCATACGACATTCATTAGGTCTAGTTAAGTCGTTATTAACGTTACAATTGTGCCAAGTCGTGCTTTAGTGCTACCCGTCCGAATAAAATAACATTAAAAGGGAATTTACTTCTTAAAAGTACATCAACAGAATTTAGCAAAGTTAAACATGGCATAAGACATTAACTTGGCCAAATATTATGCGATTTTTACGATCCTTCGAAATTTTTGCATGTCCAGAAGGCGTACAATTCATTTATACAATACTATCAAATATTATTTAATTAGTTCAGAATATCAGTTTCTGTATTTCAATAGAACAGTACACTACCAATTAGTAAGGGTCGTGGTCACTTTTGCTTCCCTGCCTCGTGGACAATAGGTTCGCTATGCCCCGCCTCTAAACAAGATGGCTGCCTTCCCACTCCACTTTGTCTGGTTCCACTGACCTAGACTTTAAATTTTGTAAACAAAACCTCGAAGGTTGCATGCCTTATACCTGCAGGGTTAAGGGTTGGATGTATCATTCTATGAGCTGAATCGATCTAAATATTTACCTCCTACACTTAGGATAATTATAATTGGCTCAAGATGGCTCTCAATTAATATTCTTAGCAAGGGATGGATTTTCAATAGCTCTGCCGTCCTGAGGAAACAATCTGTGGCTCTTAAAGCGTGTAAGTCAGGTGTCCAACGTTGTCCCGCTCCACGATACGAATGTGTGGTAGAGAATCGCCGTGATTCCTCCACAACGCATTGTCTCACCAACACGGGTGGATCAATCATTTAATTAGCTGACAGAGGGTAGCACTGTTAATCCCTGGACGCTATGAGGACGCTGATTATGGCCAAACAGGCATCTACCTGTTCCCACGCTGTCACTATACCTTGGTACGCTCACAGGCCGTACAAAATTCATCGTAGATTCGTAGAATGGCTCACTAGATTTTCCTGACGTTCATGCTAGTTGAATAATCCCTGCAATTATTTACGCAAATCTCTGGATTCTACGTTACACTTGCTCGCTTATTGCAGCTACAACAATATATCTGTTAGATGATCCGGCTCATAAGATACTCCTATAATTTCCCTGATTCAATTATTATACCATGGCTCTACATAGGCTCTCATTACTGGTATCGTTTCACTTGCAACTACATTATTGGCATGATTACTGGCATTTATTATTAGCAATTATTATTAACAGCATATCTATTACACTGAAACATGTGTATATACATTCTGACACATATCTCTTCCTCTTCCACATATAATACTACGGTATTCTCTTATCGGACATGGCACAATTTAACGCTTATGGCATCAACATGCCGAATTTACGTGTTATCTCGACTTTGACCTTTTTATTATTATTATTAGTATTATCAATTAACTTTATCGTTATATTGACCATTATCTTACGCGATTGTAAGTAAATCATTCTCAATTCAAGTTATTTACTGCAACATGAGGATTGTAAACTCATGCAATTCTTACTGCAAATTCCCTATGGTATTTTATAGAATGACATGTAAGTATGGAGAGCTATAAAATCATTTTAACATATTGTAGTGTACTCACATTTTCTTCTGGCTGGAGTTATCCAATAATACAGCAACTCGCCCACCATTTTGGCTTGCTTAGCACATCGCCATTACTTGCACAATTAACACTTTTGGTGGTTCACCCTCTTTGATTAACTCTTGCAATGGATACATTTTGCACTTTAAACTATAACACATTTTGATCACACAATTAAATATTTCATAATACAACACTTGATCACAAAACTTTGTACACTTTTCACACACTGCCTTCCTGGGCTTTCCGTTACTGCACGATTTCAGAGGTGCGGGCGATGCAATACCACTGACATCTGCTCGTTTCCAGTGAAAGTTTATCTCTAGTAGACGCGTACATCTCCTATCTTCTAAGACTGTCCTCTACTGTGTGTTTTCCTATCTTCTTCTCCAGATCACCTAGTATGTCAATCTAGTATCTGTTCTCTAAGCATTTATCACAAATACCTGTGATACAGCCCTTGCTCCCATGATCTATCGTGTGCTTTAATACTGTACTGTACGATAGTTTACAGATCATTACTCCTAGCGGATAAGTCCATTGTCTACGACAATACTTCGCGACTTTCCTCCGCTATAATATCTTGCGCTTGTGTATAACAAACTGATTATATGCATATCGTTTACTGTGTGTGATTTAACTATATCATCACTTGGAGTAGGCTGCATGATGCACCTTCCATTGTTTCTTTGTACAGTCCTAACTTTGACGAACTTGTGTGCTGCGTGCACTATTTGGTTTCAACGAACTAACGTGCTCCCCGCACGAATTGAGTCAACAAACTGACGCTTCTCAGCCTCTTCAAACTTATAAAGGATTCTAGTAAAACATAGTCCCTTTCCGAAGCTGGAGCTACTCTTTTCTCTCATATCGCCTTTACCGACATGGTAATGTGTAATTCTGGAGCGTACATTGCTGAAGGTTCCAATTCTACTTGCGTGCAGGCAATTCGCTCGCTCAATTAATTAATATTAATTGTTTTTCTCAACGGCGTTCTGACGCTACTCTCCGGTTATTCCCCTCTAACCCTCCGCTAATAGCCCTAAGACTGCTTTGGTTTCGACCTTCCTCATCTTATTCTTTCTAGGCTTTAATTTAGGTATCTCATCTTCCCTAAATTAGCTCCCTTTGAATACATGCACGTGGATGTAACTCTCATCCCATATGAATGCCTAGTTTGCCAGGAATTAATTAATTTCTCTTGGCTTTCTCCCCACCCCTCATATTCTCCTTTGTCTCATGGTGGTTTTTGGGCTGTATTTGGATCTGCCCTTTCCACTGGGCGCGTGAAATTGGCTTGACATTGATGTAGTTGGCGACAGTCTGCCCCACCTATTTTCCAGAGGCATATGTCAACTGTCAAGTCGCTCCAAGTTTCTGAACTTTTGCTAGATATTCTGTATGTTAGCTCCATGCTCATACAATATTCTCGCTTAAAATTGCTTATAATTCCTTCCCCAAACATGGAATTAAGCTTCAATTACCTCAGTAATTGTTATTTCAACTGTGGCTTGGGTCCTATGCGGATGTTCCCCCTCAGAGATCTAGGGTTCGGTTCTCTGGAAAATCATAGACATGATTCTTCCTCCTCAAAGTCCCGGCTTCAATGCCAGTCAGCATCCATACCCTCGGGTAAACTACATATATAAAAATCAAACATGGCGACCATCCGAAATATTTAGACGGTTCTCAATATCTACGAATCTATTACAGCAATGAAACTGAAATTTCGTATGTTGATAGAAGCAATTAACAAAAGTAGGATGTATGAAAATAGGCTTTTTATTTCTTCACGGAACTACTTGTTACTTAGTGTGTCCTAATCATGCGATTGAAGATTGAATAAAAACCTACGCAATAATATTCATCTAATAGTACATAACTCTATGGCCTACATATCTAAAAATCCAACATTACAACCATCCGAAATATTTAGACCAGGGATGGCCAACTAGCCGCCCGCAACCTGGTTTTATGCGGCCCAAGACGAATTTTAAAATCTTAAAAACATTAGATTATAGATTTATCAATAAATGTAAAACATAAATATATAGTTTGGTATATAGGATATAGGTTGAACACGGCTCTTACCCCCAGTAAGTTGACAGGTAAAAGCGCCAACTGGATGCGCCATCTGCGCAGCTTGCTTTGCACATCCCTGTCCAGTCGAGTTACACACGCCGTTCTGTCAACGTTAACCTGTCAGTGCCTTATCGCTGCATTTTGTTTTGAAGTGATTCAGTTTATTGTACAATGTGTCTGAAACGGAAAGTGTCAGAAGAAAACGGAATGTTTCAGGACAAGTGGGAAAGAGAGTACCTTTTTGTAAATAACAAGGACAATAAACCTCGGTGTTCGCTTATACTGTCTGTGCAAAAAGAATATAACCTCAATCGTCATTATACTCAGCACCATGCTGCCAAGTACAAAGGTTACACTGGAGGAGTTCGGCGTACTATTGTATCTGATTTGAAGATGAAAGTTAGAGCTCAAAAAAGCATTTTTAATAAATCAACATCTTTGCAAAAAACTCACTCTCAGCTTCGTATATTGTGAGTGCAGAGATAGCTAAGGCTAAAAAAAAAAACATTTTCTGATGGTGAGTTTGTTAAGAAATGCTGTTTAGAAATGGCTCGAGCCTTTGGTGATGAAAAACTCTCTATTGACTTCAAAAACGTTTCACATTCGAAACATACTGTCACTTCGAGGGTTGAAGAAATAAGTAACCATGTATCAAATAAATTAAGTAGCATTATTTCAGAGGCTGCTTACCTTTCTCTGGCTTTGAATGAATCCACTGACATAACAGATACTGCTCAGTTGTTAATTTTTATCAGAACTGTGGACAAGGATTTTACAATCAATGAAGAGTTGTTGGCATTAAGAGTCTCTGCATGGTACTACCAGAGGTCAAGACATTTTTGTTGCAGTTAGGAAAGTACTGAACTGCCGTGGGTGAACAATAATAACCTATCTGCTATTGTAACATATGGCGCTAAAGCTATGATTGGCTTTCAGGTAGGCCTAGTTGGCTTACTGAGAAAGGCTGGAATCAGCTGTCCAGCATTGCATTGCATTATACACCAGGAAGCCCTGAGCGGAAAAAATCTGGAAATGGAAGATACTATGAACACTGTTATGAAATGTGTAAATATGATTAGAGGGGGAATCGGTCGTTGACCCATAGAAAATTCATGGTATATTTTGTCACAACTAGAGACAGAGTATGGTGATTTGACACTATTCACGGAAGTGTGCTGGTTAAGCAAGGGAAACTGCTTAAATCAATTCTTTAATTTGAGAAAAGAGGTAACTGAGTTCCTCAATGTACATGTCAAAACACCTAGCTCCTTGGAAATGCAAGAAAAGCTTCTCGATTCACATTTTTTGTGCAGTATGGCATATGTCACCACATGAATGAGCTAAACTTGGAATTACAGGGTCCAAATCAAACCATACCTCAGTTAATTAGGCACATAGACGGATTTGTAAGCCGACTTAAGATTTTCCAATCCAGCTTTAAAAAAACCAATCTCGTACATTTTTCATCATGCAAAGAAATCATGGAAGAAATTCCAGCCAGTCATTTCAGTTTTTGCGTACCTATTTTAGATAAACTTCTGGAGTCGTTTAATGAATGGTTTTTGGATTTTAATGAAATACGACCGCATCTTTTCTTGTTTAACAACCCCATGTCTTGTGATATTTCACAGCAAGATGACAACATTCAATTAGAGCTCTGTGACTTGCAAAGTGACCTATTTTTTCAGACAAGGTCGGAAATTGGTACTGCATTTTGGAGTCTATTGCCTGACGAGAAATATCCCAAACTACGTGACTTCGGTAGGAAAATAGTTTCAATGTTTGGAAGCACATACCTTTGTGAGTGCACCTTTTCAACAATGAAATTTATAAGATCAACTCACCGCAACAGACTCACAGACAACCATCTTCGAGATCTGTTAAAGGTTGCAACCACTTCAATTCAGATTGATTTTGATGAATTGTTGAACGATTGTGCCCGCCACAGTGTTCTCATTAAGCGAAGTAGGTACATACTTATGGATAATTTTAAATCTAAATAAATTAGTTTTTTTTTTTCAAATAATGTGTTTTGATAAGTGTAAACAACATGATTAAATAACAACCCCAAAATGTAATATTATACTTGTTTTGATCCTTTGTACATTGAACTTGATATTAAATGTATATGAAAATATTTTGCGTAACGTTTATTGAGACATATTATTTCATTTACGGCACATACTATACGATATACGTATTGCCTACATTTGGCTTATTGATGTATGTGTGGAATTAGTTGTGCAGCCCTCGTCTTCCCTGGAAAATATTGAAGTGGCCCTTAAGGGTTAAGAAGTTGGCCATCTATGATTTAGACGGTTCTCAATATCTACGAATACGGTATATTACAGCAATCAAGCTAAAATTTTGTATGTTGATAGAGGCAATTAACATAAGTAGGATATATGAAAACAGACTATTTATTTCTCCACGGAACTACTTGTTAAAATAAGTATTCGTAATACTGTACACACATCAAAATAAGTTTTGAATTTTGCCCACGCCTGCCCTACACAACTGAGATCGAGAGCATAGCAGTGGCGGCGCGTGAATGGGAGCTGCAGTACTGCAGCCCTCCCAGGGTATTTAACAATATCAATTTACACTTTGAAAGTAACGGGGTAACGGTATAATTACATAGATCTCTTAAAATTTTTCACAAGTAAAGGCCAGGCTGGCTCGTAAATCCGCTTTCCCCCACGGCTGCTGCATTCTCCGCAGCACCTTAGGAACTTACAATTGCTCTTCCTGAATCCACTTCCCCCATTGCCAAGTTACCGGGTGAGTTAGGCGTGGTGGTTACGGCATGACTGATGGCAGTCGCTCACATCCGGGAGGCGAGGAGGTACGAATCCCCCCGCCGGCAACCTTGAAGATGGTCTTCTGTGGTTTCCCATCTTCCTTCCAGGCAAATGCCGGGGTTGGTCCCTAACTATAGGCCACAGCCGCTACCTTCCAACTCCTCGTCCTTACATTCCAACTTCCCTCCTTCCCTCCCCAACGGTACTTGTAGCTCACCCATTGGGTGTCCGTCTCGAAGCAGCTACAAAACTGGCGAGCCGAACATGTCCTCGGACACTCCTGGCACTAAAAGCCATACGCTAAAAAAAATGCCAAGTTGTCCTATGAAAGCCGCTTTGGGAGCTGCAATCCTTGCAGCAACGCCACAGAGTGCCAACACATCTTTGGAAACAATAGAGTGTACAGTTCAAAAAATGTTCAAATAGTGTACTGGCAGCGGCTAACAGCCCCTAATTCGTATTCAGAAAATTTGCGACTTATATTCTAATGCAATACATTATAAATAGAATCATAATACTATCGCAAAAAAAATGTTTAAATGGGAAAAGCTTTTGCTGCAACATGGCTAGGTGTGTAGCACTGAATGCCAATGAGAATCATGAGTAGAAGAAGGATGGAACTCAAGTTGGCGCTCACGGCATCTAGTGGGTACTAGAAGAACCAAGTCCATTATCATCCCTTAGCCAATGAAAGGGAGGCATTCCACCGTCTCCATGATTAGTGCATTTTCTTCAAACACTTGAACAATCAGTCTTGCCAACATGAAAATTATAGATCAATATCCTAATGTAGTAGAGCCTTCGTGGCTTAGGCGGCAGCACGCCGGCCTCTCACCGCTGGGTCCGTGGTTCAAATCTCGGTCACTCCATGTGCGATTTGTGCTGGACAAAGCGGAGGCAGACAGGTTTTTCTCCGGGTACTCCGGTTTTCCCTGTCACACTTTCATTCCAGCAACACTCTCCTCTATCATTTCATTTCATCTGTCATTTATTTGATCATTGCCCCAGGGAAGTGCGACAGGCTTCGGCAGCCGGCACAGTTCATATCCTCGCCGCTAGATGGGGGCTTCATTCATTCAATTCCCTGACCTGATCAGTCGACTGGAAGCAGGCTGTGGATTTTCATTTCATTCTAATGTAGTATGCTTGAGTGATATTAACAAATACCTGTATATTATTTCACAGTATAGTCGGTGGAGAATTTAGCTGAATTCAAAAAGGAGTGACAGATATTAGAAAACTGAGCGAAGAAATTCAGCGGCACGCATCTTCCGGAACTCGTTTAAATAACATGTAAAATTTTGCAGTGTTACGCTTAAGTTCGGCGTAACAACAATCGGTTGAGCGTCATAACAATGAAGTAACTAGAAACAGGGAGATATATAAATAGAATCATAATACTATCACTGTCTGTTAGGTAGTCGGCCCGAAGACTGGTTGGATCCCCAAAAATACCGCCGTTAGTTTATCTGGGTAGATACCCACAAAACCCAAAGGCAGCGCTATATTGAGGCGTACTAGGCAAGAAGAGGAGTGAGGTTGTTTGCCATTGCTATCCTCACTGAGTCAGAACAGCAGTACTAACCCTACGAGTAGAACCTTTCTCAGCATTCACAGGCACTGACTGTGCCCTGAACGCCATTACTAAGCACCACCTATACCTCAGTAGCTTCCATATAATCACAGCCATGAGTGAGACTGAGACATCGGTGAAAAGCCACATTTTACTCTAGCAAATCCAAATGCAAATGTACTGCATTCAACAAGAGATGGTAAACAGGCCAAATACTATCACAAGAAAATATTTATATCGAAGAGAAGAATTTCGAAATATCGGTGGAGCTGTAAAACTTTCGAGTTTCCGTCTCACTGGAAACTAAGGCCCGTCATTTACAGAGGTCGTTAAACTGTTACGTATCACTATCACCCTGCCTATGACTACCGCTGAACCAGAACGCTGCTTTTCGTGCCTCAAGAGGAACAAAGTGTACCTCAGGAATGCCATGGGTAAAGCCCTGCGTGGATATCCGCAACAGTTATCGCCATACAGATATAGTTTGCATGGCTCTGCGGATAGCAGATAAGTTGCGGATAATGTTTGGAGTAAATTTGCGGATAGTTTTTAGAATACAATCCGAACTTGTTGAATATCATTACTAGGACCCGGATGTTGACTGATATGATTTTTGTTTTGTTTTTGTATTTGTTTTTTTCTTTTAATTTTTTCATGACAAATGTAAAATGATGATTTAAGCTTATCTCATTCAAATTATGTCATTAAGCATAATTAACTCTCCGAACTGAAAAGGGTTGCAATTCTGGCTGTATAACATTCATTTCAAACACAGCACATGACTTAGGCTACATAGGCTAAGGGAACGACTTTCACCCCCAAATATCTAAATGTGTTGCTTTAATGTATGTCTACCCCTTATTATTCCCGTTCTCCAACGGGGTCGGGGATGAGATGCGATGTAAGTCTTTGTGGCGGATGGTTTTTACGGCCGGATGAATGTGTTGCTTTAATTAAAAATATAAATTATTATTGTAATGCCAGTAGATTCGAATAACAAACCTGCGGATGTGGATACCAGTCGTGTGGATGTGGATAACGTTTTCTTTATCCGCGCAGGGCTCTAGCCTTGGGACAAGAAAGACTTACTGCACATGGAATGCTGTCTATTGAGAAGAGTGTGATTAACAGTATACCGAATTTCAAAAACCTTGTCTTCGAAAAATTCGTCACGTTCAAGACTCGACGCCTGGAGCTGATCTATAAATAAGGTAAGTTAATACTTGTGCATGCAGCCCCACCAACTGTGATATGTGTGATATGGTATTCTGTGAATACCATTTTCCTGAAGAAAGGCGTACGTCTTGGTCGTGCATATGTTCACCGGGTCGTCTGCACACTCGCACAGATCTATCCTCAGGTGAGTGCACACAGCCGATACACACGCACGTAAGAACAACTAATAGGTTTGAGACCACTACGACTCTTGGACAGCAATATGCAAAACCTTTTTTAGATGTGTGTAAATTTTGGTCAGATTATCCGATTCACCTGAGGATCTGAATGAGATTTTAAATGGTAATGGCTCCGTCTTGAGAAAAGAATTCACGATGAAAATCAATAAACGTAAATCAACAAGCATTATTGATAATTAGATATCGCAAACGATTACTATATATAAAATACTATACATAAAATACAACGCATGCAATAACGATCTTCTACGGGATTCCAGTTTCCAAATGCGTGCCTTTCACATAATTGATGTTTTGGTGTTTGTGTTGTAGATAAAATTCTTAAACTTGATTTATTCACCACATATATATCTGGCTAACACATATTAAAATGTGGTTGTTGTAGCGCACGGAGATGAGAGTTGTCATCTTTTAAGTCGATGTTTCCCTCAAAACCCACCACAAACCGGTACATTTTACATTTTACCTGTCATAAAAATGTTTTTCTAAAAGTTAACTTTTTCATCAATTAAGGCAGAAATAAACAAGGAAAATTATTATATTACTTGACTTTCTGTAGGCCTTTTAGTTATTTAGCTTATTTATCTCCAACCTTGAGTGCACATCATTTCTGCGCTGACAGTAATTCTTCACGAAACTACTGTACGTGCTTAATCGCGTAGCCTCCCAGCTCGGCTTCACCCACGTACTCTGCGAGGGATAATTCCTTCTATCGTCGCAAGGACGGTAACTAGGAGCTGAACTGTGATCACCGATAGATTAGACCATAGCAGTCCACTGTGACGTCACAGCAAAGCCTTACATCTTCACCATCTCTCGAACTCAAAGACCGTCTCACCACTTGACACAAACTTAGTCTACTATCATTCACAAAAAAAAAAAAAACTATTGCATAAACGAGTAACTGAAAGGAATTACAACTGTCTGAATTCTTTACGTTTTTGGAAGATATTCACTAAGTCCCGTTATAGAAAAATATTTCTGACATACCTGTACCGTATTTAGAATCGGAACATCTCTAGTATTACGTGCATTCGAAGAGAATATGCCAAACTGTAGAACAGGTTCGCTTGAAACACAGTCTTTTATTTCATTTTATTATTAATAAAAGTAGTGAGGCAGCGCCCCGATCACGTAAACCAAGATTAACGGCCGAGGGGACCCGACGCGCTGATCACGCGTCACCCCAATATCTGCAGGCCGAATGGCTGGGCAGCGGTCGCTTGGTCGGCCTTAGCCCGTCATGGGCTGTATAGTGCCAGGGGTTGACTTTGACTATTAATAAAAGTAATTCAAATATATTCTTCATGGCTTGATTGTTGGAGTATCACCCGTTGGATGTCGGAGATACACATAGACACAAGAAAGTTGATATTGTTTTTCGTTTTTGCCTTCTTTTTTAATTTTTGATTGCTGATGAACATATTTTAAATCAGTGCGTTCCTTGCGCTCAGCTGTGCACAATATACTGTTACGTGCCACCCCCTAGTGGCACTTTTGTTAACTGGATTACGGTGGGGGTACAAAGCACAACACCAATTACTGCTTAAAGAAATAATTAACTTTATTGTGGCCAGAAAATTACACTAATCAGCAAATACAAGCAATTAGGAGCCTTACTCCAGTTTCCTCAAGTCTCTTCCTTGAGCGCTCTTGGCCCTTCCACTTGTCAACAGATCACAGAAGTTAATCCGTCCTAATGAGTACGGTGGCCTTGACAGAAACTACCTGCTCCTCTCCTTTATGTTCACCGACCACAATTACTTACGATCACTTGCTGCAGGCTATTTCGCTGTCCACAAGCTGGAGAAACAATGTCACTGGATTTCGTAACTCGCACAGCACTTCGTCACCACACTTCTGTCGCACAAGATAATCGCTCGCACTAGCTCGTAAAACACAACAACAACCCCCGCTTGACAGGTCGCACTTATATAGCAGGCCGGTGACTCAATACATGCTTCTAGATCCATCCAGGGTTCACGGCTTCTCGAGGTTTCCATCGCTGGTCCAGTCACGAATATTCTGGACTATCCCTTTGTCCTAGTAGCCCTGTTGCATAAGGCACACGCAATACAGGAGGCAGGCCACAGCCCAGCCCCTGGGCAGTTGTGACTCAAGCGGCGAGCGATGACACAAACTCACAGCCGTAACAATACTATTATACTATAACATCTCCCTCAATGTCAGGTTTTACTCCATCTCGACCATTTTCCAGGATTGAGTACAGTTACCCATGTGGTTGGTTATGATTATCATTTTGCTGGTGACGATGATGATTCCCAAAAAGAACACTGAATTTACTATAAATGTTGTACTCGTAAAAGTGAAACACAGCCTCTTCACTGGTGCGGATGATTTAGCAAAATGACCATATCACGATACACCACAGATTCTACTACGCTATTTCTATACGTGGAACACTGATTCTAAAACTCGGAAAAAATCGTCCGAAATCGGCGTGATATGTCACGCAAAAAGTCACAGTTCTGCGAATATAAAGTTAATAAGTGCTATTGTTTATTTTTATCATTGGATGAATATCCTCACTCCAATTAAATATTTCTAAAACACCGCGTGGCACTTCCTAATGGTCGCTTCAAGTCCTTAGTTCGACTTGCTGAAAAATGCAAAATATCGCTCAAAATATCAAAATATCTCACTTGCTGTCTACAACAGCCCTTGGCGTGTAAAAAGATACTCACGCTTCACTATAAAACACTGTTACAAAGTTCAGATTGACTCTGATTATAAACCACGATTTCCTCGTGCTAAATGAAAATTCTCCCACCTTCTTGTGGTGGCACAAACGGAGTAGTCGTGCTGTCAGTTGCAGTTCCGTCTCAAGTCCAAGTACTTCTATGTTACAGGCTTAATAGTCATTGTTAATATTTTTGGATATCTTGCACCTTTTACAAATGTTAGTTTTAGCATCAAATTTGTTTGATAATTCATTGCTTTAAGAAGCAGCGCAGTCATAGTATTCTGCAATCTAATTAGAAGTGTTGTCATTGCGTCCTATTACCGCTACTTAATAAATTAGTAATTTATTGTTTGTGGGTTTCTCATGGCGTGCAGATAGCATATGTTTCCTTATGCTCTCCCACCTTTAAATTGCTCTCCCATTACTCCTATTTCTTTAAAACTCCTTTACGCCAGTAACTTCTGCACCCTTCCATCTCAGCATAGTGCCAATTGCACTAAGAGGGAATATTATGTTTTCGAATTATATCATCATGGTGCATTATATAAATGAATACCGGGTGAGTTAGCCGTGGTCGTTACGGCATGACTGCTGGCAGTCGCTCACATCCGGGAGGCGAGGAGGTTCGAATCCCCCCCGCCGGCAACCTTGAAGATGGTCTTCTGTGGTTTCCCATCTTCCTTCCAGGCAAATGCCGGGGTTGGTCCCTAACTATAGGCCACAGCCGCTACCTTCCAACTCCTCGTCCTTACATTCCCACTTCCCTCCTCAAAGGTACTTGTAGCTCACCCATTAGGTGTCCGTCTCGAAGCAGCTACAAAACTGGCGAGCCGAACATGTCCTCGGACACTCCCGGCGCCAAAAGCCATACGCTAAAAAAAAAAATATATATATATATATATATATAAATGAATTATATGGAATGATATTTTACATCTGAAAAGAGTACTAATATGTGACAGATTCTCAGAATGATGAACAAAGATAATGGAAACGTTGAGAATAAGCTGATCAGGTAATTAAAGTTGGTGTATAAATTTATGATCATAATAGTACACAAATTAAGCTTGTGAGTATTCATTAAGAAACAGAATAGTTCGTTAGCTAATTAATTATTTTGAAGGATTAGGAAAAGGAGGTTTGTGTTAATTAAATTTAAATTTTAACCTACGGATGTTAGTTAGCCATGTCACCAGAAGAGTTAGTATGTTTTAATTTTTCAGGAAGTCACAGTGTTATGTTGTGTTTACAAAGCGAAAGGCATTATTTAAGTGACGAGAAGAATTTCAGTTGGTTATTATTTTAATGTTCTTTCTTAAATCGCCTGTACTATAGTAGAGTTATAGCAGGGAAATTTTCGGATCAATTTCATTGAAATTTATCGTCGATATTTAAAGTGTTTCTGAGGAACCACAGATCATAATTTAGTTATGAGCATCTAAGGGGCAGTCACTTACGGTTATAATTTGTACAGTGACATTCGAAAATGAAGAAGGATGAATGCTCTAATATTTTATAGAAATTGGAAATTTTATTGCAGTTTAAACACTTTTATTTAGCTGGAGATTTATGCAATGGTGAATTTAGTTTGATGATAAACCCCACCTCCCACAATCCCAACACACCATGAATTAACATCTCGATCATAACGCGCTAGTTATTATTTTCAGGCATTACTCCATAGCACAAATCGTTTATTAAATGATAGAAAGTGTACTCTGTCGTCAGCAGTGTGTAGTGGTTTTTAGCCTGGTCATTGCACATCGTCACATCATCGACAACGAACACATTAAGTTATATATTTATTCTGCTTACAGATATTATACCAATAAAAGTGAATACAGGACGAATACGTATAGTTACAGAGCAGATGATTCACAAGAGCAACATTGTATTTTCTTTCGTGTAGCAGAATATGTTTTTTAAGAAAATACATGTAGCCTGTTCAGGACCGGCCCTAGCAGTTGTGGGGCCCTGCGAAAATCATTGGTGCGGGACTTTTATGCTGTATGGGGTGAACAATCTGCCCGACGTCCGCTCGGAAGTTGCTCGCACCGATCCACTAAGTGTCAGTAAAATACAAAGTTCTCTTTTATTTTTATTATTATTGGCCTGTAAAAAGGTGCAAAATATTTGTTTAGTTAAACCAAAGAAACAGTAGGGTTTTTCTTACTTTTTAATAACTTTTTAAAAGATATTTTTATTGTGGAACCATGTTTCTACCCAAGAACAAGTCGTTTCGTGAAGAACTAAATAGCCTATTTTCATGTATCGTATTGGTCTTAGGACAAGATAAATGAAAACGAGACTTTGAAAAATCGTACAGCCGCCATATTTAAGTTCTCATAAAATTCCATTTAAATAGACGTCAGTATATTAAGGCATGTATGAAGATATACTGTGCCTAGTTTCACAGCGCTCGGATTAAAGTTCGCGACAAAAATGCATTTAAATATTTAAATTTCGCGTCGCCGGCATGTTGGTTTTGTCCTCACCGGGTCATTGAATGATCCACATGTGAACTTATGTTAATAGCCTCTATCAACATACAAAGTTTTACTTTGATTTCTGCAGTAAATTCGTAGATATTGAGAAACGTATAAATATGTTGGGTGGTTGCCATGTTGGATTATTATATGTGTAGGCCATAGAGATATCTACCTTTAGATGAAGCATATTGCGTAGGTTCATTATTCAAACCTTCTCTTTGATCGCAAGATTAGGACACAAGAAATAACAACTTAATTTTAAAATTTCGCACCATCTTGCAGTTATTGAAACAATTGAATTCTCCTGAAAGGGCTGCTAAGAAAGAGTAACTTTCTCGTGATATAGTCGTCCTTAAATAAGTTTTAGTAGTTTCAAACTGGAAAAGCACCTTTTAGCAATTGGAACACTAAACAAAATCCTGTACACAATTTGAACATTGGGAAAAGGGTTCTTGATGCCACTTTCACTGGACTATAGGTCATCTAGCATCATTTCTCAAATCAGTATTATTTCTGTTAAGAGATATCTTTAGACTCATACTCAGACTCAAAAAGTCAGTAAAATGTTTTTGAACTGCTACGTTTTCTTCTGAAGAATGCACATATTGAATGATAAGAGTCATTTGTTCTTCATGTCAAGAATGACTGCATAGTACTTCGGCTTTTTCTAGCGTGAACAACAGCTGTCTTTACTTGAAATGCCATTAACGCATTTTGAATTCTGTGGACCAAGTAGTGGTCGTGAATTCATTTGCTTCTCATTCCCTTTAAATGCTCCTCCACAATGGGGTCAAATTCAGCAATCATTTGTATTAAACCCAGAAAAGTGCCATTATTTTCGTACTACGTAAAGCAATGTTATGCCGTGCCAAATAATTGCTAATATATTTCTATGCAATACTTCTATTTTTCCATTAAATCTGAGCTTGATGTATCCTGCATATTTCAGAAACCCTTTCCTTCATTCCACACATTTTGATACAGTCTGAGTGTTTTGTGAACTGTTCGTGTTCTTGCAATGTAGTGTATACGTGTTTCCAGTCACAAAATACATCACCTGATATTTTCCCAGATAAATTATCATTTGCAGCAATCATTTTACAACAAAAGCAAAAAATGCTATATGTTGTTTTGGAGCATACCAACAATTTTCTGTCAGATTGTTCACCGTTTGGCAACGTTCTAATGTAGAAATCAGAAGAGAATCGTCTTTTATTAGTTGGGTACTTTCTCATAGGGCCATTTCGGACATTTCCTTCAATAATGGAGGAACTGATTATATTAGGCCATTTGCCTGGATCGGCTGGATCTAGGTGAACATGTGGTAACGGTAACATAATTGACAAGTCATCGTCTTCGTCATCGGAAATGTCAGATATACAGACAGTTAGGTTTACAGCGCGACGAGTTCATCTGAAGCCCTGGAAAATATGCAAACTATTAGGCTTCTCCCTGCCCCTCTAGACCTGCTTTTCGTGATCTACTACTATTTGCTGTCGCGAATGGCGTGACTTGCACAGTTACGTCACCAGAAACCAATACAGAGAGAGTTCATTTATCGTTGTCAAATGTTTCATTATTGTCATTCCGCCACCAGCTACCGCACGGTGAACTTCATAAGGCAAGCATTGTGGCTTTATTGCAGGCCTCTCTGTTCTAATAGCTGAAGGTTTCACAACATTACAAGAACACTGGCGCTGGGTTGCGCGCACGTGAGGATGACTTTCCAGCGGTGACACATGTAAGCTACTCCTGTACCACGTGCTTGTTCTTTGTGTGTACATCTGACGTGTAAGTGTAAATCTCCCTGGCGAGTGGTTAAATTAACCTTAACATTTAAGTGCGCCTTATTACAACGGTCTCTGGCAAGAACAAGAAAGTTCGTAGAAATCAAATCAAATGTAATAGGTTTCTGCGATGCAGAGAAAGAAAGCAATTCATTTCATCTTCCAGTTTCCCAAGCTACAAAGCGAGCTGCAGAAGCCACCGTAAAATCAGTAACCTTCATAAAGGAAGTGAGGAGAGAACTTAAAGCAGCCCAGACGAATGGAACAAAGATAGTCACCCCAGGTAAAAATCTGTCAACAAACGCGTTTGATTGGATGTCTTGGATTATTCGGAGAAAAATACTGGAATTTTACATCGTGAAGAAGCAAATCCCAACCTTGAAAACATTGCGCACGGTGCTGCAAAATGATGGAGGAAGCAGGGAGCATCTTCGACAAACATTGCATTCTATTGGGTTTAAATTTTAAAAAGTTCGAAAACCAAGGAAACATACTGATGGAACGATGTGACAATGTGTACAAGTGGTCTAGGGACTTAACGGGAAATGAATTGAGAGATGGTAAATGACCAGTGGCATATCTTGATGGAACTTATATTCACCCGATCTATACAGTGAAAACATGTTGGCAAGGTGAAGATACCGACGGTATATTAACATCAGACTGTGAAGGACAAGGGTGAATTATTGTCCATGCAGGCAGTGAAGATGGTTTCGTCCATTCATGTTCAAATTAAAGGCCAAGTCAGGGAATTGCCACTATGAAATGAACAGCGAGAATTTCACCAAGTGGCTCAACACGCAGCTACTACCAAACATTTGTTGGTCCCTTAGTTTAGGGGCTGCGATAACGCGGTCATGTAGCCCCGTGTACTTTGGGTGTGTGTAGAATCTGTCTGATAACCAGTGTTAATTGTGATGACTGTATTAGTGTGTGGTATCTGTTTTAATTCAAGTAAGGGCTACAGACGATAATTTCAAGGAGTTCCAACCAAATGCTACCGTCCACGACACCCAGCTCTGAATTTCACCACTACTAGATGCCATCACAACCAGTTCCCGGTGACGAACGTTGGAACTTAAGAGCATTAATCAAGCCTAACCTACAAATTTTGGCTTTACACAAGTGTAGTTAGTGGAAGGCTCTTTTTCATGCCATAAATCTATGACATGGGATCGCCGTCTTTACTTCCCCTCCGAAGGAAGGCATACTGAGGGATTTTTAACGCTCTTAAAAGGTCCGATGACTTCAGCCGGGTTTGAACTCACGACCTTCGGCATAGAAGCTCAGCATGCTACCAACTACGCCACCAAAGCTGCCTCTACCAAACATTCCTGCCGGTTCTATTAGTGTTATGGACTGTGCACCCTACCAAAGCCAACAAATAATTAAACAGCCCATCTCCAACAGCAGGAAAGAAGAAATGAAGACATGGATCTCTCCACTCTCCACAAGATGCAATAAATTCTGAATTACTTGGTATTATCCGACTAAATAAATTGACCCCTGGGTTCACTGTGGGCGAACTTCTCAAATCTGCCGGTCACATTGTTATGAGGCTACCTCCGCACGGTACCAATGCAACTTAAACCCCAATATACAGGGTTATTCACCTAAGATGTTACTTGTCAATATCATCTAAACCGTTCTGTTTTCACCTTTGGGAATGGTGCTTAGGAGCTCATACATTAACTTACACTATGTTTTCCTTTCTTTGTGAATAGCTGCGATATTCGTACCAACTTTGTTTTTTAATGGAACTATACTAATGTTTGCATACAGGTAACTGATTTCACTCAGACAAATTCAACGGTGTTATTATTTCCCAAATCGGACGAGTACTTTCTGAGAATTCGAGGATATGAAAATTGTGCTAGGCCACGCCTACTTTCGGTGACGCGTTGTGCGAAAGCGAATGGCTAGTACGTGGCGGATGTGTTTGAGTCAATGCTTGTTGGTGCAATTAAATAGCGTCACAGGTGTAGTCTGCTTCAAAACAAAATTAATATCCTGATATCAGTCGTTATTATCGGAGTTAGGTTTTTTGGGAAATGTAAATAAGTGATGAAAAGAAATAGAAAAATGAAGTTTCATTTGTTGTCTAATAATTTCTTCCGTCACTTGCTGTTTGGTATAATTGGACGAAGTAAAATATGGTGGCGTACATTGCTTTTCATTTCCTATAACATGTAAAATAAATAGGGTTATTCACCTAAGATGTTACACGGAAATAACGTCTAAACCATTTTGGATAACGGTATTCTGTTTTCATATGCGTAAATGATACCCATGGGCTTGGAATATAATGTGCTACTTGTTCTTATGGGGTGAGTAATAACCAAGAAATTGATACTACTCCATATTTTTTAATGTAACGGCACAAATTCATACGGCTGGTCTAAAAGTTCAACTGCGTACAAGTTCAAATATGTAAGTATTTCCAAATCGGACAGTTACTTTTTGAGATATCAATTACAACAATATGCGTTGTTGTGCATACCGCATCAGACAGCGTGCAGTCGAGCAAGCAGGTTCCTGGGTGTGACACCAGCCAGAGAAACCAGGCATGTACCGTAAAGTAAACTATCGTACACATAATGTGATGTACCGTAACATACCCTGGGTGTGCAACGTTATTGTATGACTGGCGATCTCACCACACACACACACACACACAAACAAATGGGACTACCTGACCACGCTGTCAAAGCCTCGGAAATGAAATACTGTAACAACAAACAGCCACTCTTCTCCGTATCCCGTCAACTTTCTTAATCACGTTTACCGGGTACGATTCGTAGCTGTCGCTGCGGTGTTCCGGAATTGTTTCCGTGGTTTCCCACTGCTACTCCAGGCAAATGTCGGAGGATTCCTTATTGACGACAACGGCCCCCTCCGCCCCAATTTCTCACCTAAATTAGAAATAAAGTACACAACTGAAGACACCACAATAACACAGGTTATCAGACACTTTCTAACATAAATACAGTACACCCCCGCCCCCAAGCACATGGGACTACATGACCACGATGTCCAAGCCCCGGAAATGAAATAACAACAACTATTTTCTGTACCCCTTCCAGTGTCTTAGTCACGTACGTCTGGAGAGGAACCCGAACAATAAGATACATTACTGGAATTGCGACCGTATATGCATTTCTTTTCTGGAATAGACGTAGTGTTTGCAAATGTGGATGTTGTCATGCAATGAATGACGCGAGTCCCGCAAACACATGGAAATACAGTAGTAAGGTAGTGTAGCCACTATTAGAGGGGGTAGGAGGGGAGGGTCTTGTCAACCCTGTGTCTCACGGGCCTCATGTTGCGTACAGTACAGTACTTCCGCAATGCCTTACACAAACCAAGAGAAACTGGACATGCTTCTCCTGTACGGAGAGTGTGGAAGGAGTTCCAGGAGAGCTTCGCAATTGTATGCTGAGAGGTATCCTGCCCGGGAACATCCGTCGCATATGACAATACGACGCATTTGTCGCAAGTTGTTGCATAACGGACACTGGAATGCCGTGAATAGAAACAGGAGCAGACCAGCGACAGGGGAAGATAAGGCAATACATTTTCTGGCGGCCGTCGCCCATAATTCACATACCAGCTCAAACGCAATTGCGCGTGATTCCGGGATATGCCAAGCAAGTGTCATTCGCATTTTACAGCGATGCAAATTCCATCCCTATCACGTATCCTTGCATCAACAACTTGATGAGCAAGATTGTGGACAACGTGTGGATTTCTGCCCTTCTGTTCTTATGCGACTTCAGGACGACAGGAACTTCCTGCGGAGACTTCTCTTCACTGATGAAGCGGCCTTTACCAACCGTGGTCATATCAATCTACGGAATATGCACTATTGGGCTTGTGAGAACCCACACTGGCTCAGGCAGGTGGAAAATCAGCGGTAATGGAGTGTCAATGTGTGGTGCGGGATAATCGGCGACCCTGTAGTAGGGCCATATTTTCTTGACGGTACTTTAACGGGGAGCAGGTACGCCGCATTCCAATCGGAGGTGTTACCAGTTCTCCTGGAAAACGTACCCCTTAACATACGACAGGATATGTGGTTCCAACACGACGGGTGTCCTGCCCACTATTCGATAGTTAAACGAGATATTCCCCGGTCGATGGATCGGACGTGGTGGTGCCATCACGGTCACCTGATTTGACACTACTGGACATTTTCCTCTGGGGTATGCTCAAGGACATGGTCTACGCTCAAGCTCCAACAACACCAGAGGATCTCAAGCGATGTATCATCGCAGCATGTGCTGCAATATGGAGGGAAATTCTTCGGTATGTGACATCGTCCCTCACGACACGACTGCAAATGTGCATTGCCTTTGTTGGTCAACATTTCGAGCATGTAATTAAATTAAATAGAATCATTGTGTATGCGGATCACTCCAACGCACGTTTTCAAACATCACCGACCGCGTTTCTTCATTGTTGTTGTGATAATTCAGCCTCCAGTCAAGTAACGATTAGCCACGAGTGACTTTGCCACATAGAGTTCCGAACACGGTCTCTAAATGCAAAATGTCAGTGTCATACCAATTACACTGACGGGAACCCGTGCCCACGGCCTTAGGATCATTTCCAATGAAGTCTACTTCAGACATTATTCATTTGTTTTTCCAGAAGGAGCTCTTCAGGAGTCCTGTGTTATGTTTAATTCTCAATTCATACAGTAGTATGTACTGTATATTCAAACCAGTGACAATTATAGCTTTCGTTATGTTCCTTTTAGGTCAAAGTAATTATTTCATTCCTTTTAAAAACATCCACCCTCCCTGTCCTGTCATACACACATTGCAAACCGATCACATGTGTACGATATGCTTCCATGCCTGTATCCATTCTGTGGCTGGAATCACACCCAAGAACCTGCTTATCCGACTGCACGCTGCCTGATGCGACATGCACAACAGAGCATGTTGTTGTTGTTGTCTTTGTTGTTGTTGTTGTTGTTGTTGTTGTTGTTGTTGATATCTCAGAAAGTAACTGTCCGATTTTGAAAATAATTACATATTTGAACTTGTACGTAGTTGAACATGTAGACCAGCCGTATGAATTTAAAAATATGGAGTTAGTATTAATGTCTCGGTTATTACTCACCCCATAAGAACAATTAGCACATTATTTTCCAAGCCCCTGTGTATCATTTACGCATATGAAAACAGAATACCGATACCTTAAATGGTTTAGACGTTATTTCCGTGTAACATCTTAGGTGAATAGCCCTATTTATTATACATGTTATAGGAAATGAAAAGCAATGTACGCCACCATCTGTTACTTCGTCCAATTATACCAAACAGTAAGTGACGGAAGAAATTATTAGACAACAAATGGAACTTCACTTTCACACAAAAAAAACTCCGATAATAACGACTACAATTCTGATTTCAGGATATTCATTTTTTTTGTAGCAGACTACACCTGTGACGCTATTTAGGTGCACAAATAAGCCTTGACTAACACTCAGCCGCCACATACTAGCCATTCGCTTTCACACAACGCGTCACCGAAAGGAGGCGTGGCCTAGCACAATTTTCATATCCTCGAATTCTCAAAAAGTACTCGTCCGATTTGGGAAATAATAACACCGTTGAATTTGTCTCAGGAAAAACATTTACCCTGTTTGCAAAAGTAATTATAGTTCCATTAAGAAAAACAAAGTTGGTTATTTCCCCTTTCTTAAAATTATTTGCCAGTATCCAAGATGAGCAGGATCGCAGAATCCTCTTGGTCCCCGGCTAGAAAAACCACTGGAAGAAATGCCTAACAAATAGGATAAAAGGAAACTAGTCTACAGCTGTACTATGGTTCTATACGACTGGGAAAAGTAACAAATGCTATAAGGAGAGTGATGAACTTGCGCTTCTCGGGGTGTATAGGGTGAAAAGAAGTATTGGACGCCTATAATTACTTCCATTGTACAACTTCTAACAAATTAATATGAACCAAAATTTTGAATTTATAAAAATATATGGCGGACAAACGAACCCCTCGAGTCTGACGGTTCATTATCTAAAGACGATACAATAATTTAATTTAAACTTGAACTCTCCTGTTCATAAACGAAGACTAAAATTAAAAACTCAAAGAAATCAAAACTTCAACCTCATTCTCAACAATAAAATAAAGTGAATCCATCTTCTATAATGCCATCTGCATTTTCAAAATTAACGAAGTTCTTGATAAAAAAAAGAAAACCCTAAATTGAATTAATAAACCATAAATTCAGTTTATCAAAGCTAAATAAAATATTTTTTAAAATCCATACAGCGTAAAACTTCGCCCTATCTCTATAAAAATGATTTACACTAATCCAGATTGAACAATAGTCATCTGATACTACTGTCAATCTACCTAAACTATTTACATATTATTTACATCACTCTTACGACATCCTCATCGAAACATTATCTGTGTGCAAGTTTTCACTACCATAACTCGTCTTAAGGAATTTAATAAAAAGGAACCACCAACTTTAACTACTTTTCTTGTTCATGTCTCATTCTTGATAGTCATGGCCGTTAAGTAATGCCTAGCTCATGCTTAAATTATCAACATCAGATTAAATAGAATAATAAAAGTAATGATAAAACACTGCTTCAATACAATTACTTCAATCGTGCGTTTTCCGACGATACATGACCTTCTGTAGTCGCTTTCCAATATAAATTAACGCATCTTTCATTTTTTCAGCTCTCTCATACAAAAAATGTGGAATAAAACTTCACATAAACCTACAACATCGTGAAATAACTGATCTCTACAAGATTCAGTTTCAAAAAAAAAACTCTCATTTACACTTGCACGAATATCTACAAAAGCAACAACGTCCATTATTTATTTACTGCTGTTACAAATATTCCCAACGTTGACGTCACCGATTGGAATACAATTCTCTCTTTAAAATACCTTCTTTCATGCTTCTATATTACAACAATGCGTTCTTCCATCAATTAAGAATGTGCAGACTATCTTCCTCCCACGTAAGACATGTTTCACATACTTCCAGTACTTCAAAGAATTTAAAAATCCACAACATTCATCATCATCATAAATTAATAATAATACTGAACCCTTATCATTGTGTCCAATAATAATGTTTCATATTAATAAAAACGATGGAAATACTAAATACATGAAATGCTGGATATTTGAGTAATATTGATGTAGCAAGAAATCTGGACTTGGTAAGACATGCTACGTGCTGGCTGGAAATGACCAATAGTTTCACAACCAATGTTATTCTTGGATTTCTGAGAAAATCAGATATGACGCTGTGGCGTACGTGACCATAAAAGGCCACAATGCTGCGTACAAGGCAAGGAGTGAGAGAGAGGAGAATAGTCGTGACGTGAATATAAGGGCGGGATTTGTAAGGTCAGAACTCCGAAGCCAACTTATCTGACCAATAAGAAAACATGACGCCAGAACATAGCGTCAGTGTGTTTTGCGCGGCAATCGGATATAAAAAGATCTAGCGATCGGTTTGCTTGTTCGACGGCAGATTCGCGACCTGTGAGAAAATACAAGAAATTTGAGAGGTCACACATAATTATAGGCCCATTACTTAAAATATTGAGGAGCTGTTTTTCTCCCACCATTGAAACTTTAGGCTTTCTGTATATATACAAATGTCTGAGATGAACCGGGGCACTCCTAATTATTCTTCGACAGTCATTTAAGACGTCCTTAAGACGATATGGTTTTAAAATTATAGTTGTGTGTCGGCAACGAAGTTGAAAATTTTCATAAATTGTGAGATGGCAATTAGCCATAGAATAGGGAAAGTCGACGATTCTGCATAGGACGATCTGAGGAAATAAAATACTTAGAACGCAGATAGAACAGTTTAAAAACTTTGATTTAATTGTGTTTAACAGCAGCAAAATGTCGACCATGGAGAGAAGACAGCAAGCTTCATCCTCCATTACCATCAGTGTTATGGGCTAACGGCCTAATGATGGGAATTGACGAGGCGGGAGGCCTCTGGAAAGCAGTTTAAGTGATGAGTATTAAAAAATTGATTTATTGATTTTGGACGAGGGGAATCGCGAGAGATGTGTGGAACTTTGTATAGATTTTATTTGTGTGGTTTAATTTAAATTTCAGGGTTTGATTTCTTAACTGACATGCGTGTAGTAAATTTTGGCATTGCGTGACAATTATGTTGTACAGTAAATTTTGTAATTTAAATGTGGTCCTTATGTTACGTAATTCTTTTAGCGAAACGGCCGCATCGATTAACGTATCTATAAAAAGTGTAGCCATGAATGAGAACCTAGGAACGACAATGATAAATGGACTGATTTAATGATATGTTAAACTAATTACTACGTGGGGGGAATTCTTGCATTTTGTTGCTTTGATAACTCGGGCTAGGACTGATCCTGTTATTTATTCTTTATTGTCATTTGGACATGTTGTGTGTCATTATCTGAGGGGTGTGCTGATTAATGCTACGACGAGATCTTCGAGAAATGTGCCACGTGTTTTTGGGTGTAAGTGATGATGATGAGGAGAGGTAAAGCCTGTCCATGACTGCGATATCATTCCGGCAAACTAGTTATCCGTGGGGATAAGTTTGACCTGGGAATGTATTCTTAAAAATCCCTGAGAGGATGTTTTGAGATAATGTGTTATTTATTTGTACGCGTTTAACAGGTGGCGATTAGCAAAGGTGCTGTACGCTGGCTATGGGCCAGAATCTATATTTAGCATGGCACTAATTACTACTTGGGGGAAGAAATCAGCCACTCTCTCGGTGATGCGATAACAGGCCCGGTTGTCTCCAGCTCGTTATGACACGTTATGTTTGCTTTAAAGCCTTATGAGTTAAGGTTATTTTATTTGGTTTAATTTGGGAAGTTGCCATGTTGTCGATCCAAGTTTCTTTTATCATTACTACGACTTATTTGTTCATTGTTTTAAAACGCCAAACTTTCCGGCGTGAAAATTAAAAGTTGTATTTTGTTGTTGTTGGCTCTTATTTTCAAGGCCATTGTATTCATATAAATATAATTTGGCAACCGGCCAAACCTGTTCATGTCATGTTATGCCTTCCTAGTGTTTAAGGTATAAGTCGGTAATTCCGCAGCCCTTATTTTAAATAATACACACGTGTATTTGGTTGTGGTAATCTAAGGTTAGAGCATGTCAGTAGTGTATATAAATATGTAATTGTTGTTCCCACATTTCCGTAATTCGTCCTTCGCAGTACGGAGTCCGTTCCCGAACCAACTGTTTTGGTCGGAAACGAGCGCCCGTCAAAATGCTCATTACTTGAACTAGTCTTAAAACCCGTGTCGCTCATAAATATTGAATTTTTGTACTATTTTATTTGTTTGTTATATTTGGATCTTGTGATCCGTTTTCTTTTGTTACTTTGACTTAAGTGACATTTCAGTCACAATGCTTGTTGACAGCTGTCATGCCGTGTCGTCACGGTACGTCAGGCTGGTCAGTGTTAGATCTGTTCACGCGAGTGAACAATAAAAGGGTGGTTATAGTTTTCTTTTTTTTATGTTTGATTCAGTTAATAAATTTCATTTGTTAGTAGATCCTGTTGTTTTTCTTGGCTTTATAATAATAATAAGTTAACCTTATGAACCTTGGAAGTTATGTTGATAGCAAAACCTCTAAATCACATTCACAAGAATCCATTACGACCCCGAAATTTTGAATCTTGTCTACATGCTATTTTCCAAAGGGTTTATAAGAGTTACTTTGGCTTCCGAACGTGTGGCATTTGTGTTTTAGAGTAAAAAAATAGATCACCGGCATGTGATAAGTTTATTAACGTAAGTTAGGCGAAGATAGTACCGCCAAATGTTTGAAAATATAAAGTCATGGAGTTTGCAATAAAGTAAATGTGGAACAAGTTAAGTGTTTGAACTTTGATTAAAATTAGAACAAACTGTTCCAGGCGCCCAATAAAATTAAATTAGCTTTGTGTAGAAAAGCCAAACTCAAAGAATTGTTTGACAGGAAGGTTAGACCTTAAAAACTAATTAATACTCTATTAATTGGTTAAAATTTGTAAGTGAAGTAAGGTCAGGAAGATTATAACTGAATCAAAGGGTTAAAATTAAATGGAATAATAAGTAAATTATACTCAATGATGCTATAGTTTGTGGGAGTAATTTAAAGTAAATGAACTGAGTATGTAAAGGGTTAATGTGTGTATATTTAATATATGTGAGCGCGCGTATCCAGGGCTCCGCCCTTATGTCATTTCCCTATGTCTCAAATATATTATTGTTGTGATGGCAACTCTGGGAGAAATTCGCGAAGTGATTGAACTAGCATCCGCTCGTACGCGAGAACAACTTAGTGAGATGAGAAAGGACATAACCAATGAAATACAGACACAGTTAGCGGCAAATAGTGAAGAAACGCAGACACAGTTAGCGGCAAATAGTGTAGAAACGCAGACACAGTTAACGGCTATAAATAAACAATCGGCAGAAACGCAGACACAGTTGGCGGCAAATAATGTAGAAATGCAGAAACAGTTAGCGGCAAATAGTGTAGAAATACAGACACAGTTAAACACAAAACTATCTGAAGTTAACGAGAATATAAATCAGAAAATCGCTACACAAAACATTCTGGTTAGTGAACAATTACATAGGCAGTCTGAGAAAAACAATGAAATGTTAAACGCACAAGACGAAAGGAACACTCAAAATCTAGCTGCGCTAACGGTAGAAATCAAAGAGCACACAAAAGAACAGCTAATCCAATTAGCAAAGGACGTTAGCACTAACAATACCAAACAATTAGGAATAATAAAAGGTATCGAAGATTCGTTTAAAAAGGAAATAAAAGGAATGGATGAGACTGTTATGGCAAAACTAGCACAAATCGAGCAAGCGTGTTTGACCAGCTCATCTGAAATCAAAGAAGCACACACAAACTTAGAAAAAAGGTTTGAGAATATCGAACGAGGGACACAGGGTATGCAAGATCAGATAATTACAGTAGATAACAATATCACGGGCTTAGTGACGGAACTCAACAAATTAGAAATACAATCAATTAAGAAATGGAAAAAGTTAGAAATTGACCAGGAAGAAATTAAACAAACATTAGAACAGAACAACATTTCTCTGGGAGAAAGGATAGATAAACTTGAAGATAATCAGGAGGCTAATCAACAGGAAGTCGAAAAACGCTTTGTTAAATTGAAGGATACTATTAGGAAAGATTGGACCAAGATGAGCGCTGATTCGAAAGATGAACGGCTCGCATTAAGCAAGAAGCTAGGGGAAAATAACGCGAAAATACAGGCGTTAGAAGAAAATATGAAGTTAAGGTTTCAAATTCAAGAGGACCGCATGATAAAATCGGAGTTGCAGTCACTTGGACATAATACGATGTTTGCGACACTAATGGAAAAGGGGAAAGGGGAGAATGCGGAAAGAGAGCACACAATAGACAGCCACGAGCTTGGGCAAAGTCCAAGAACGGTAGACACGCAAGCATTCCAGAATTATGAGGGTCGTAGCTCGACACCTCAAAACACACAACTTCCCACGCAAGTTATACAAGTCATCCGTGGAAACGAATTTAAACCGAATAAGTTTTTACCAGAGAGCGGAGGGACACCTAAAGCTTTCTTAAGGGAACTGACAGAATATTTTTCGGACCAAAATGTTAGCTCAACGCGACAATTAAGAATGGTTGAAAATTTTTTGGCGGGCTCAGCACTTACCTGGTATCTTGGATTTAAGAACACATTTAAATCAATGGAAGGTTTCCACAAGGCCTTCCTGAGCAAATACTGGAGTGGGTCGTATCAACAAAGCTTGCGAATGGACTTATACTCGCGCAAGTACCATTCCACGCATCAGACGAAATATGCAGATTTTTTCGCCATGCAACTTGTCAAATTGCAAGATCTTGATAATCCCCCAAGCGAAATGGAGCTAATAACTACGATAGGAAAGCAGATGCCTATTAGCGTTCAGCAATTCTTGGTGGCGGCAAATATTACGACCGTGGTCCAGGCAGAAGAGGTATTAAGGAGGATAGATGAAACCACTAATTACATCAACCCGAGAGAGAAGAGACAGATAGAGTTAGTTAATGCAGTCGAAGTAGTCAAGACACCGAACAAAAACACGAGGTCGCAAGCTACAAACACTGGGGATAACCAAAGACGGCAGAGCACCGAAGAATATGAGCCGAGATCTCAACCGAGATACGAAAATAGGGACAGAAACCATAACAATCAGGAAGAAACTAACCGCTACCGGAACACAAACAATCAGCAGTGGCGAGATAATAGGAGATACCAAACGTCATACAATAGGAATAATAATAACGCACCTTACAATCGAGGATGGCGTGGAGGACACTATAATCAACAATATAGGCCCAGAGACAATAGGCGTTACAACCAGCAACATAACGCACAAGATAACCAGCGGTTTAACGAGCAATCGGATCCAAGGGATGATCAGAGAAATTGGAACGAGAGACACGCTGAGTCGCAACAGTACCTGGAGGAGCCACGTAACATGGAAGGAAATAATGATAAATGGGAAAGAGCGATAGATCGGCGGAAGAATCCCGACACCCACGAGGAGGAAAACGGAACACATCAAATGTTGGAGGCCATGCATGTAGAAACCCAGAGATATTTGGAGGAGCTGCATGGAGAAGAAGAAAATAGAGCAGCCGACAATAGGAAACAGAAGAATAGCAGGAGAGATTCGCAGACCGTGTCAGGCAAGGGTCTCGAAATATGGTAAAAAAAAGTTATTGTACGGGAATCGGAGAAGAAGAAGGGAGAAGGAAGAAGATGGCAACGCGGGGGAGAAGAAGGAGATGACATCACGGTAAAATGGAGAAGAGACAGGAGCGGCTTAAGGAAGTTCAACTAGGGGTTACGAACTTAGGTAACAACGCCTACAGAGTCCGAGAGGTGAGCACAGGAAACATGGCAGTGTATAAAATCTCATTTAAAATTGTATCATCAGAGAGAGCCATACGAACCGAGAAATAATGTTACTGCAGCAAATTAACATTCGCGTGATAACATACAACAAAGGATACGGGGGTACTCGAGTGGTGAAAGCGCTCAAAAGACAGCTCTGACGTGTTTACAAGTTCAGGCGGAAGTCGTTAATGAATATGTTGATGTTTTGAAAGAGTGAGAGGGGAGACGAGTAGCAAGGAAAGAGGCCGGAGGGCATAAGTATACAGGAATTTCCTAATGAGTTTGGAACGAGACGGCTACTGAAACAGACAGAGGCGGACAGTCATTATATTTGAGGGTGACCAGCAACTTCAAATTTGAGCCAGAAAAGTAGGGGATGTGAAATTCGACTTCATTTGAGTTCGAATTTCATCAACTAGGGGTCAGATGAACCCTTATCATTGTGTCCAATAATAATGTTTCATATTAATAAAAACGATGGAAATACTAAATACATGAAATGCTGGATATTTGAGTAATATTGATGTAGCAAGAAATCTGGACTTGGTAAGACATGCTACGTGCTGGCTGGAAATGACCAATAGTTTCACAACCAATGTTATTCTTGGATTTCTGAGAAAATCAGATATGACGCTGTGGCGTACGTGACCATAAAAGGCCACAATGCTGCGTACAAGGCAAGGAGTGAGAGAGAGGAGAATAGTCGTGACGTGAATATAAGGGCGGGATTTGTAAGGTCAGAACTCCGAAGCCAACTTATCTGACCAATAAGAAAACATGACGCCAGAACATAGCGTCAGTGTGTTTTGCGCGGCAATCGGATATAAAAAGATCTAGTGATCGGTTTGCTTGTTCGACGGCAGATTCGCGACCTGTGAGAAAATACAAGAAATTTGAGAGGTCACACATAATTATAGGCCCATTACTTAAAATATTGAGGAGCTGTTTTTCTCCCACCATTGAAACTTTAGGCTTTCTGTATATATACAAATGTCTGAGATGAACCGGGGCACTCCTAATTATTCTTCGACAGTCATTTAAGACGTCCTTAAGACGATATGGTTTTAAAATTATAGTTGTGTGTCGGCAACGAAGTTGAAAATTTTCATAAATTGTGAGATGGCAATTAGCCATAGAATAGGGAAAGTCGACGATTCTGCATAGGACGATCTGAGGAAATAAAATACTTAGAACGCAGATAGAACAGTTTAAAAACTTTGATTTAATTGTGTTTAACAGCAGCAAAATGTCGACCATGGAGAGAAGACAGCAAGCTTCATCCTCCATTACCATCAGTGTTATGGGCTAACGGCCTAATGATGGGAATTGACGAGGCGGGAGGCCTCTGGAAAGCAGTTTAAGTGATGAGTATTAAAAAATTGATTTATTGATTTTGGACGAGGGGAATCGCGAGAGATGTGTGGAACTTTGTATAGATTTTATTTGTGTGGTTTAATTTAAATTTCAGGGTTTGATTTCTTAACTGACATGCGTGTAGTAAATTTTGGCATTGCGTGACAATTATGTTGTACAGTAAATTTTGTAATTTAAATGTGGTCCTTATGTTACGTAATTCTTTTAGCGAAACGGCCGCATCGATTAACGTATCTATAAAAAGTGTAGCCATGAATGAGAACCTAGGAACGACAATGATAAATGGACTGATTTAATGATATGTTAAACTAATTACTACGTGGGGGGAATTCTTGCATTTTGTTGCTTTGATAACTCGGGCTAGGACTGATCCTGTTATTTATTCTTTATTGTCATTTGGACATGTTGTGTGTCATTATCTGAGGGGTGTGCTGATTAATGCTACGACGAGATCTTCGAGAAATGTGCCACGTGTTTTTGGGTGTAAGTGATGATGATGAGGAGAGGTAAAGCCTGTCCATGACTGCGATATCATTCCGGCAAACTAGTTATCCGTGGGGATAAGTTTGACCTGGGAATGTATTCTTAAAAATCCCTGAGAGGATGTTTTGAGATAATGTGTTATTTATTTGTACGCGTTTAACAGGTGGCGATTAGCAAAGGTGCTGTACGCTGGCTATGGGCCAGAATCTATATTTAGCATGGCACTAATTACTACTTGGGGGAAGAAATCAGCCACTCTCTCGGTGATGCGATAACAGGCCCGGTTGTCTCCAGCTCGTTATGACACGTTATGTTTGCTTTAAAGCCTTATGAGTTAAGGTTATTTTATTTGGTTTAATTTGGGAAGTTGCCATGTTGTCGATCCAAGTTTCTTTTATCATTACTACGACTTATTTGTTCATTGTTTTAAAACGCCAAACTTTCCGGCGTGAAAATTAAAAGTTGTATTTTGTTGTTGTTGGCTCTTATTTTCAAGGCCATTGTATTCATATAAATATAATTTGGCAACCGGCCAAACCTGTTCATGTCATGTTATGCCTTCCTAGTGTTTAAGGTATAAGTCGGTAATTCCGCAGCCCTTATTTTAAATAATACACACGTGTATTTGGTTGTGGTAATCTAAGGTTAGAGCATGTCAGTAGTGTATATAAATATGTAATTGTTGTTCCCACATTTCCGTAATTCGTCCTTCGCAGTACGGAGTCCGTTCCCGAACCAACTGTTTTGGTCGGAAACGAGCGCCCGTCAAAATGCTCATTACTTGAACTAGTCTTAAAACCCGTGTCGCTCATAAATATTGAATTTTTGTACTATTTTATTTGTTTGTTATATTTGGATCTTGTGATCCGTTTTCTTTTGTTACTTTGACTTAAGTGACATTTCAGTCACAATGCTTGTTGACAGCTGTCATGCCGTGTCGTCACGGTACGTCAGGCTGGTCAGTGTTAGATCTGTTCACGCGAGTGAACAATAAAAGGGTGGTTATAGTTTTCTTTTTTTTATGTTTGATTCAGTTAATAAATTTCATTTGTTAGTAGATCCTGTTGTTTTTCTTGGCTTTATAATAATAATAAGTTAACCTTATGAACCTTGGAAGTTATGTTGATAGCAAAACCTCTAAATCACATTCACAAGAATCCATTACGACCCCGAAATTTTGAATCTTGTCTACATGCTATTTTCCAAAGGGTTTAATACATTTCCTGTCCTCCCTGTTTATCGTTCATAATATTGTTGCACTCAACAATGCTTAAATTCTCTCTTCAAAATATAATGCAATCTCATGCTGCACACAAATATGCTTTAAGTGTTTCATTAGAACCAATACAATATCTACAATTCATTTTATAAATGGAGGTAACAAAACCTTTATCGTGTCTCTGTCACAATTCAAAAATAATCCTGCGTGATATCAAGTGCTCAGCTGTTATCGTCTGATACTCAAGAAAAATCTTTTCTGTCTGAATAAATGATCAATATAATTTCACAACATCAAAATAGTTCAATCCTGGCTTATATTCTTATCTAGGAATATAAATCTGTTCCTAAATTATTTCCTTAAATTAATCCTATCGAGCCATAAAAATCTCCAGCATTAATATAATCATAGGCTGAAAAATACGACAAAATCCTAATTCAAAAATTCTAATTCAAAATACTAACGAAAATCGTCGATCTAAATAAATCCTAATCCAAATTCGAAAAAGCGAAATCCCAATAATTCAAAAGTAACAAGAAGTCGAAAATAAAATATCAAAAAAATGGTTTCTCATGGAAATTTAAAATTTCTACAGCAAAACTACATAATTGGACTTCACTTCTACCTTGTGTCGATCTCTGCTGCTGTTGGAGAAAATAACGGATGGTATACCGTTCATCGCTCTGGTGTTAACATCGATTGGAACTCATTCTCCTCCTCTGCTAGAACTGCGTCTTTGGACCTCCAATTCCATTCTCGTTCTAGAATTGAACTGGGTTCTTCTTTTTGGATTGAACTGGGATGGCCCTAGTTCCATCTTTTTCTGTCTTTCTTTCTTTCTTTCTTTCTTTCTTTCTTTCTTAGCTCTGACTTGAACTTGTGTTCTAGAAGTTCTCCTCTCTCATTACAATTTTGTAGAGTGGCATTTACGTTACTCCTGAATTTTCCATTATTTTGCGTAATGTCATCTGGATACTCTCAGGTTCTCCATATTTCTCAATTTAGTGTTCCCTTCTGCATCTGAACTTTCATATTAATTATTGAAGTCGTTCCTCGTGCTGCGGTGATGAGTTTCATTCTCAAAAATAATTTTGGAAAATCTTGATGAAATTTCCTCGGTGAATGTTTTCTTTGCAAAATTGTATGCAATATCGTAGAATTGTTTCAATAAGAGTTCGTAATTGATGGAACTATCGTCGCTCGTAGATTAGGGAATTTTATTATAATCCCTCGTAGATGGAATTATCGAAGTTCTACGCGTGTTTTTCAGGATTAATTAAATAATGTTCAAAAGTATATCACAGGTAATACAACTCGCAAATGTTAATTGACGTCGTTACTTGATAGCGCTTCACTACCGTGAAAATGTTTCAAAATAACTTCTCAATTGTAGCAGATGTCTTTGTAGTCAGAAAATGCACAAGACTGCGCTCAACTATATATATAGTAAGTCTTTCTATCGTGCCTAATTGAAGATGCGGCTGCACTTGCCGTCAAAATTGCTGTCGCCCACGCTAAGCTCGGGTCTCGAACTGTGACACAGCCGATCGCTTTAAGTGTGAAGAATGTAATAGTCCCGCTGATATTGGCGCGTTCTCCCACCTCGCGGTTTCGATAGCATCCCTTTCCAAAAGGGACGGAATATTGGCGCTCATATTTTGTAAAATAATTCCTTTTGCTGTACTGGATCCCGTAAATCAGATCCGATAACCTAGATGTTAGGCCCTTTAAAACAACAAATACCATCATCATCCATAAATTATCCTAATTATCCTAATATTATTCCGCTATTCTCAGTTTACTCGAATAACTTCTGTTTCTTCTGTAACAATTATAATTGCCTACTTACAGCCTCGTTCAATTTCCGAAATATTAATCGCTAGATCGAGTCACGTGACCAACCCCTCTCTATCAATACTGGCTTGATCTTGACTCGTGGCGAAAGTCTCCCCTTTTTTTCTTGGCCGCGCGTGGCTAATTTTATTTTACAAAAGGCCTGTTCTATCCGCTCGGCCGCCAATGACGATGTCACAGAGTGGGCGAGACTTGTAACATTTTGTCAACTTCCAGCATAATAAATCTCGACTCTTCCGATGCTAATAAAATATTCTACTCCTTTCTCACACAGAAAAATGACGGTGTCATAGAGTTGGCACTTCTTGTAACATTTTGTCAACTTCCATCATTCAAAATTTTGGCTGTTACAATGCTAATAAAATATTCAACTCTTTATAATTTCACGCAGAAAATACGGAGTCAGTACCAACATCTCAGCTATTCACAAAGAAAGGCAAAAATAGTATAAGTTAATGTATGAGCCCCTTAGCACCATTCCCAAAAGTGAAAACAGAATGTTGATATCTTTAAGTTTAGAAGATATTGGCGAGTAACATCTTAGGTGAATGACCCTGTAAATGTATGGAGTACAGTCAAAAGGAGAGTCGCCGAGAAGAATGTAAATTGGTCAAATTCAAACATTGAACAAATTATCCGGAAAGCGTTTTCCAGTGTAACAGCTTATAAGTGAAGGAAGTCATGTGGACATGTGGATAAACTGCGTTCTCAGTATTGGAAGAATGATGCACTCTTGTAAAGTGAAGGTGCAGAAGAGCGGATGATCATCAGAGTTGTTAATGAGAGCGACAGGAATTCCGTCAGCAGTATTCGGCTGGACGGAAATTATTTCAGCAGCGGCAATTCAGAAGCCAGTTGGCAAGAGCATAATCCCTAACATAATAGCCAGAGAGAAAGATGTTTCCTGCCGAAGACAAGGCTGGGGAATTCCCCCGCTAACAGCTCCAAGCGTAAAGAGTTACCCCGTGTGGTGCGGACACTGCCTGTTTGACGAAGAGAGCTGCTGTGAAAGTTGCTTAACCCACGCCTCCAGGTGACGTCAAGATACGATAATCCATGATCCAGATTTACCAGGAAGAAGATAAAGAGAGTTACGAAAATAAAATAATAAATCACAGATGTCAAGCGATCCAGAATTCGTGTTAATAATAAGTGGAGAATATAATTATTATTTCTGTTATCCAGAAACCCTCCGTGATCAACCCAATCACTGAGGACAGAGAATTCACGTGGTTGAGGGAAATCCCCATCCCGCCAATGGACTATACCCACGCGCTGAATATAGCGATTAATCCCAAGATCGAATTCTGGTTTAAAGTGCAAATTTGAGCTCTACGATATATAAGCATTAATTGAAGCAGTGGCGTGCATTAGGATGAAGCAACCCAAAATTCCCCTTAAATTCGTCTATTTTCTATTAGTTATTTGCCATATTTCCTCTTGTTCGAACGCTCAGTTTTCCTCTTGTCCGTGGTAAGAAGCAGTGCTTCAGCCCGCGCTAGAGCTTACACAGAGAAGGTATAGCGTGACTCCTACAGGTCCTACACCCGCAAAGCATTTTCCTGTATTCAAGCTTAATGCCCAGCAGGTCGAAGTGAAGCATGCATCACCTCACGTTTCCAAGGCGTCCTAGCTCCTTCATCAACAGATAGCAGCAGGTATAGTCTGAGGGCAAGAACAACACTGAATAGAGGGTGAGGAAACTTTCACTTATACACCACGAATAGACCGCACCCCGTGACCCAACCACAGAGCGGACAACTTGAGCAAGTTTATTCTGGAGTGTGCAGTATAAATCTTGAATTTGTATGTGTTATGTAAATCAATGGTTATAGGACCGACCATTTTCAACACGTTCATTTGCGGACAGAAATTTCTCTGAGAAGCATGATTGGCTTGCTGGTAGTACAGAATTAAATGCTGTTTTCTGCTGGAATTGTCTATTATTTGCAGCCGAGAAGAACACAAGTTGGACAAAAGCTGGATTTACGCATTCAGGCAATCGTTCAAAATCTATAACAGATCATCTGTATCTCTAGCGTCATTCGGAGAAATGAGAATAGAAACTGCATTATCTACGCAACTGGAAAATTATATATCGGAACACAATTGAAGGGTTAGTCAAATAGGGAATCTACCATTGAAGTTAAATTCCCGGACCCGGGTGGAATCAAACCCGGGTTACTCACACTTAACTGTTTGGCCGTAGCGCCGGACAGCATAGAGGTGAACATATTATGATAAAATGTCTTCTATATATTAGATATCAAGAGGAGATAGCATATTTCACATCCACAGTAACCTTCTGTGAGTGCAAGGGCCATGCTATCATCTCAGTTGGAAGATTGTTTGGCAAAAGCTGTTAAAAATAAAGTTCAATGAAAATAGCTTTATCTTACTTACTTACTTACTTAATTCCTGCCGCTCCTTCCGGAGCATAGGGCTTTGGCGAAATTTCTACACGCAGTAAGGTTCCTGGCCATTCTCTTCACTTGACTCCAGTTCTTGTCCACCTCTGCAATTTCATTTTCGATCGTCCTCTTCCAGGTCTTCTTAGGTCGACCTCGCTTCCTGGCGCCTTGAGGATTCCAGTCTAGCGCCGCCCTCTCAATAGCTCCGTCCGGCTTCCTTAGTGTGTGACCAATCCAGCGCCATTTCCTCTCCTTGATCTGGATGCTAATCGGTTGTTGATTGGTGATGGTCCAAAGATCTTCATTTGAGATTATGTCCGGCCACCTCACATTCATGATGCGACGCAGACATCTGTTAATGAATACCTGTAGCTGGTTGTTGATCGGTTTTGTGACTTTCCATGTTTCACAGCCGTAGAGAAGAATCGACTTTACGTTGCTATTGAAAAGTCGGAGCTTGGTCTTCCTGGAAATGTTTCTATTTCTCCAGATGGGGTAGAGCTGGACAAAGGCACCATTTGCCTTCCTGATACGGCTTCGAACATCTTCCTCTGCTCCGCCATCATTTGTGACTATACTTCCAAGGTAGAGGAAGGACTCAACTCGCTCAATGTCCTTTCCGTTGACTGTCAAACTAGTCGTGATAAAATAGCTTTATCGCTCCCCTGTATTCTTTATGGTAGTTAATGTTTTAACTTATACTTTCATCGCATTTTAATCGGTCTTATCTTAAAATTGTAGCATTGCACTCCATGGATGTGTCTTCAAAAAAATTACTTATTATAATAAAATTATTTATTGTTATTATAGCAATTATTGTACTGTACGAATTTATATTTATTTTTAATGATAATGATATTATTGTTATTAAAATTATTATTAAAGTGGGTATCCATTTAGTTACTCTTCACAGTGCTTGACTAGTCTCGATGGTCACCGCACGCCACTGAATTGAAGCAATATTTGACATCTGGGTGTGAGAAATTAACGTAGTTCACCAAAATTGTGCATTCGCGGATGAATAGGCCGCTGTGAGCAAAGATCACAGTTTTTGTCACAGCCGAGTGGCGAGAGCTTGTGTTGCTCCGTGCTGCGAATTTCATGAAAATTTACAAGTGTCGACAAGGATCTATTATCATAAGTTATAACAGTTATTGTCAAGATCAAGTTGCGGGAGCTAATGCTGCTCGGAGCTCCGAAGTTCGTGAAAATTTAGAAGTGTCGTTTATTTAGAAAAGTCTACAGTTCGTTAATACCGTGTAGGTGAGTGTCTAGTAGGACATAATCGTCACAGCCAGAGTGCTGGAAATTAACGCAAATTAGAAATTGAAGTCATTGCGTAATTATTAATATTGTAATTTTGCAAATACGAGAGGGAAGCTTAACCCCTAGCAACAGTGTACATACAGTACTAGACAGTACATAGTCTAATATTATACGAACCGTCATTACAGCAGCCTAGATAGCTGAGGTATCATTTGTGTCACTAAATTGAAAAGTAAGTATTAAAATTCCTGACGGAGACGGGAATCGAACCCGGGGCCTCCGGGTGAGAGGCAGGCGTGCTACCCCAACACCACGGGGCCGGCCTGAAATGTGAGTGTGTGACACAATAATAGCACAGGTTACGACAGCAGTATCCGCCCGAACTTTGTGAGGTTGTCATATAGCATAAATAGTGCCTGTAGATATTCGCATGCCTTAAAGAATTAGAAATTAGAACTTGCCAGTAGAACTGAAGTAAACATAATACTGTCAGGGACTGATATCACTATTGCCCATATTCAAGATCCGAGTAGGACTGTGCCGAGCCATCACATTGAATAGTGTAAAATATTGTACATTGGCTATTGATATGGTAGGGAGTGTAATATCTGTCAGTAGCATCTATGAAATAAACGTGTGATGTCAGCAATCGCTAGTGCCATGCGAAAGGCATGTCGCCTTGAAATATTCGGGTCAGATGCTCCCGAGCATTAAGTGGTGCTGGAAGAAATTTGTGTTGCCCTAAAGTAATTATGGTGAAAATCTGTGTTTACCTAGTCGGCCTATCAATCAAAAAAAGAAAGAAAGAGAAGTACGCGATGGCATCCAAACAGCAAGTTAACATATTTCATGCCATGATGAAGTTTTTTTTTTTTTTTTTAGCGTATGTCTTTTAGTGCCGGGAGTGTCCGAGGACATGTTCGGCTCGCCAGTTTTGTAGCTGCTTCGAGACGGACACCCAATGGGTGAGCTACAAGTACCGTTGGGGAGGGAAGGAGGGAAGTTGGAATGTAAGGACGAGGAGTTGGAAGGTAGCGGCTGTGGCCTATAGTTAGGGACCAACCCCGGCATTTGCCTGGAAGGAAGATGGGAAACCACAGAAGACCATCTTCAAGGTTGCCGGCGGGGGGATTCGAACCTCCTCGCCTCCCGGATGTGAGCGACTGCCATCAGTCATGCCGTAACCACCACGGCTAACTCACCCGGTCATGATGAAGTATCCAACAGCCACGGAGTAATTCAATAATCGCCACCGCCAGGGTGCAGTGATTCAACACAGGAGCTTAGTGTTGAGTAGAACCATTTATATTATTATTTCATGTTAGTTGTTTGGTAAAGGCATGTTTTTGTACATATTTGATTTTGAGTTAAGTTAAGGTTTAATTTTCAGTATTTGTTGAGAGTTAGATTTTGTGTCAGAGTGTGCCTATAATATACAGTAAATAGGCCTACGATGCGTATCACCAAGTTAGATAGGTATTTTTGTGTGGTCCCGCAATTTGTGTATTTTTTATTTCACTTGTAAGCGTGTAAGAGGGACTTTGACCCATATATCGATTTTTGAATGAAAGATTATGAACGGGAAGATGTTAGTCGAGCTCCGATATCGTTTAGCTCCCTGGATCTGAAATGTTTGTTCAGACCAGTTAAAGAAAATAAGATAGCTTAGAAAGGAGACTGCGGTCAAAAGATCCCAGTACTCAAATATAAAATGCTAGTTTCTGAGGCGACTAAGTAAGTTAGGTCTGCCAGCAATGTTTGACAATTTGAGGACGTCGGGCAGTGATTTATTTTATTTATGCAGCTGTGTTAACTCAGGGTAAGATTGGTCTTGCAAGTAGTGGGCCAGTGATAGTCCTAAGCCACCTGTAGCCATGAGCGTTAAAGCACGCACCGCGACTGCATGTTGCAACTTAGCAACTTGATATCTCGCGAACCATTTATCCGGGAGGGTCATGCGACGACTCGTTTTAAGAGTATTTTTCTATCTTTCCTATGGCGCACTCATTTACTAAAATAACCCAAAACAGCAAGGTCATTGACTTTTCTTTCCCTTAATATCTCGCGAACCAATAATTGTAGATGGACATGTGGCATGTCATAGGACTCGGGGTGATGTTTCCTTTCCTATGGAGTACTTGTAATATTTTTAAATAAATATATATATATATATACCAGGTGGCCCGTTTCCCCCGTGCAATCTAGTTTTAGATGTCTCGCATACACTAATGCTGTATGGGATGCCTAATAACTGATTTCTACGGGGTTCACAGTGCATGCTGGCCGATTACGTCAGAATACGAAGGAATAACAACAGGACAGCCGCTAGCTGCATGTTCCTCAGCGCTACCCGTCTAATGCACCCCAATGCCTTTTCGACCCTCGCATTTGAGAGCGCAATAGACTCATAAAATGTGGTAGAATGACACGACAGTTGCTGGCAAGATATTGACAATGGCTGGTGTATTCAGCATCGATGAGTACACGGACATTATACTAATATATGGAGAAGCTGGTCGTAATGCCGTTGAAGCTCGTAGACGATATGCACTGAAGTTTCCAGATAGACGTCTACCGTCTCGACAAGTATTTCGCCCAACAGAGGTGCAATTACGAACGAATGGAAAGTTCCAGGCACATACCAGCAGGACTAGACCCGTCTGCGGTAATGCTGAAGTTGTACGGAATGTACAAGAGTACTTCGAACGGAATCCTACACACGATCAGTTACACTTCACCTTACTGAGCTACTGCTGATAATAGTAATAATAATAATAATAATAATTTCAATTTTGTATTATAAATTATTTATTAATTACTATTGATAATACGTCTGTGATATGTCTCAGAATCTGACGGCGAAATCAGTAGAGATTACCTTTGAGACATTAATTATTTTTCACAGCATTATACGGTTTGTATTCAAATACCAGGATGCATACAATAATACGTGTATGTTATAAATTAATGTTTATTTAGGTAATGACTTTTATGCGACGTATAGCTAGTTGTTTGCTGTTCATGTTGGACAATCGAGGTAGTAGTTCGTTAAATAGTGCTGGTGCAAGATAATTTAGTCTCTTGAAACCATAATAATAATAATAATAATAATACGAACCATCTAACTCCGCCAGTGCCGGTCCCAAGCCTGGGGCCTCATCACGCAAGTGTTGAGGTAGGAGGAGGGGGAGGAGTAACACCTCGTTAAAAAACCTGGGTCCATCTGGCTCCGGATGGTAGCACCCTGTGAGGGCCCCTGCCTAGGGTTACTAGGTGAAAATTTTAAATCCAGACACGTCTGTGTGTTAACCACCGGTACTCTGGTCGGCGTCTGTTAGCTCTGTGAGCTCGGCTGTGATCCAATCTTCTGGAATTCAAAACTCCAGTCTTAATTCTGTGAGATCCCTTGGGGTTTCACCACCACAACTTGAACATAAATCAATAATCATGACAGAACGACGTGAACGAACACTCTACCCTGGGCCCCAGTCAATTAAACTGGGTATTGTACCTGATCATCGGATTCCAGGGGATCAGGTATGTCATGAAGAGGAGAATTGCTTCTCAAAAACCCTCAAAACTAAGAGAATATTTTACATGGGAACACTCAACGTAAACACACTCCTGAAACTAGGTAAAGTGAAACAACTAACAAACATCATGGACACATTCAATATCAGAATACTGGCTATACAGGAAACGAGATTCTCAGATGAGAATCACTTCGATTCGGGAAGTTACAGAATATACAAGGGGAAACCAGCCATAACTATTCCAGGAAAAAATCTCAAACTCTTCGGAACAGGTTTTGTAGTCCACAACTCAATATTGGACTCTGTAATAGATTTCACCTCAAAATCTGAGAGAATTTCCACACTTACGATACGTTCTGGTGACAAAGCGTATAAAATAATCAATGCTCATGCCCCCACAAATAACTACAATAACAAAAATCCACAGATGATAGAAGAATGCTGGGAAGACTTAGAAGAAATCACCAACAAAATCCCCACTAAGCATGTAAAATTATTGCTTGGTGATTTTAATGCACAATTAGGCCGCGAAAGAAAATTCAGAGACACAACAGGAAAACATACAGCGCACCAGAGGACAAACAAGAATGGAGAGAATTTGATAAACTTCTGTAGGAATTTTGACCTCAAAGTCATGTCAACACAATTCCAGAAACCCTACAAGAAACTATGAACTTGGAAATCTCCAAACAGCGCCCTCGGAGAATTTCAGATAGACCACGTTGCGATATCTACAAAAAACACCAGAGAAGTTATGAATATACGAACGAGAAAAGGTTTTTTCGAATCTGATCATCATCTACTACAAATCAAGGCTAATTTTATACCAAACAGACAAACTAAGAGAACAACCAGAATTTTCAGAACAGACCCAGAGTATTTACAATTAAACAAGAAAGAAATAACACAAGGACTTAAGAAATTTGAGAGTAACAACTGGACGGACATGTCCGAAAACATGAAAGAACTGATAAAAATGGGGCAGCCCCCGAGGAAAAGGAAGCACAGATGGTGGAACGTGACATGTGACAGAGCCATAGAGGATAGAATACAAGCCTGGAAAAAATTTAACAGCCATAGAACACCCGAAAATGGGAAGAATTCAACAAGATACAAAAAGACTCCTCGAGAATAATCCGCAGAGAAAAAAGAAACTACGATAACAACAGACTCAAGGAGATAGAAGAGGATTTTACCAAAAATAACACACGAAACTTCTATAGAACATTCAGAGAGAATATGACAGGATATCGACCACCGAGCTTATGCTTCAAAAGACAAGACGGAACACTGGAGACAAACCCGAAAAAGAACTGTACGATACTGGCACAATATTTTGACTCACTGCTTAACTGTGATAAAAAGCCAGAACCTAACATTGATTCCAAACCTCCAACACTTGAAGAAATCGTGGAAATAATAAAATCACTAAAGAACAATAGAGCGCCTGGAGAAGACGGATTGATTTCGGAAATCTGGAAATTAGACCACGAAAATGTTACACCAAAAGTACACAAAATCATCGAAAATATCTGGGAAACAGGGAAGGTACCAGAAGAATGGAAGTCAGCTCTAATACACCCCCTCCACAAGAAGGGAGACAAAACGAACTCTAATAATTATAGAGGGATTTCACTATTACCCGTCGCATACAAAATTTTCTCCAAAGCCCTGTTAAAACGGATTGAGCCTCAGATAGATCCACAGATAGGAGAATACCAAGGAGGGTTCAGGAAGGGAAGATCGTGCAGTGAGCAGATTTGGTGCCTGAGAACAATACTAGCAACGAGAAAAACCAGGAACACAACAATCACATTCGTCGACTACAAAAAGGCGTACGACTCCATAGATAGAGATACACTTTTTAACACATTAGAAGAAATGAAGGTCGACAATAAGTCCAGAAAACTAATCCAAGAAACATTAACAAATACAATATCCAAAGTCAAATTCATGGGAGAGATCTCGGAACCCTTCAAAATTAATACAGGAGTGCGACAAGGTGATGGTTTATCACCCATTCTATTCAACTCAGTTTTGGATAAAATAATCAAGACATGGGAAAAAGGAGTCAAAGGCATAAAAATGGCAAAACACCAGAAAAGGACAGTCAACATTAAGTGTCTGGCCTTTGCCGATGATGTAGCGATTATAACAAATAATAGAAAGGAAGCCAAAGAAGCTCTAGAGACGCTACATGAAATCTCTGCCAAAACAGGGTTACAAATCTCATACGAAAAAACACAGTTCATGGACACAAAATCTACAGACAAGCACCCACTGGAAACCAAGTATGAAAAAATAACACAAGTGGAAAGTTTCAAATATCTAGGAGAGATTATACAGAAAACAGGACTGAACTTGGCATCCAATGAAGACAGGATCGCTAAATTGCAGAAAGCATACCGACTTACATGGAACCACTGCAATAAAAAAAAGTATTTCCATCAATGCCAAATTACGACACTACCGTACAGTAGTCTTACCAGAGGCCTTATACGCTTCAGAAACGACAGCAATCAAGGGGCGAACAAAAATCAAGGAATTAGAAAAACAAGAGAGAAAAATTCTGAGAAAGATCTACGGGCCAGTTCAGAAAGAGGGAATATGGATGAAGAGACCGACAATAGAACTGTACAAACAGACAGACACGATTACAAATAACATAAGGAAAAGAAGGGCAAAGTTTTATGGACATATACATAGGATGACCGAAGACAGACTGACCAAGAAATTTTTTAATATAGTTACGAATAGCGCACTAAAAACCAATTGGGTAAAGGAAACCGTGGAAGACCTTAAGAAACTAAACATCTCTACAGAAGACATCGCAGACAGGAGCAAATACAGAGAAAAACTTAGACTACAGAAGTTTGAGCAAACTCCCAAAGAGAAACAACCAGCAAAGAGGTGGACAGAAGAGAGAAAGAGGAAACATAGTGTGTATATGAGAGGTTTTGGGGAAAAAAGAAGAAAGGTCCAGAATGAAACATGAAAATTGATTGTGTTGTAACGCTCTCCTTATGGGGAATTAACGAATAAATAAATAAAAATACGAACCATCTATGTTACAATGTGCACATATTTATTTTTGCTTAGGGCAAAGAGAAGCTGCAAGGGACCTAGGAGTGCCACGAACTTCAATACAGAGGATCCTGAAGGAGCGAAAATGGCATCCTTATAAACCGCACCTACACCAACAACTGTATGGAAATGATTTCGATCGCAGGGTAGCATTGTGCCCGTTTAGACCGGAGTCCGCACGACCACATATGCATTTTACCAAGAATCAGTCAGCACGAGAGTCAACATATCCCGGGGCGCCAGATGGGTTAAAGCTAATCGCAAAAAAACGACATCAAAATAAAAATAAAAATGCTTTACTGATTTTTGGCTCAATGCAACAATAAGGATAGAAGGAGATTCACCTGGGCATAACACAACATGTAAAATTATCTCATTTTATTCTAAATTTTAAAATTGACTGCAAAATGATGCTCGAGGTAACATCATTCCAGTGCGACGGCACACTCTAATATTTACACAATGTACAGAAATTTTCCAACACACTGAACAATTGTCCTTGGAGACACAAGTCTGATTATCAGTCCTGTAGACTGTGTTCCAAAATTATATCAATTATTTACTATGAAATCCAGTTCAAATTTAATTGTCTTTACTGGAAATATTGTAGTTCACTGGTTGAATTTCTAACATGATATTAACACTCATAGAAATTCTCACTGTTTATAATTGTTTATAGAATTTTTTAACTTCCACTTATTTTTCCAGTTTCAAAAATATTGTCAAAAATATTACCTTTGACCCAACACTAATTATGTACACATATTAATAACAACATCTGAAATGTATTTGACCCTTGAGCATAGCATCGAAGAACTGTGCGAAGCACAACAAAATTTATTATTCTTCCCAAAATTAAACATTTCGACAAGTGACTCGATTATGAACTCCAAATTCCAAAGAAATATGATTTCTGAATCATCAGCTTGATCATAAAAAATTGTTGAACCATTCAACTATTCGATTTTCCACTTGGAATTATTATTAAGAAAAATATTTATATTTGTTGCTATTTTAGTAACTTTCACAACTTGCAATTCTTGAACAGAATGCGGAAATAAGAATTGTAGCTTTATAATAAATTCATTTAATTCATGACAATAGGATTGAAAACATCCTTTAAGTAATTCGTGGATACAGAATTATTTTTTTTATTGGCAGTGGCCCATTCAATTATTTGTGTAAGAACACAATATCCCAACAACAACGGCAAAGGTCTTCCTCTGAAGAAGAATAAAATTTTATCATGACAAAACCGGGTTCTAGCAAATCCAAAGTATTAATGGAATACGTAAACAAGTTTGAAATAATTACTGATGGTTTGGTCATTCATTCGACGAAATGTGTGGTTCCAATACTCCTCCTATAAACCTGAGCCATCGAACCTGCTATTTGATTGATGCTCAAAAAAAACCTCCTCATTCCTGCGACTTAAACATGCGCACCTGGGAGTGGCATTTCAACTACTCCACACACATAAATTTTCTTCCCAAAATTTATACAATAAATCAAGCCTCTGCTTGTTATCAAAACTGGAAGATCTATAAACTTACAAGTTTATTTTATTTTACCATTCAGTTCAAACCGTGAAGTTACCACACTTGTGATAGTCTCTATTTCACTTTCGAATGTGTGCCTATGTCATGATTTTATATAAACACAAAAAAAAATCCTAATTGATACAAATATCATTGGCTTCCTGTTTCATGCCTTTCCGTGTTATCTGAAAAATATACTTTGCTCAATGCAAATATTAACTGTTCAACCAGAACTATAATGTTGGTGGAATACGGGCTTGCGCTATCCACTAGCTTTCGGAAAATCACCTGTTCCAAACTAGGAATGACTAAACTAATCCTTAAGCTCTCTCTCAACGAATGTGATTATTAGAAAATGTAAAATCCAATAATTATTTAGAAAAATTATGAAAATTAATATTGTTATTATTATTGGATTATTATTGTTATTATTTCCTTAAATATGTTTAATTATTATTTCCTTATGTGAAAAAAAAAAACATGTTCGACTCTTCGAATATGGACAAAATATCCATTCCTCAACAAAAATAAATATTAACTTCTACAGTTATATCGGCTGATTACCGTGATTCTACCGAGTGAGTTAGCCGAGGTCGTTACGGCATGACTGTTGGCAGTCGCTCACATCCGGGAGGCGAGGAGGTTCGAATCCCCCCGCCGGCAATCTTGAAGATGGTCTTCTGTGGTTTCCCATCTTCCTTCCAGGCAAATGCCGGGGTTGGTCCCTAACTATAGGCCACAGCCGCTACCTTCCAACTCCTCGCCCTTCCCTTCCAACTTTCCTCCCCAACGGTACTTGTAGCTCACCCATGGGGTGTCCGTCTCGAAGCAGCTACAAAACTGGCGAGCCGAACATGTCCTCGGACACTCCCGGCACTAAAAGCCATACGCTAAAAAAAAAAACGTGATTCTCAAACAAAATGAACATTCAAATAAATGCTCGGTATGCTCGGTCATCGATCCTAAACTGTTCTGAGTGCTGAAAATACTCAGAATAACCCTAATGTGTCTTGCGTAAATCAATGCGAGATTTAAATACGAAGAAAAATAAATGTGTTGGTCATCTGCAGAAAATGAGTTTGTTCCAATTAGCTAGGCATAATATAAAAGTCAAATGTGGCTTACATTTCTCGTTGGTCTTGAAGCGTAGTGAACCTGGTCTGTACCAGATTTATCCAGATACATGCCCTATTGGACACGCACGTCTGATCCTTGTATCGGCCGCCATTATATACCCACAATCTGTCTAGCACGACAGAGTGGAAATATTTCGTGAAGTTTGAAGTAACTGCTGATCCATTTTAATATTGACTTCAATTAAATCCATAGCAGTTCGCTTAAATGGGGTCAGATCCAAATTATCTCTTCTCAAAAGCGTCAGTTGTAACATAACTCACGGTAATCTTTTCAGTACAGGAAAACACTGATAGTCTAAAACAATCAACGGCTGTTATGAAGATCGTTCCCTGGGCATGGCTTCACACCATCTATCATGCGCGAAGCAACATATAGTTTCCCTTTGTCGGCTAATGAACAACACCGTGATAGACTGGCCTTCAATATACTGAAAGATCTGAGTGGTTATTTAGTTACAATTTGTGAAACTGACAAGTTGGATTAAAATATCCAAGTATTGAATTATTGTTACTGGACTGTGACAGAATAATATCTAGACAAAGTCTAGCATATGTCCATATAGAAACAAAGTGTTTCACCAATGTCCGTAGAAAATAACAATCACCTTAGTGATTCCCTCTACCGGAAACTTACTACGTTCCCCACGTATCGTAGCACTTTTGTGACTATCACAATTTAAAGATATCTTCTGCGTAGATTCGGCAACCATGTGCCTTGGCTCGACGTAGCAGCAGCACCTTGTCCTACAAGAGCTTGGTTTGAAGTGAGCTGCTTATGCTTGGGCCGAGCGGCTGTTATACAAAACAGTCGGCTCCACGCTGGATTACGCTGAAATCTGTAAATCCTCATATCTCCGGTGTCTCTGGTCTGATTCACTTGAGACTAAGTGCATCCTCTTTCATTTGGCCGTGCCAGTAATCTGATCCAAGTATCAAGTCTCTACCCCATTGCTAAGTATTTAATCACCAAATAGTCTCGACCTCTGCTACTATTTGCCACGTCACTTAACATCTTCTTGGCTGCATAAAGTTTCCATTTCAATCTAGAAGGAAAGGAGCGCGATATTCAAATATCTCAACTTTCAAAAGCGGCTGTAGCCTTTCCCTTGATACCTAGGTGTCTGAATCTTGGAATACCCATTCCTAGAATTGGGCACATCCACCCCACACCTAGCAAAAAATAAAAATTGATAACTTTTTATTTTTCCTATCTACTCATTAAATCATCTGGTTCTTGAATAATTAATCTTCAAATTCGCTGCATTATAAATTCCCACGATGTTACCAGTTCGTGTATTGGCGATTTTATAGCCTCCATTGTTGTTTACTTCCACAACACGATAGGGTCCATCGTAAAGGCTTGCAAACTTCGAGTACACTCGATTTTGCACGTCGGAGGGTGTAGGATTTTTTACTAAAACAAGAGTTCCTACGCGCAAGGGTCTGCGAAAACGCTTTCCTCTCACTCTGCGCTCTCTTTTCTCAGCTTGGCTCCTCAAGTTGTCTAAAGCTAGAGTCTCCCTCCTCTGACGACTAGGTTCAATCTCGGGTGGAATACAGATGATTCGATCCCATAGTCTTGTTGGTTTAATTCCATGATTAAGCAACATGGGAATCTGTCCAGTACTCTCATGAATCGTAGAGTTGATGGATTCGGATGCTAAAGAGAGAACATCCATCCATTTCCAATGCTCATTTGGACAATAGAGGCGGCAAAATTTAGATATTTCAGCCATCACGCGTTCTGCTGGATTGCTTTCAGGATGTCTGATAGAACAAAGCAATTGTCTAATCCCAAGATTATTCATGACGGCCCTGAATTCTAAAGATGTAAATTGGGGTCCGTGATCTTATAAAAGGAATTCCGGTTTGCCTGCTTCCGGAATTACGCTGACTCTAATTCTCTTCGCACAATATTTTGCGTTTGCCTTCTGAATTGGGTGTAACATAGTGTATTTGCTGAAAACATCTATGGTCACCAGAATATATCGGTTACCTCTTTTAGACTTTGGGAGAGGACCATAAAGATCAGTCGCAAAGATTTCACAAGGCTTAGAAGGAATAATAGGCCTTGGTAATTCTCTCAATAATTTAGAATTATATTTACTCCTTTGGCATAAGTCGCACTCCCGAATAGTGTTCCTGACAGTTTGTCGCATTCGCTCCCATGAAAATTTATCTTGTATCAAGTTGACTGTCTTATCTACTCGAGCATGACCTGCAATTCGATGCGCCATCCAAATAATGGGTGTTTGCATTCGTGGAGGTACCACTACCCTCAGCTTCGCATGGTCGGGGTCTGCAAACCTGTAGACTAGACCATCTAACATCAAATAATCTCTTGAAATTCTTTCAGTTTCCACAAAATCATCGTCATTGGGATCCATATCTCCCTGTAGAAAACGAAAAATGTTTCTAAGACGTCGATCTCTCCTCTGGGATAAATGTAACAATCTTAACCTTCTTAAGGTATCCTCATCCTCATGCGTCAGGTTAACTTGAAAAACCTTGGATGTAGACTCCACTGCTCTACTCAATAAATCGGCCCCAATGTTCAAATTTCCAGGAGTGTGTTCGATAACTAGGTTGAATTGTTGAATAAAAAGTGACCATCTAGTTATTCTATCACTGGCAAAGTTTGTTCTTAAGATAAACTCCAATGCATGGTGATCAGTACTCACAATTATTGAATGTCCAATTAACATTTTCTTCCAAGACTCCAACGCGAAGATTACAGCAAGAGCTTCTAACTCTGTGGTGTAATAGTTCCTTTCTGATGGACGAAGTTTCCTGCTTATGAAAGCCAGGTAATATCTCCTGTGATCGTCATCTTCTTGAAGAAGGATAGCTCCAATCCCTACGGTGGATGCATCGGATTCTATGATGAAATTCTTGGTGAAGTCAGGATACCCTAATTTCACACTGTTTACCAATAACCTCTTGGCATCTTGAAATGATTTTTCGCAATCTTCATTCCATTTCCATTTGTTTCCCTTTTTTAATAATTCCTGCAAGGGAGCAACTGTCTTGGTGAAGCTTGGACAATGCCCTGCAAAGAATTGGCATGTTCCGAGAAAACTGCGGACATTCTTCACCCTAGTAGGTCTAGGGAAATTCGCAATCGCTTGTATCTTTGTCTCAATGGGACGGTATCCTTCACCATCTAAAATATGGCCCAAAAATGTTATCTCCTTCTGAAAGAACTGACATTTTCGAAGGTTTACTTTAAAGTTCGCTTTTCTTAAATCTGCGAATAACATCTGAAGATGTATCAAATGTTCCTCCTTAGTCTCAGATGCGATTAGGATATCGTCTATGTAACGAATCGCTATCTCTTTTACTTCAGGACTCAAATTTTGTTTCAGTGCACTGATCAAAACAGATCCAGATGTTTTGATCCCAAATGGTAGACGGCGGAATACATATGTCTGTTGGTCAAACATAAACCCTGTAAACTTTTTGGAATCTTCACTATGCCTAATGTGGTGGTAGGACGAGGTGAGATCAATGTTAGAGAACCAGATCTTGCCCTGGAATTTTCTTAACAGTTCCCTAATGATTGGTGGTCTGTCATACTCTGGCAGTAATCTTGAATTCAAATTTCGCGCGTCTAAACACAGTCTCAGACTTCCATCCGGCTTAGACACTACTGCTAATGGATTGACATAAGAGGTAGTGTACTTTTCAATCACATTTTTACCTTCCATCTCTTTGATAAGCACTTTTACCTTTTCTCGATGCTTTTCCGCTACCGGATACAATTTAGCATGGAAAGGTGCATCATCAGTTACACGAATTCGATATTCAAAATCTTTAATTTCACCAGGTTTAATATCAAAAATATCATGGTACTCCTCCAAAATTTTCCCTAGCTCTGGGGACCCCTTCTCAGTATAGACTTCTTTTCCTTCAGTTTCCCGAAAAATCAGAGACCATTGAGCGTCTCCCTCGATGTCTTCCTCTTCCTTTCCCTCGAAGTTTATCTCTTCGGTATACTGGAATCTGACCGTCTCTGTCTTCATGTCTATCACGGCTCGATATTTCTGGATGAAATCCGCTCCCAAGATCATGTCAAAAGCCATGTCCTTCATTACTACAAACACATGTCGGAAATCATGTCCTCCAATACTAACACATAAGTATAATTGTGTTTTACACAGCGATATTTTGTTGGGTATTATTCCTTGGATTTTAATTCCTGATACTGGAATCTCTTCTAAATTCTCTTTGAGCTTCCACAGAATATAAAGCTTCTCGCTCACAAGACAAAGCATAGCCCCAGTATCAATTAAAGTATCGACAGGCATGCCGAATACTTCGCATGATATGATTGGCAGTTTAATTCTTGTACCCATTTCTTTCCGTTCGTCATTATGTTGAATTAAGTCATCATCCTCTGTTTGCCATTTAATAATCCTGGAAGTGAAAATGTTTAAAATTCGATCTCCTACTGTGAATTCGAAGTTTTTTTTCATTCCCCCGGGATTGCTGTGTTCCCGATGGACCTGGTTCATTGGACTTCTGTTCCAAGAACTGCGAGTTTTCTTGGTGTCTTTCTTCCAAGATCTTCCTCGTCTCCTTATTGAACTCTTCATTGGACTGACGAGTGTTCTCATTCCCTCTGTTATTGTAGTTATTGTTTCTACCATAGTACCTTCTTTCCTGGTATCTTCCTTGATTATTCCTTGGCTCTCTCCATCGATTGTCATATCGATATCCACCCTTTAGTGTTCTGATTCCATCCTCTTTTATCAGGCTCTTCCCTCGGCGTTTTCTCTTCTCGCCCCTCTCGAATCTCTCGAGGTGTTTGGGAATAACTGTCCGCCATAACAGTGTACACAGCGTTGCCATTCTTTCCTCCCTTCTGATGGAAGAATTGAGCGTTCGTGTGATCAAGTTTCTGCAATACCTCGTCAAATTGCTCCATATTATAAATGTCAGCAGCGATCAAAGTTATTTGGACTTCTGCTGGAAACTGACGTATTAATGCAGTAATTAATTCAATATCTGGCATCGGCGGATCTAAATGTTGAAGTTTAGAAAGCTATCCAGAAAAGTACGAAGAGTATCGAGTAGGTTGTGACGTCGAAAATCTCTTCGAATATAATTCTGATCTGACTTGCTGCTGGGTTTCCGGGGACCAAAACTTTTTCAACAACCCACGGGAAAACTCCTCAAAATTGGTGAGAGTGGACCTGAATGCTCTAAACCAGAGAAGTGCGGGCCCTTCCAAAAATTTCTATATCACTCGGATTTGTCTTTCCTTAGGGATTTTGGAATCTTTAAGGTAATCACCTGCTTCTCTCAAGAATTCTACGGGTGTCACAGAATCTCGCCCTGAAAATTTAGAAGGCTTATCCTCCACATTCTTGAATACAGTTATGGGGTTGGATTGAAATACTGTCCTGGCCTCATCCTGTCTTTGAATATCATTTCCTCTAGCTGCTCCTAGGTTTACCTGTATCTGTTCTTCTCCTCTTATACCTGGCATTTTCAACAGATGGTCAGCCTGTTTCTCGTCCTTAACTTGGGTTTTCATAACCTCAATTGCCTTATGGTTTTCCTCGGCCTTTTTTCTAATTCCTTCGGTTTCCTTCTTTATTTCTTCTGTTTCCTTATAGTTCTCCTTGACATCAGTGGATATCTGGTTCATAACAGCCTCGTGACTCTTCAATGACCCTGTCATATCTGGTATGTCCTTCTGAGTCGCTTGAATATCTTTGGAAATTACTTGAATATGGGATGACAAAGATTCTCTAATCTCCTTGACTCCATCTTGATTCTCCAGCTTGAGTGTGTTTTTAATCTCATCGATAACTGTGGTTTTAATTTCAGTTTGTAATTCATTAATCCCACCTTCTCTTATTTCTCCCACTACGAGTTCTTTGAATTGGTCTGTCAAACGTTGGACAACTAGAGTTGCCATCTCATTGCTCTCTTTCTTCACTCTGACTTCTAGGTTGACCATGTCTTCACCAACTTTCCTAAGACCACTTTCTATCCTATCAGCTAAGCTTTGGGATCTTAGATCGGCATCGCGAAATTTATCGTCCATTAAACTTGCGTTAGTAGCTAATGAAGTTTTGAGCTCATGTGTTTTTTCGCATAATTTAGTCATTTTACCCTCAAGTGACATTTTCAAGATTTCGGAATTCTCTTTAAATTTATTTTCCATAGAATTAAATTTACTATTTAAACTATCTTTTAAGTTATCTTTTAACCTGCTTTCTAACATATCGGAATTTTCTTTAAGTTTCTTTTCCAAAGCCTCTGTATTTTCTTTCATGATGGCTGCTACGCGCAGTCCAGCTTCTTTGGAACTCTCTTCCAAACTCCTCATCATCCTCATCATCTCTTCCGTAATTTTCAGTATTAGTCAAAACTTAGGGGTATACATGTTGGCAGACACAAGATTATAACTAGGACAAGAAACATGAATAGCTAATTGGAACACTCTAATAAAATGAGATTTGTCCTAATGTCGACGCGATGGAAAAAAAACTTCTCTACTTTTACGAATTAAAATTACCACAATATCACAAGAAAAATATGCAAGTCCTCAAATATTCTTCACCTGGATTCTACTAATACGTATGTCCAGTCATCGATCGTTTACTACTGAATTTACTTGACGCCCTAATGGTTAAGCCATTATCAAAATAATCAAACCCATTCTAATTATTAACCCAGTTAATTTTTAATTTTCCCCACTAATTGGGTTTCCTACTAATTTATTCATCCAAACCAGACATCTCTCAACTCCCAAAATATCTATAAAAAAATTATCACAATTTAAATCGGCATGCGATTGACCGTGTCTAACTCGGGCCCCACGTTCGAAGCCATTTTCTCTCCCTATCTTACTTTATGTGCCCGTTTAGACCGGAGTCCGCACGACCACATATGCATTTTACCAAGAATCAGTCAGCACGAGAGTCAACATACCCCGGGGCGACAGATGGATTAAAGCTAATCGCTAAAAAAACGACATCAAAATTAAAAAATGCTTTACTGATTTTTGGCTCAATGCAACAATAAGGATAGAAGGAGATTCACCTGGGCATATCACAACATGTAAAATTATCTCATTTTATTCTAAATTTTAAAATTGACTGCAAAATGATGCTCGAGGTAACATCATTCCAGTGCGACGGCACACTCTACTATTTACACAATGTACAGGAATTTTCCAACACATTGAACAATTGTCCTTGGAGACACAAGTCAGATTATCAGTCCTGTAGACTGTGTTCCAAAATTATATCAATTATTTACGATGAAATCCAGTTCAAATTTAATTGTCTTTACTGGAAATATTGTAGTTCACTGGTTGAATTTCTAACATGATATTAACACTCATAGAAATTCTCACTGTTTATAATTGTTTATAGAATTTTTTAACTTCCACTTATTTTTCCAGTTTCAAAAATATTGTCAAAAATATTACCTTTGACCCAACACTAATTATGTACACATATTAATAACAACATCTGAAATGTATTTGACCCTTGAGCATAGCATCGAAGAACTGTGCGAAGCACAACAAAATTTATTATTCTTCCCAAAATTAAACATTTCGACAAGTGACTCGATTATGAACTCCAAATTCCAAAGAAATATGATTTCTGAATCATCAGCTTGATCATAAAAAATTGTTGAACCATTCAACTATTCGATTTTCCACTTGGAATTATTATTAAGAAAAATATTTATATTTGTTGCTATTTTAGTAACTTTCACAACTTGCAATTCTTGAACAGAATGCGGAAATAAGAATTGTAGCTTTATAATAAATTCATTTAATTCATGACAATAGGATTGAAAACATCCTTTAAGTAATTCGTGGATACAGAATTATTTTTTTTATTGGCAGTGGCCCATTCAATTATTTGTGTAAGAACACAATATCCCAACAACAACGGCAAAGGTCTTCCTCTGAAGAAGAATAAAATTTTATCATGACAAAACCGGGTTCTAGCAAATCCAAAGTATTAATGGAATACGTAAACAAGTTTGAAATAATTACTGATGGTTTGGTCATTCATTCGACGAAATGTGTGGTTCCAATACTCCTCCTATAAACCTGAGCCATCGAACCTGCTATTTGATTGATGCTCAAAAAAAACCTCCTCATTCCTGCGACTTAAACATGCGCACCTGGGAGTGGCATTTCAACTACTCCACACACATAAATTTTCTTCCCAAAATTTATACAATAAATCAAGCCTCTGCTTGTTATCAAAACTGGAAGATCTATAAACTTACAAGTTTATTTTATTTTACCATTCAGTTCAAACCGTGTAGTTACCACACTTGTGATATTCTCTATTTCACTTTCGAATGTGTGCCTATGTCATGATTTTATATAAACACAAAAAAAAATCCTAATTGATACAAATATCATTGGCTTCCTGTTTCATGCCTTTCCGTGTTATCTGAAAAATATACTTTGCTCAATGCAAATATTAACTGTTCAACCAGAACTATAATGTTGGTGGAATACGGGCTTGCGCTATCCACTAGCTTTCGGAAAATCACCTGTTCCAAACTAGGAATGACTAAACTAATCCTTAAGCTCTCTCTCAACGAATGTGATTATTAGAAAATGTAAAATCCAATAATTATTTAGAAAAATTATGAAAATTAATATTGTTATTATTATTGGATTATTATTGTTATTATTTCCTTAAATATGTTTAATTATTATTTCCTTATGTGAAAAAAAAACCATGTTCGACTCTTCGAATATGGACAAAATATCCATTCCTCAACAAAAATAAATATTAACTTCTACAGTTATATCGGCTGATTACCGTGATTCTCAAACAAAATGAACATTCAAATAAATGCTCGGTATGCTCGGTCATCGATCCTAAACTGTTCTGAGTGCTGAAAATACTCAGAATAACCCTAATGTGTCTTGCGTAAATCAATGCAAGATTTAAATACGAAGAAAAATAAATGTGTTGGTCATCTGCAGAAAATGAGTTTGTTCCAATTAGCTAGGCATAATATAAAAGTCAAATGTGGCTTACATTTCTCGTTGGTCTTGAAGCGTAGTGAACCTGGTCTGTACCAGATTTATCCAGATACATGCCCTATTGGACACGCACGTCTAATCCTTGTATCGGCCGCCATTATATACCCACAATCTGTCTAGCACGACAGAGTGGAAATATTTCGTGAAGTTTGAAGTAACTGCTGATCCATTTTAATATTGACTTCAATTAAATCCATAGCAGTTCGCTTAAATGGGGTCAGATCCAAATGATCTCTTCTCAAAAGCGTCAGTTGTAACATAACTCTCGGTAATTTTTTCAGTACAGGAAAACACTGATAGTCTAAAACAATCAACGGCTGTTCTGAAGATCGTTCCCTGGGCATGGCTTCACACCATCTATCATGCGCGAAGCAACATATAGTTTCCCTTTGTCGGCTAATGAACAACACCGTGATAGACTGGCCTTCAATATACTGAAAGATCTGAGTGGTTATTTAGTTACAATTTGTGAAACTGACAAGTTGGATTAAAATATCCAAGTATTGAATTATTGTTACTGGACTGTGACAGAATAATATCTAGACAAAGTCTAGCATATGTCCATATAGAAACAAAGTGTTTCACCAATGTCCGTAGAAAATAACAATCACCTTAGTGATTCCCTCTACCGGAAACTCACTACGTTCCCCACGTATCGTAGCACTTTTGTGACTATCACAATTTAAAGATATCTTCTGCGTAGATTCGGCAACCATGTGCCTTGGCTCGACGTAGCAGCAGCACCTTGTCCTACAAGAGCTTGGTTTGAAGTGAGCTGCTTATGCTTGGGCCGAGCGGCTGTTATACAAAACAGTCGGCTCCACGCTGGATTACGCTGAAATCTGTAAATCCTCATATCTCCGGTGTCTCTGGTCTGATTCACTTGAGACTAAGTGCATCCTCTTTCATTTGGCCGTGCCAGTAATCTGATCCAAGTATCAAGTCTCTACCCCATTGCTAAGTATTTAATCACCAAATAGTCTCGACCTCTGCTACTATTTGCCACGTCACTTAACATCTTCTTGGCTGCATAAAGTTTCCATTTCAATCTAGAAGGAAAGGAGGGCGATATTCAAATATCTCAACTTTCAAAAGCGGTTGTAGCCTTTCCCTTGATACCTAGGTGTCTGAATCTTGGAATACCCATTCCTAGAATTGGGCACAGCATATTGCCGAAGAATGGCCGCTGCATTACAACAAGATCCACATTTTGCCAGGAATATTCTGTGGAGTGATGAATTCTATTTTGCCAATGATGCCAACGTCAATACTCACAATCTGCATTACTGGGCTCCAGTGAACCCCCACTGGGTTCGAGCACAGCACGTTCAGATCCACTGGGGAGTTAATGTGTGGTGTGGTATTCTGGGAGACTACATAATTGGGCCTGTTTTTATAGCCCCCAGACTCACAGGTAGGAATTATCTTGAAATTTTACAAACCGACTTGACTCTGGAAAACCTTCGAGAAGATATTCCACTCCAGGTTGTATTACAGCATTGGTACCAGCATGATGGTGCTCAACCTCACACCTTCCGAGCCGTTACGGAATATCTAAATGCACGATACCCTGAACGGTGGATAGGTCGTGGAGGCCCATGGCAGTGGCCAGCACGATCGCCTGATCTAACCCCTCTGGACTTCTTTCTGTGGGGCTATATAAAATCTAAAGTCTACGAAACGGCGCCAGAAAATGTCGATCAATTAAAACAACGTATTGGTGAGGCCTGTGCTGCAGTGACACCTGAAATGTTACGACGTGTCCATGCAGACACTGCGAGATGTGTTCAACATTGTATTCGCCACCAGGGCATGTCTTTGAGCATATTCATTATGAATAGCTGTTCAAGTGTGACATTGTAATTTATTTTTATTTTCTAAGCTTTGATGCAATAATATGTGAGTTATTGTCCAATTAGCAAGCAATGCTATTGTAGAGTGGAATTTCTGTAGCCTACATGTACAAATAATGTGTTATTAAACTTTCTTTTCTGCATATTTGGCGTATTTACAAACGAACCCTGTTTATTACAGAAATCGCTGTTTGCAAAGGAGCGTTTCAACGTGGTACACAATATGTTGCATGTTGTGCAACTATTTAGCAGTAGGTTTAATACACAAGTACTGTAACAGGATTCCTATCATTATTGTTATTATTATTATTACTATTGTCACTATGATGTCTGCACTAGACTGTAATAATAAAATAACAATAGTGACACAGGTTATCAGACAAATTCTTCACACACTCAAGTACACGGGGCTACATGCTCCCTGCGTTTTAAAGCCCCTGAAATTCAACAGTTCATTATTTCAGTACGGTGAAATTCAACGTACCGTGTGAAGGCTTCGATTACAATAATGATGTACAGTCTGCACAACATCGGAATTGTTGCAGACAGGTCTAGCCCAGCCATGCTGGTATGTGCTTCAATCCATTAGCACTTAATTACAGGTCTGTTCGGGGAAATTCGTATACAAAAGGCAGGTGTCTATTTGGAATCTCCTGTGCATTAATGTGCGAGCTTTGGTTGGATTGTGACCAGATTCTCCATAGATTAGAATTATGTGCGTGCGCGCTCGTTTTTGGTGAATACCTCAGCCATTGTCGATGTGTTGATAGCAACTTTAATACTGCTGTGACACGTCCAAAGCTACTATTCTGCGCTCGCCAGCGAGGCTTCGTACCGCTTTGGGGCGCATTAGAAGGGAGCACTGAGGAACATGCAGTGTGCGGCTGTCTAGTTGTTATCTCTTGGCATTCTGACGTAACCTGCTTGTATGCAAGGTTACCCCTTAGCAATTCAGTTATTAGACCTCCCGTTCAACACTAGTACATGCGGGACATTTATAAGTAGATTGCACGGCGCAGGTGGGCCACCTGGTATATATATATATATATATATATATATATATATATATATATATATTGGAAAGTAGGCTATCTTTCCCAAACACGTAGAACGTTGCGCAATGGCTCAAACGAAAGGTCTTTATGTCCTTTATCGTTAAAACAAAACAATATATTTTTTACATTTTTTTCCGAAAAAGGTTAATTTGGAAAGTAGGCTATATTTTCGAAATAGTGAATTTAAAAACATCGTGTGTTTGACTTAAACCAAAGGTCCTCCATCCCCTGAAACAAGTCCCAAGTCTCTAGGACAAAAGCGTATTTTCTCCCAAAAAGTTCTATTTGGATATTAAGGCTATATTTCTGAAACTAAAAATCCTAAAAAGTCATACATAGGCTTAAACGAAAGGTCTCTATGTCCTTTATCGTTAGTAGAAAACTTTATATTTTTTACACTTTTTCCAAAAAAGTTCAATTTTGAAAGTAGGCTATATTTTTGAAACTAGGAATTTTATAAAGTAGTGTGTTTAACTTAAATTAAAGGTCTTTACCCCCCCCCCTCTAGCCCACAAAACAAGTCCCATGTCTCTAGGACAAAAACTAGTAGTAGTGGGAAATTGGCGGTTCTAAATATTTCCATTTTCCGCCGCATCGCGCTGTGGGCGCTAGTGTCGCTTGGGAAGGAATGGTCGTTGGAGGTAGTGCGTGGTATCATTTTTTCAGCGCGTTGCCCTCCTTAACATCGTGCATGAAGATAGGCAAAATTTTTGAAAATGAGAGAAACGTAATTCTTTGGTAAAAGATGTTTTTTAGATTTCTCTTTATATCCTGGGAAGAAATAGTCGGATTTGGACATGTGAGGTATCATAGCACTCGGAGTAAAGCCCCCTTTTAAATTTATTATTTATTTTGCAAATTTTGACAAAGGGCCTAACTCCACATTTTGAAAATTGATTTTTTTGACTTTTTAATTTTATTTAATATTTGTAGTAGAGAGAGAGAGCACCGGTTATGTTTAAACGAGCGTGTCGCCGGCCATGGTGGCCGTGCCCAATGGATCAATCGATATCTCGCAAACCATTGATCGGAGAGGGTCATGCGACGACTCGTTCTAAGGGTATTTTTTCTGATCTTTCCTATGTCGCACTCATTTACTCATATATCCCAAACGGCAAGGTCATTGTCTTTTGTTTCATTGATATTTCGCGAACCTCTAATGTTAGAAAATTTATTTATTACTCATTTTAAACGGTGAATTATTGTCTTTACCGCGGATGAGCTTTTTATTAGAAATGTGTAAATGGACACGACTACAGGATTATTATTATTAAGTGTGATTGTATTTTTGATAGACGCTGGACAGTTAAGTGGTAGGTAAAGTTTTACTATTTACAGGTAGGCTTATTTTTTTAGAGAATAGTCTCTTATTAAATTTGCAAAATAATGAAATATTTATATTCTTTGGCTTAGCTGGTAGCGAGCCTCTGTGGCTGGAAGACAGAACAAAACCGAACAGTAAGCTGGCAAGCGATTTTCAGGTCCAGCCTCGGCAGCACGACCTGATAGCCGTTATCAAAGGAATTCGCTGAGCAGCGTGAGTACAGTGGTGACACCATCGCTGAGCCTAGCGAAACATGACGCATCATGCATGGCCAGTGGGAACTGTGAAGGTATACCATGCCAGACGTAACTTGTTCAGTCGTGGGGGGTGACTTATGAAGACTGTGTTAAATAGTAACACACCGGTCTAGCGAATAGACGTGTACTACCGAGCTGTGTGCTGTGTTGTAAAGTGAACTTTGGAATAAAATCTTTTCATTTCCTGTAAGTACTTATTAACGTAATGCTAATTAACCTTAAAATTGTATTTACTTGAAATTTATATAATTTTAATTAATGGTTAATTTTATATTTTTAGAAAATAATAATAATAATAGTCTATGACCACTGTTGAGACCTGGTGCAACCTGCTTGTGGAAACGAGTCATAATTTTTGAGGTTAGTTTATTATTAATGGAGTTTAGTTTTTTATGCTAATTGATGTTTAAATTATTGATTTGTATTTATGTATTGCTTTGTTTTAGTTTATTTGCAGATAACCTGTATACCTGTCGTGTCTGAGAGAGAGGGAGACCATTCCACTCTTGAGCATATGAGAGAGGGAAAAGAAAGCTTTACAAACCAAGGTGTGATTTCTTTTATATATCCTGTTTGATTTTTCGTCGATACCATATTTTATTTATGAAATGCATGTATTAATATGAATTTATGTACTTATGGTGGTTTATATTATTTATTTTCTGATATTGGGAAAAGCCGTACCGCTGTAGCAGCTAATAACCGAGAGACGCTTAAGTGGAACCATTACCGTGCAGTCAACTATTAAACTATTAAACAACTATGTCCCATTCTACAGCTGTTAATAGTTTAAACTGGGAACCGCAAGACGCTTGTTTCAAATCTCGTGCTTGCTCGGGTCGCGTGATAAATGTTAATGAATGTCTCATTCCCAAAGAATTTTTGAAATCTTGCTTTTCAAATTTTGTAAGCAAATTTGTAAAGCCCTAAGGTTGCACACAGCTTTAAAGGTAAATATGGAACTTGTGTGCGATTTCGTATACAAAAGGAATGACGTGGAACGTAAAGAAAAATTGTCTTTGCGTAGAAAAATACAAGAGCTTTTCTTAGCCCACAATTTGGAATAGTGGTATGAATCACACGTTGTGAATGCCATGCTAGCTAAATTTGATAAATTCCAAGAAGGACCCAGCGGCCTTACATACTTACTTACTCCTTGGCGCTACAGCCCATGTAGGGCTTTTACCTCCTGGACAATCTTCGCCCACTTTCGAATCACGGCCTTGGTTCTCCATCTTTTTACTGCCATTCTCCTCAGGTCATCCTCTACGTCATCCAACCATCTTATCCTTAGTCTACCCCTCATACGATGCCCTCCAGGTTTACCTTCAAAGACTTTCTTTGACATCCGGTTCTCTTGCCTTGCCTTAGATAAAATTTATCTCCTGCAAATGAGCATTTGCAAATTCAACCCTTTTAATGTAGGGTCTAGCTACATCCCTGCACAACGAGCGTTAGCTTTGAAAAGGGCTGTGGTTAATATTGAAAACATGGACGATGAATGTTTCCTTTGGTCGGTGGCTGCGTTTTTGCAGCCAGTACAACAGCATTGTTACAAACCTGGAATGTGCAAGGCCATGTTTGAGCAATTAAAACAAAATATAAATTTAACTAATGTTTCGTTCCCTATGGACTTAACCAACATCGACAGGTTTGAACAGGATAATCCTGATAATTCGTTTATGGTTTATGGCCTTGACGGTGATGAAATTATGGGTACTCTTTATGCCACGAAAGAACCAAAACGACACAACATTCATCGTTTATATTTGTGTGATGGGAATAAGAACCACTATTGCAGTGTTACGAATTTAAGCAAATAAGTAGGCAGTCAACTGTCGAAACATGTTGGTAAAAAGCAAATTCGCGACTGTTGTATACAATATTTTGTTAGCCCCACTCATTTGGAACGACACATGAAAGATTGTGTATCACAGGAAGCTGTGAAACTGATATTGCCACAAGGGGATGATGCTGTGTTGAAGATTAAGGATATCCACTAGCGTGATACAGTGCCTTTTGTGGTATATGCCGATTTTGAGGTTCGTCCTACACCCATGGCGGGATGCCAACCAGATCCAACCGTTAGCTCAACCACACCCATTCAAAAGCATGAACCCTTTGCTATAGGAATAAACGTGGTGTGTGCCTATGGCCCCACAAAATCCTATTTTAAATCCTATCAAGGGCCAGATTGTGCTTAAGGTTTATAAATGAACTTAATCAGTTGACTGACCATGTACGGGGGTTACTGGACCACCCAGTACCTATGAGCCTAACTCTGGAACAGCAGCAACACCTTGAGCATGCAACCACATGCCATATTTGTGAAAAGCCGCGGGTCAGTGCTGAAGACACTGTGAGAGATCACTCACACTTTACAGAGGAATTTCGTGGAGCTACCCATAGGACACGTAATGTGAAGTACCCAGCTCCACGATTCGTCAGTGTGTTCTCCACAATCTGGCAAATTATGATATTCAGTTTCTCATTCGTGAATTGGGTCATGTCGGCAAGGGAAATATTGCTATTATTCCTCAAAGCCATGAGCGTTTTACAGCCTTGACATGGTGGTTGGGCAAATTTTGCATTCGATTTCTGGATTCCTTCAAGTTTATGGCGTCATCCCTAGACAGCCTAGTCAACGGCTTGGATGAGAAAGAATTGAAATACACCAGGATTCATTTTGAAAATCCTGAACACTTTAAATTGTGCATTCGGAAAGGTATTTTCCCGTATGATTTTTTTAACAGCTGGGACGTGTGAAAGCAAAAGACTCTACCACCGCAAGATAAATATTATTCCATGCTCACACGTAGCACCGCTTCCGATGAAGACTATGCACATGCAGGCGATATTTGTTGAGTGTTCAATATAAACACTCTAGGAGATTATGTTATGCATTACCTAAAACTTGCTGACGGATGTTTCGTGAGTTGTGTCAGCACATCTATGGACTTGACCCAGCTCTGGACTGTCTTTTGATGTGGCCTTGAAATACACTCGAGTGGAATTTGATTTACTGATCGATGTAGACATGGTCTTATTTTTTGAGAAAGGCATTCGCGGAGGGTTTGTGTCGCTTAACCAGTGCCATGCCCAAGCGAATAATCAATACATGCCATCCTATTCACAAGAAAAAACAGAATTGAATTTAATGTACTACGAAGTGAATAATTTGTATGGCTATGCCATGAGCCAGACTTTACCTATAAGGATTTTGCCTGCCTCTCTGAGAACGAGGTCGCACATTTTGATGTGAACACCGCCAGCCTGGAAACGTGACGCGGATATGTTTTAGAGGTCGATCTTGAATATCCCTCATCTTTGTATGACCAACATGCTAATTTCCCATTCTGACTAGAGCGAATGGTTCCCCCTGAGAGTAAAGGGAATATTGAAAAGTTGATGGGCACGCTTTACAACAAAAATCGGTATGTGCTACATATCCAAATGTTGGTGCAATGCCTATCCCAAGGCCAAGTGTTAAAGAAAATCCACAGGGGTATTTCCTTTGCCCAAAAAGCATGGCTCCAGCCATACACGGATTTGAACACCCAGCACCAACAAATGGCGACACAGCAGTTTGAAATCAACTTTTTTAAATTGATGAACAACTGTATTTATGGCAAGTTAATGGACAATATACGCAAATACCGCGATATTAAATTAGTCATTGTTTGGAAGGGGCAGTGGGGTGCCCGGTGGTCCATTGCCAAGCCAAATTTCAATTCGATTAAAATTATCGATGAGAATTTGGCGACCATTGAAATCAGTAAGACCAGTGTGGCCATGAATAAACCCATCTACTTGGGTCAAGTCATTTTAGACTTTTCCAAATCGGTCATGTATAAATTCCACTACGAGTTTGGCAAAGAGCATTTGGGGGACGTATCTCTTTTGAATATGGATACGGACTCGTTTATATATCACATTCGCCACTGCAACCCCTATGTCATGATGAGGCAACATAGTGACTGGTTTGACACCTCTTCCTATACTGCTGACAACGTGTTTCAGCTACCCATGAAAAACAAGAAGAAAATGGGTGTTTAAAGAGATGAATGCGGTGATTCCATCATGACGGAATTCGTTGGTCTTGCTTCTCGTGCTTATCGCACACTAGACCAAAAAAGGTAAAAGAGCAAAAGGCGTAGGTAGAGCAGTTGTAAAATCGCTACGTGTGGACGACTACCGAGAGGTTTTATGAACTGGTAAATCTATGTCCCACAAACAGTGCAGGATACAATCCAGCAACCATAATTTGTATCTTGTGAAACATAGGAAACACACACTCGCCTCGGTGGATAACAAATGTGTGTGGACTGATGACCTGCTCACCAGCCCACCATGGTGTTTTCACAACTAGGAGGACGTGTGATTTTTCTGTTTTATCGTTTAGGGAAATAGCTTTCTGTAAATAGTAGATTTAGTATTTTTGCTTTGTTAATGATGTACTTTGTAAATATTGTGTTTTTTGTAAATATACATTTTTGTAAATATATGAAACAAGCTATGCCCTTTGCTCTTTAAAGCCCAGTAAAACCTTATTTTTTATTTTGTTTTTAATTTGACTGAGTTTGAAATTGAAAAAATGGTAAATTGTAAATATTTGTTTTCGATTTCAAGACTGTACAAATGTGTTTTTTATATTAAATGTGTAGTTTTTTAAGTTATTGCAAATTTTAAATTGTTAACTGAAAGTTCTTTGGGATGGTGTGCATGTGAAGGATGTTTTGGGGAATAAATATGGTGGATCTGTTTGTTCCCAAAGACATATGTGTATGTGTGGATGTATGACTAGAGAGAGAAAGAGAAATCATGAGTAAGAAACATTTGTCGTTTGACCATAGCAAACACGGTGAAGAGAGGGTGGGGAATTAAAGCACATATTAATTTTAATATTATAGGCCTATTTTGTTTTTAATCTTTCTCTTTCTTTGAATGCAGTGGTAGACAGGCCTTTTTTGTAAGACAGTCTTACCTGTTGTAGTATGCCACTACGTTTCTAAAAAAACAGACAGAGAGACTGCACCATCGCCATAGCAAAGCACTCGCATCAAGACATTTTGATAACTTAAAATGTGGAAACGTGTTTGAGAAAAAACAAACTTTTTACATAGGCAAAATGGAAATCTGTTAACCGCGAAATGGAAAATGAACTTTTTCAATATCGATAATGTGCAAAATACAAAACTTCAATATGAAATGTTTCAAAATGCAAATTGGAAAATTGCAATGTGTGTGAAATATGAAAATGAAAAAACTATATATCTACTTTTTAAAATTAAAAGACATCGTGCTCTGGTAATACTGTTTTAATTTCACAACAAATAGGGCTTTACAAAAAAATACAAAATACACATTCCTCAATCCTTTTCTTTTTCAATGTTCATGTCCATTCATCATTAACTTCCCTTTCATAGCACTAATCACAATCAGGACTGCCTACCTCTCTCCCACTGAGGAAACCCAGGATGTCAAACGTTGTTTAGCTTTTTTCAACAACACTTTATCCGCCACACGTCTTAATACAGGTGGACTATGGCGGTAAGAAATGTCATGATCTTTGCAAGCTTGTACCAAAGGATTGTTAGGTACATCGCCACGCTGCAAACGTTGATTCAGCTTTGTTCCAGGACCACAGTAGCGATACCCAGGTAAGTGCACTTCAAAAGGTAGTATATTAATTACTTGGTCCATGACGCCACGACCAGTACAAGTCCGACATATCCTCTCGAATCGGCGGCGATAAAGTTTTGATCTTCCCCCTCTGTTGAGGATGTTGTTGCTTTTTTCTCGCCATCACAACCGTGGAATGAGGAAACACCGTCTTTGCTTAAGGTTTTACGACCGTGATACAGTGTTACAAGCTGACAAGTAGCACACTGCCACATAGATGGTATTTTGGAATGGACACTTGCTTATGGTGATCGAAATCGGTGTACGGTTGCAACTCACTTAACACAGGATCATGAGTCCACGATTTAGGTACATGTTGCCAGATTTACTTCACTGCATTAGCCGCCACATAATAAATAAAAGATTTTGGTAGGGCATTCAATTCCTCTTCAGTAAAACTGTCCAGTTTCTTTTTGCAAAGGCTTTATCTGTAGCACTGCCCTTCATCCTATGACGTTGATGTTCACACTTCACTTGTTGGAATCTCACTGCTGTCACAAACGGGTAATACTTCAGTTTTAATTTTATTTAATATTTCGCAGCAGGAATTTGTGGTTAACCAATAAAACAGGAGCCACGCATGCGCGAGGGCTTTATTGGTAATGTCACAACATGGACAGTGGTCCATCAGTGTTTGTAGTGAGAGGCACCTTATATCCATGAGATCGATACATTGGAAGTAAGAAGCCAAAAACTCTTATATCCATTCTCGCTTTTCACCACCTTTGACAAATACCACTTTGGCCGAAGACAAATGCGCCTTCATCATCATGTTGAGTTGTTGATAAGAAATGGTTCCCTCATTCCATTGTAGTTGCAAATTATTTTCAATCCATTGCGTTTGTTTACGGTCTTTTTCACACAACAGATGAAACTCATAGGGCGGTTTAAACACGAGATGGGTTGGTTTTGAAATCCAAAACGTTGAACAGTCAATAATGGCCACCTCTTTAAATATAAATTTGTTATCTGCAATTTTAAACCCTCGACAATCGACAATCAGCGAACGCAGCATGGGTTTCTTTTGCTTGTTGTCTTGACCAAGTCTAACTGACTACTGACTATCGACTACTAACGTGTAGAAATTGCATTTACTCAAATCACATTCTAGTCAAAATCGCGCCCACGTTAAATTGCGCCCACGTTAAATCGCATCCACGTTAAATCGTGCCCACGTTAAATCGCACCCACGTTAAATTGCACCCACGTTAAATCGCGCCCACGTCAAATCGCGCTCACTTAGGTTAGGTTAGGTTAGGTTAGGTTAGGTCAACTGAATACTTACTAGCAACTATTAAGGTTTAGAAATAATAACAAGATAGTTTCTATTACATCATTTTATTTGCATAAAAATCATAACAAGCTTTACATTGTTTGTCATTCTGGTATAGGGACGGTACCAACTCATACAACAACGGAGTCTTTTGTGTTTATTGCGTCCATGACACCTCTGATGTCCCAATGTCACAAGACAGGGACTTTCCACATTTATTTTTGTTCATCTTGTTCTGTGCTGCTAACCGGAGCACCGTTGACGCCATAAGGTCCACACGTATCTTAACTTTTCCATCACTTAGGGGCACTAGTGAGGGGAAACTTGAATGGTATGGTATATTACCCAAATCCATTCTACGCAGGCAGGGGCAGGCTGGTGACCAGCGCTGATATTCTTGCATAGGTTCTTCACTCTCTTCCCATTGGTCTATGGTCATTGAACAAAAAAGACATTTCACTTCATCTCTTGTTTTTAATAATAAAAACCAGCCGCGGCCAAGGCTTGAGGGTTAATGAAAGGCACAGGCCTCGTCGCAAATGTCTTGAAACGTTGTTCCTCAGAATTTAAAATACATTGATGTGACACCTCTTGTTGCTTTGAGGCACTCCATGACTAAGCTGCTTGACGTTTCTTTGCCTGTTATTTATTCACTAGTCACTCGGTTGGACAGTGGATAATAGTTTACTTGTTTGTGATGAATAATGAGACAATATGCCGTGGTATTTGGCGGGACATTGTCATGAGTTTCAAAATTTACACGGATGTCTTGACAGACTTTTCCAAGTAGGAACAATCAAACACCACCAGTGGCGCACTTGCCTTAAACTCTTGGGGTGTCAACATGTGGCAATTCTCTTTTTGATAATACGACCATCTAAATTTAGGAAACAAGACCTTCATAGAAAAAACAGCTCCGTTGAGGAAAAGATGTACTGTAGGTTTCTCAATTGTAGGTGATCAAATTAAGTGACATCTATGGTTTGTCGATACTTGCGATTCGTTTGAAAACCCACTATAATGTAGAGAGATCTCTCTGAATAGCGTGCTGTTTTCATAGACCAACTGTGTGTGTTGGTCGTTGGCGATGGTGGGTACTCATGTAGCGCCCAGCTTCTAAATTCCATGGATAGAGGCATATCTTTTCCCACAATCTTGAGCATCTCCAGTTTTTTTTCTACCCGAAAGGGTAACGTGTGGTACTTTCCATAGATTCCGTTGTAGTTGAATTTTCGAATCGATGACATCATCATTCGCTCCCTTGAATGCATTATAATCACTTCTGTCTCTGACAAGATAAAGCACTTGCCTTGCATTTACCACAATACGCTGGTGATCTTCGGCAAAGAGGTAAAAATCCGTGTGAACCATCCAGTCATTGGTCGAGTCAGGACACCAACCAGCCATGCAAAGTGTTTTACCTAAGAGGGGTATAGTTTCATGACACTTGTCACGCCTACATTTCGAGTGCTATCCACAACAATATCATTAATCACATAGCGCACCTCGGAAAAAAGGAAAAAGCATGGTTGGCTAACTTGGATGTTGTGGGTGTAGAGCCATCCGCTTTTTTGAGCCGACCTTCAATCTGAATGACACTTTCATACGGTAGGGTGTAAATATCTTGGTTGTTGATAACAAATTGAATTTTTATCATTGTTATTTAATCCTGGTGTTTGAGCTTGTCAGGAATGCGCATCAATTCTTACCTCTTGCTCCTCGATGCGGTTCACCACCTCCTCTAGGATAGAATTCATTATGGTGATGTAGGTTGTAACCCAGATGTTGTAAAATCTGTTTGTCCTTGCATGTTAACGTGTATTCACGTGGCAAACAACTGACACCATTCCTAGACGGTGTTGTTACTTTATACACAAACTTCATAGTGGCTTTAGAACCAATTTATAAGTCGCAGGTGTGCGGGAATCTAGTTGAATGAGTTGTAAGTCTCTATTTACCAGTCGTAAGGTTATATTACTAATGTGATCAACACCCACAGAATGAAAAAGCACCACTGGAGGGTTTTTACGAATAATATAGCCATTGGGCGATGTCACAATAAAATCGTAGAGCGAATGGGACGGCTATTGACTCGTGTACACATGGCTAATAATATTACACATCACCGACACGTGATGGTCCTCAATCAATTTCACTTCGTGATCTGAATAGTGTATTTTGTTGGGTTCAAGAACTTGCGGTAGAAACTCCAGTAAAGGGCCGATGGAATCTGGTTGAGTTTTAAAATCAATCGTAAACGAGGATAAAATTCTGCAGAGATGAGTTATGGTATGGCCTACAAGTTCAAACTTGCGTGTTCCATCAAGAAATGGATTTAAACCATATTGCTTCACCAGCACTACGTAAATGTGTAAATAAATATATTGTATGGTATATCCACCAGGGGCCAGGGCTAGCATGGAATCATCATAGTAAAACTTGTCATTGGCATTTTCACGTATGGTGTAAATTCTGTTGTACGTTTCAAGAGAAACAAGCCCTAAAACATAACGTCTTTCACGCAATTCAATAGGAGGGTAAAAGGCTGATTTCAGGTCCACGTCCATGCTGTGTAAATGTTTTACTTTCTGATGTCATACTGTTAACGTTTCTGCTCACGTTGTGTCTTATATAGAAACATGAGAATTAAGGGCCCGCACACTTGTGTGTTGGACTTTTGTTGACGTTTCACGTTATATTATATCCTTGACCTGTTTCCAAAATACTTGTATAGTTCTATAGGAGGAGGGAGATTACCAAAACTGTCAAAGACCCACACGGTGGAACCATGTTTGACATAAGCCACATAATGGGATCCTGGTCCTCGGTGATCATCTAGATTAATGATGGCACATTCCTGTTTTCATGGTTGTGGCGGTAATTGGTTGCGTATAAACACACCTCGAAAATGCGAAATCTTTAGTTGTTTCGCATAGCTTTTGACTTCTTCATGGGTCAGGGCATGTCTCGGCATCAGCGTTATTTTTTTTATATAGAAGGCTGGCTTTAAATTTGCTTTTCTAGCCCCCATAGCAATGGCTTCCATCGTCTCGTTGTGTCGTTTATTTTCTTTTAATTGTTGCTTGGCCTCTTGAGTGGACTTGATGGTTCTGGCAACAGCACTAGCACCGCCAAGAAGTGAACCCAGGGCTGCGAGCCACGCAAAGAAAGCCGGTAAATCCCCAGCTCATTTTGGGACAGGTATGACTCGTCCTTGTTTTAAAACCTGTCGTTTATTTCTTACATTGATACGTCCCTGTGCTGCTCGGTGTGCTTTCCCAACAGTCAACACTTTATATTTTTATTTTTTTATTTCGCAAGGGCTTGTAAACAAGTGCTTTAACCCCATTTTTTTGGCGATGACTGGGTCCTTTTTTGTCTTTTTCACCGCGTATCTTTTTTTTCACCACGATGAACAACCTTTCACAAGAAAGTTTGAGTGACAACTAACTTGTTATTATTTCATGGCTGTATATTCAAGTTCTACATAAAGCGGGAAATCATTTATCGTGTTTCCTGCTTCTTTCTCTAAGGTTAGAGCCAAATGGAAAGATAGTTTATCGCCCACGCTGACTGTATGATCACTAAGTAGTGACATGACACTATGGTTTAATCGTATCGATAAATGTCTTACATCTGGTGTATAGCCCATAATACTAATACTTCCATCATACTGTAAACGATAACTCGTTGAACCTGAAGGTAACACATAGGTAAAATCTTGAGTGTCTTTTACAAAACCTCGATTAGTGTTGGTCAGGAGAAAAACATGAGGGTGTGGTTTTATCATTGAGGATACATAGTCTTCCACAAATTGTTTGGTTGCCACCTCATGAGGCTCTATGGGGGTCTAAAACGTCGGCTAGTCGTCTTCGCTTCATGTGTAGACTCTTCTCATTAACTTCACATCTATTGTTCTTTTCCAAAGTTAAAGACTGCTTGGTAGAGACATCTTGAGGGTCACAGGGTCAGCCACATGAATAATGCGGTTATGATTAGCTGTATAGCCATTGACAGTCAAGTTTGGTACTCACCTTGTTATCAACATACTTTTTTGTTGTGGCATCAGTAGAAACTTGAGGATGTTTTACATAGGTTAACCGCTTTCCATTAAAGTCATAATATCCCTGTTCAGTGCGTAGCACCACTGACCTATCCACATAGTGTTTATTGGCAGGGTCTGTCTCTTGTTTAGGATCATTTAATGGGACAGTCTTGGCCTTGGTTATTAACGCACGTCCAAACACATCCACCGTCATACTGTTCCTGTCACAAGGCTTGGTCCCATATATATAGACATATATATAGTTAATATGCAGATTATAAGCAGCAAGAGTCATTCCCTGTGGGGGACATGGTTTCCCATCACTTTCCTACATCACGTGAACAACGCGATGGTTCACTTTTTCCGTCTTCCATTCGCTGCATCATTGTGGGACCTTGAGGATGTGGAAAGACCATGCTCACGCTCATCACAGCTTCAAAGGGTCTGCGTTTTCAAAATATTTATATGTTTGCAAAATCCGTCTACCAACCACTCTACGTGTTCCTGGATCAGGTCATGTCCGAATTTCGGATCGAGAATATGGGTTATTTTACGATTTCCATGCAAGAAAATGCTATTTCCCCGGATGCTTTGTGGCCTGATTCGCTGATGATTTTCGATGATGTATCCACCGAACGACAATCCATCATTCAGAGCTATTTCAGCATGGGTCGTCACAAACATATGGATTGCTTTTATCTTGAACAAACGTATTCTAAAATGTCTAAACAACTTATTCGCGACAATGCCAATTTCCTTGTTTTATTTCGCCAGGTTGTGTGGAATAGTCGCCACATTTACAACGAGCATGTTAATCCGGATATGACCTTTCAAACTTTTACTGAATTCAGTGCCAAGTGTTGGAACACTCAACAACATGCCTGTCTTGTTATTGACAACCAAAGTGACGTTATCGCCTAGGGTTTGTTCATTTTATTTATATTTAAGGGAATGTTCCATTTCCTCTTAAGTCATCTGTCGAGACACCATGGCGTTAGCAGAGAGTCAATTGAAAAAGCATATTATTAGAGCAAGAAATAATATTCGCCAAACGTTTTGTCAATTTAAACGATCACGTGCTGATAATGCTTTGTTTATTCAACAACATTTAGCGCGTCCTCTAAAAGCCATGTTTAAACCTTCTTCCAATCCTTCTGAAAAGCTACCAACAGTTTCAAAAGCAACGCAGTCTCTACAGGAGGTCCCGGTGGAAAAGGATCAAAAGGAACTGGATAGTTCTAGTGATGATGAGGCTGATGAAGTGTTTACACGAGCAAAACCACCACGACTGGCAGAGTTTCTAAAGACATCTGTCATTGCTGAAACACCTTCAACTTCCAGGTAGCCTACGTTGTCAGAAATCTTGCCCACGCCCTAAAATAAGGCTGAATTAGAAAACATTTTAGTAAAGAATTATGGTGCTTTAGTCTCACCCAACCTGAAAGATCTATTTACTAGAAAGACAGATACTACCTATGGTGTTTACGATAAAAATGATTGTTTCCGTATTGATGATTCCAATATTAAATTTAGTCATTCTAGTGTTACCATTAAAAATGTTAACTATAAATTAACATCAGGTCTTTTCACGTACTCCGCTTTCCGAAGACTATACGCAAAATGATATCCAAACGTATAAAACCATTGTAATGGAAACCAGTGCTCACAAAAGAGAGTATAAACGATTTGAACCGATCAATGCCAATAGAAGTTTCAAGTATAAAAATTTAATTTCAAAACTATTCCAAATCTCAGACAGTATTCGTCGTGGATGAGCTTCTGCAGGCCGATTTAGTGGAAATGATTCCCTATGCTAGCGTTAACACTGGTGTACGCTATATGCTCACCGTCATCGATGTTTATTCCAAAATGGCCTTTGTTCAACCTGCGAGTTACAAGTCAAGTCCTCTAGTGGCCATTGCATTCAAGAGTATTATTGAACATTTCAAACGCCAACCCCAGCTTCTGCAAACAGACCAGGGAAAATAATTCTTCAACAAGGATTTCTCCAGTTTATTACAAAATGGCCTTTGTTCAACCTGTGAGTCACAAGTCAAGTCCTCTAGTGGCCAATGCATTCAAGAGTATTATTGAACATTTCAAACGTCAACCCCAGCTTCTGCAAACAGACCAGGAAAAATAATTTTTAACAAGGATTTATCCAGTTTCCTCAAATCTTTGGATATTCACCATTACACCTCGTACAGCAAACAAAAAGCAAGTGTCGTTGAGCGGTTTAATCGCACGCTAAAAACCAATATGTGGAAACAGCTTACAGCTCGGTGATCCTATCGCTGGATAGACTTAATAACTGAGATAGTGTCACGTTACAATGATACCAGTCACAGAACTATTGGGACAAAGCCAAAACTGGCCACAAAAAATATTCCGCGGCTGGATAAACTGTTTAATCCCATGAAAACTGCCGATCCTAAATGCCAGCACCTTAAAATCGGCGACCATGTCCGTGTCAGCAAACTCAAGTCTGTTTTCGACAGGGCTGCACCCCCAATTGGGGGACAGAACTATTTCGTATTCGTCAAGTCAAACTGACAGTCCAGTCACCTATTTACTACAAGATATTAACGGTCACCCCATAAAAGGACTGTTGTAACTCGATAAACTTCATAAAACAACGTTTCCATAACATTATATTGTGGAAAATATGTTAAAAACAAAGGGAAACAAATTGTATGTCAAATGGCTCGGGTTTAACCCTGGCTTTAATTCTCGGATCAATCAATCAGATTTTGTATAAACCGTGTATCTTTTATTTATTAACCCATGCTTGCAACCTAACATCCCTTTGATGGTTGGCTTATATTCTTATCTCATAAATTTTAATAGGTCTAACAAGTCCACATGCCTATCAGCTGTTTCCCACGCTGGACCATTCTGCTATCATGCCCTGTACAAGCAAGACCGCGCTAGATAGACAGGCCATAAGGCTCCTCCTCCACTTGGGTCGCTACGTCACACATGTAGCCGGACGCTTCACTTCTCGGCACATCACCAGTGACTTGTAAGCTGAGCTGAACCTCGCAGCAGTGACGCATTTAATGGTATTTAATGATTGAAACCTGTGTGAACATAGTGAATTATGCCACACATGCGGCCGGACGCTTCACTTCTCGCCAGTGACTTGTAGACTGAGCTGAACCTCGCAGCAATGACGCATTTAATGGTTTAATGACTGAAACGTGTGTGAATATAGTGAATTATGCCCACGTCGTGTTATGTACCTGGTTGTAGAAGCAACTACAGTTCAAACCAACCTAATATTTCAGCGTTTTAAATCGTCTACTGACTTGGTTCGGAAACAAAAGTGGATCTTAGCCATCCATCGATCCGAATTTGTCCCTTCGGCAAGCTCTGTTGTGCGCATAAAACACTTCGACGAAAGGTTCATAATTAGAGAGAATTCTGTTAAAAGACCCGATGGGTCCATTTTAACTGTAAAACGTGACCATTTGAAACTCGCAAACGATGCTATTCCTACTAAGTTAGAAAATGTGCCAGCCTATCTGTCAAAAAATCTTCCAACACCGAGGAAAACTCCTATTCAAAGACAAAAAGAAATTGAAAAACGGGAAGAAGAAAAAAAAGCTGAGGAAGAAGATGATAGGATCAAGGACTTCGAGGACGTTAAGGGTAATTTCAGTATTAAATACAAATTAGATTTTGACAAAGTTTTTGTCAATTTTGACAGCCAAAGACTCTGTATATTCAAAATGTATGTGACTGAGGAAAATGTTCCGAAAATTGGTACTTCTTTAACATTAAACGAGACTCCTGATTTTAAAGCCGTAAAGCATGGTATTTTGATCAAGGCTAACCCTATACGTGCATTAGGTGACAGAGGCAAGATGTTAAAATGGTCGATTTTGAGAAGTATCTTAACTTCCTGTTTAGTCCTGCTTGTGACTCTAAAGTGACTGTCCACGACAAAATAGAAACTGTGAACAAAATAATCGACGAAATTAAAAGTGAAGTTGATGACTGTGTAATTACTGATAAAATAGAATTTTGCAAGGAACAGTTACACCTAGCCTTTGCAAAGAAAGTGTCTTACCCCTGTATATTCATAACATGGTTCGCTTCAATATGTTTCGCATTCCCCGGGGCATATAAGAAGATAAGACAGTCAACTTTCCTTGCAAAGCCTCACCCTGTGCATTTAGAGTCTTTTACTGCAAAACTAGGCACGGGAAATTCGGCTATAGACGATTCGCATTGGAATTACCTGAAAAAGAAACTAAAATTGTTAAGTAAACATGAAAGATTTTGTAACTTGTTGCTGGATGAAATCTATGTAAAGGTGGAAAGGTAGAGGGAGTTGCTCTTTGTAGTAAAAGTGGAGAAAATAACACTAAATTAGCTACAACTATACTAACTTTTATGTTGTCATCCATTCTTAAAAGAAATAAAGACGTTGTTGGTTTGTTTCCGTGTAAGAACCTAACGTCACATTTCTTAGAGGAACTAACTTTGCAAGTCCTTAAAGTATTAACAGATATAGTGCGCCCGTTGACGCATGTTTGCTCAGATAACAAAGACTAAAACTTATGCTGAAATGTAACTGAACATACCCTGCGAGCGGCGGGAAGAAGCTGAAGTAATATCGCTTATGATTATATTTTTATATATTTTGGACATTCCAAAAATCAACTATAATTATAACCAAGTAATTCTGCAAATTTGAAGTACAGCATACTTCGTAAATCAAAGAAACTATCAATTTATGCGGCCAGCTCATATACTGAGTGCACGCCATATTTGGTAACACCAGTTCCTATTTGTCTTTGGATGAGACAACATCGATGTGCATGTTGGAGCACAAGTGAAAGTACGTCCGTGAAGTAAACCATGTGGCATGAAAAATCTGTGGATATTTTTCTTATGGATAGCCATCATGGCATTGTTTAATAATTCAAAGATTGAAGACATTCATCATTACATAAACTGTGAAATATTTTCATTACCCGAGGTGAAATGATGGACTTGTGTGAAGTAAACTTTACGACTGCATGGTCTCATTCGCACACACACACTTCATTGTTATATAAACTGTGTACTTAATTAACTGTATAACTGTACAAAATCTACAAGTACAACCTTTATTTGCCAGATGGGCAGTATTTTTGATTTAATTTTATGTTAATATATCTGTGTAAATATCAGTGCAAAGTCACGAGTGAGTGTCGCACAAGCGACAAAGGCTAGAGCCAGTGGCGGAGTGAAAATGGGCAAATTTTTTACCGCATATTAGCTGCAGTGCACGAAAGTTTTCTTTAATTATGTGCTACGTTATTACCAACGCTAACATTACAATTATGCTAAACCAACAGATCTTCAGATACAACCCCAACCACGCGATGGCATGTGATTTCTAAATCATGCGTGGGTAATTGGCGACGGAAGATGTCCAGACACAATGAGATGGTAATCTAAAGCCATACACGAGACCGCATATAACATCTCATGGCGGGACTCGAACCAAGTGACGCTGCATCTGTAAGTCAGATCAAATATTTATAGCGTATTGTAAGAGATGGAAAACAGTAGATTAGTTTAATTTGGTTTCATTTATTTAGTGCACAATGCAGGTAGTTAGTTTTAAGACGCGTGTGGAAATTAATAGTTTTATTAAAACATTTATAGACGCCAGGAAGGCTGGATTTTCAATGCTCATTTCGTATCATTTCAAAACAGTTATTATCAACTTTTATTTTGTCAGGCTGATGACAAATAAACTAGCTTGACAAATGTTAAATCGAGGCCAAGGTTACGAGCCAAGTTCACTACACAGCACACTTGATTCTAGGCAGTGGATTAATATTTTGTTTAGAAGGCTGTGAGATTCTTGACATTATTACAAGTGGAATGCAGAGTTCCGTTATTCACATTTGTTGGCCAGATCAATACTTGAAAACAGGTTTATTTCTTTAAGAGAAGCCACACAGGCAATGAATGCAACTGTATTTTGTAACCAAATGAACGCAGGTTCGACCTTATTCGGGGAAGAGGCAGTTTTATAAATGCTCACACACACTTTTAGCTTGTATCAGAAGCCTTCATGTTTATTTAAAGCGTTGTCAGGATGTGGTTTGTACACATAATCTTTATTACCAGCAACTTCAAACGTGTATCAATTAGGAATCCACACTTTTGTAAATTAACGTTATAAGAGTATTATATGAGTCGTGACGGTGGATAAATACCTCCGACATTGTTATTGTGGTTATATCGGTGGTAATGAACTATTTAAAGTCGTACCAAAACCGAGGGCGCCTGGATCAATGAATCCGAAATAAGAGTAAAGTAATTGGTGAAGACATAGGATGTCTAATAAGTATGATGAAATATTGGTGAAGACACAGGGTGTCTCGTAAAAAATTGAATTATTTGCTTAAGTTGGATACACACGTTACCTAAATACACTGAACGCATTCAAAGGTCCATAAACTGAACAACAATACTGTCAGGGATAAATAATTGTGTGAAACTTTAATAATGAAAATAGGGTTTTGAAAACTAACAAATCTTATAATTCCCCCTGAATCTAAATAAAATTTATAAACATTAAAAATAAACTATTTTTCTGGACCAAATGTTAACACTTAGATATTGTTAAGCTATTTTAGATACATTTTGATACATTTTCACATGAATAGTCGACAACTAATTGGTGATGTGATAACAGAAGCACACACATCAGATTAGTAGCAATATGAGTCGATGCAATTGTTTAATTACTATCGCATTTGCAGGCTTTCCTATATTTTCTATTTTCTTAACACTTTGACACTATGACAGTTTGTTACAAACAGTAACAAATCAAGTACGCAAGCAGTGCCAATTGCACAACCATAGGGGTGCTGAATTATTGTATGCATTTGTGTTGTATTAGCATAGCTCTTTTTTTATTCAGCAACATTGTGCACATAGCTTGATTTTCTTAGTAATAAACGCATCTCGTTTATTAATTAATGATATTTAGGACTAGCTAAACACTTAACTCTAAAGATAAATGTTAGAGATGGCATCATCATAGCATAGGACAAATTTTCCCCTTGCTACTAAATGTAAATGTTCTAGTATTTGTAAACAAGTAAATGTCTTGCTTTGCTGTAGATTCTTTGATGTTTGATCCTCCCGTAGTCATTTCGATGTAATTGCTTAGGGCCGATCTTACGTGCCATTCTCTTAGCTTGTTCATTTTAGTCGAATTTTGTATTAGGACCATGAGAGTAATTTAGATTTTGTTTAGGACTTTTTTATATTTTCTTTCAGGGCAGAATAGTATCGGACTAGTCGTTTGCAACTCTCATGCTAGGCTAGGGATCTATTCTGAATAAAATTTATTTGTGATTTTAACATAAGACTGACCTCTCTTTTGTTGTTTAGTTTTGTTATCGATGCATTCCTCTGAGCTGGTTAAAGATCGAACCTCATTAATTCCCGACACCCCCGAGTGCAGACTTTGTGCTACAGCAGCCTATGAATGTATCGTCCCCTATACTTGTGTGTTAACTGGAAGAGGGTCTCGGAAGGGTAATTTGAAACCGGTGGCTCCCCGAAACCTTCGGCCAGCGGGCACAATAGGTTGTAAGGTAGTATGCATAATTTCGGATAATAATAGTGTCAACAGGAAAATGTTTGAAAAGCTATGCAAAGGCAATTTACAAATCACTTTTCAAAACCCATTTGACGAAACGCAAAAGATTTTTGTAATGTTTGATTCTGTTCATTTATTTAAAAACTTAAGAATAACTGGCTTAACCAAGCTGATAATTTACAAACTTTTGTGTTTCCTGACTTGGACAACCCTGAGTCAGACAAAAAAATGTTTTGCTAGTGTTGGTCACCTCAAACAGCTGCATAGAGGAGAAGAGAATAATGTAGTTAAGCTTGCTCCTGCCATGAACCGAAAAGTTATGTACCCAACGTCTTTAGAGCGACAAGATGTAAACCTTTGTTCTAAACTGTTCGATGAGAAAAATGTCACCGCTTTAAAACACTTTGACAAAATAAAAAATACAAATGATTTTAAAAGCACAGCTGTATTTTTAGAAATAATTCTTCAGTGGTGGAAGATTGTTAATGTTAAGCATGCTTTCAAAGGCGATCGATTTTACGACCCTCATTGTAACGCAATATTTTCAGTTCATGACGACAATGTTTTATTTCTGCGCAAGTTTTTAACCTGGTTAATTAGGTGGGATAATCTGCCTGTTCAAGGGGAAATAAGACCAAAAAAAGAGACTCGTCATGGAAAACTTACTAATGCAACTCGAACAGCTTTAGTTCACACTGTAAAAACTATTTTGGAGATGGTACATTTCATGAAAACAAGTTTAAGATTCAAGTATGTATTGTTAGGAAATTTTCAGGCTGATGAATTTGAAGCAAGATTTGGGCAGTAAAGGCAAATGAGTGGTGCCTGCTACCATATTTCAGTGAAACAAGTCCTTGAGTCAGATAGAAAATTAAAAGCCCTAACGGTAATAAATGCACACTCTGCTAAACACGCAGATATCCCTATTAGTGATATTTCATTAAGTAAGTATGTGGATTGCAAGAGCTCAGATTGTAAAAGCTTCAAAACTACAAAAATTTCACATTTTGAAAGTGTGGAGGTAGAGTTCAATGATGCTATTGTATCTAAGAATATTTTGTTAGGTCTAGTTTATATGGTCGGATATATTTGTAAAATAATTATGAAAAACTGTACATGTAGAAGTCGTCAAGATGTTTTATTGTTAAATAATGATAATGTAACGTCAGATGTGTTAAAGCCAGAAGAAGATTATTATTTCAATGTAATCGACAGGGGAACTTTGAAGTATCCATCAGATTTTATTGTTAACATTTTTATCACAAAATTTAAATTATTTAATATACTTATAAGTGATAAGTATGAATCGATGTTTTTACAATGCGACTCTCAAAGAAACATTCTGATTTTGATTGTCAACAATGTTCTGGAGAATGGAAACGTGGTGTTCGAAACATGCAGTGATTGTGGAAGTAGTTAAAAAAATTGTTGACAAATGTATAGGCATCTTTTGCAATATATTAATAAATAACTGTAGAAAAGTTTTCGAAGACAAACTCATGACTAAGAAGTAGAAATCCACAAGTAAAGTAAGGACACCCATAAATCGCCAAAGAAAAGAAGAATTGATAAATTGAAACCTTAGGGATTGTTAGATAAGTTTCAAGCAGAACCCTAATTTTTTAAGAAGGTTCCAGCCTGTTATTGTGAATTGCTATCATGCATTTGCCTAAAAACATTAAAACTATTTTTATAGGTATTATGGGTTTTAATCTTTTACATGAAACTTTGTTCCGTTAGAAATGACAGTTGTCAGCTTAAACTTACATAAGGAAATGTCAATTGAGGTAATATTGGTACATAAACTGCCATGCCACTTTTACCCCCGCATAAAACTCGTGTAGTACACAAGCCTGAATACAATTACAATTGAAGGCTTGTTCACATTCATCGATAAGGTTCAATAAATGAACAATACCATGGTGACAGTGAGAGCGGGCCTTACACTGCCATGCTGAACGTGGGCCACTTTTGTGACGTCACGACTGGAACCTTGTGGCCGTCTATCTAGTGCATCATCTCATGTTTCACATCAACTTGCATTTTCTCACATACAAACCATACAGGATGACACTTGCTAGCTTGCATCATATTTTGCTATGCTCAGCGATGATGTCACCACTGTTCTCTCGCTGCTCAGCGAATTCCTTTGATAACGGTTATCAGGTCATGCTGCCGAGGCTGGACCTGAAAATCGCTTACTGTACTGTTCTGTTCGGTCTCCCAGAGCTCACTACCAGCTCAGCCAAAGAATATAAATATGTCATTCTTTTGCGAATTTAATAAGAGACTATTCTCTACAAAAAAAAGCTTACCTGTAAAATAGTAAAACTTCACCCACCACTTAGCTGTCCAGCGTCTATCAAAAATACAAGCACGCTTAATAATAATAATAATCCGGTAGTCGTGTCCTTTTAAAAAATTCTAAAAAAAAACTTTTCCGCGGTAAAGACATTAATTCACCATTTAAAATGAGTAATAAATAGCTTTTCTAACATTAGAGGTTCGCGAAATATCAATGAAACAAAAGTCAATGACCTTGCCGTTTCGGGATATTTGAGTAAATGAGTGCGACATAGGAAAGATCTGAAAAATTACCCTTAAAACGAGTCGTCGCATGACCCTCTCCGATCAATGGCTTGCGAGATATCGATTGATCCATTGGGCACGGCCGGCGACATGCTCGTTTAAACATAACCGGTACTGGCTCTCTCTACTACAAATATTAAATAAAATTGAAAAAGTCAAAGAAATCAAAAATTTCAAAATGTGTAGCTAGGCCCTTTTTCAATAGGGAGCGCTCCCCCGAGTCCTATGATACCCAGCACGTCCAAATCCGACCATTCCTTCCCAAGATATAACGAAAAATCTAAAAAACTTTTTTTACCCAAAAAAATTACGTTTCCCTTCATTTTCAAAAATTTGGCTATCTTCATGCACAATGTTAAAGAGGGTAAGGCGCTGAAAAATGATACCGCGCATGACCTCCTACGACCATTCCTTCCCAAGCGACACTAGCGCCAACAGCGCGATGCGGCACAAAATGGAAGTAATCTCCCACTACTACTAGTTTTTTGTCCTAGAGACATGGGACTTGTTTTGGGGGCTAGAGGGGGTAAAGACCTTTAACTTAAGTCAAACACACTACTTTATAAAATTCCTAGTTTCAGAAATACTATAGCCAACTTTCAAAATTGAACATTTTTGGAAAAATGTAAAAATTATAACGTTTCGTTCTAACTATAAAGTACATAGGGACCTTTCGTTTAAACCTATATATGAATTTTTAGGATTTTTAGTTTCAGACATTAAGCCTTCTTTCCAAATAGAACTTTTTTGGAAAAACTACGTATTTGTCCTAGAGACCTGGGACTTGTTTTAGGGGCTAGAGGGGGTAAGGACCTTTGGTTTAAGTCAAACACCCGATGTTTATTTAAATTCCCAAATTTGAAAATATAGCCTACATTCCAAATTCAACGTTTTCGGAAAAAATGTAAAAAATATATTGTTTTGTTTTAACGATAAAGGACATACATACCTTTCGTTTGAGCCATTGCGCAATGTTCTACGATTATTAGTTTTGAAAATATAGCCTACTTTCCAAAAAAATCAATAAATGTTTTAAAATATACAAGTTCTCCATAAGAAACGGAACATCACCCCGAGTCCTACGACATGTCACATATCCATCTACATTTATTGGTTCGCGAGATATCAAGGGAAACAAAAGTCAATGACATTTTCTTCAATAAACCGAGGCCGGTATCAACGGCAGTATTAAAGTTGCCGGGACATTCTCATTAGACCGGGCAACGCTTATATGGCTATTAGCTTATCCGTGGCGAGAATTGAAACCAGGTCTTGAATAGTTGAAGATTATCCTCAGTACAGTAACATACACCACATTAGGGAGTCTAGACTTGGCCACATACAGTCACATTTGTACGAGGAACACATAGCACTTAGGAATGCGAGGGGGGAATAGCCCAACGAGATAAGGGTCCCTCACTCACTGGAATTTCCCCTCAGTCGAGTGCATACAGTGACCAAGTTAACTGCTCTCAACAGGACCACGCAAGACTCAACCAGATAAGTAGCCTGTACAATACAGTCTGAATTGACCATTTACAACAACCTCTTATTCACTCCAAACAAGCAAATTCCGGAGGTCAAACACCACTTCCAGTATCTCAACAAAACGTCACATAGACCACAACTAACAAATATTGACGAGATGCATTATCTCAACTAATACTGCAACTAAATAAGTCTATGTATTGTGATTATTTTCACCCTTATTTTCAGACATAGATTTTATAGCCTAAGTGTAATGGATCTAATGATGGTCGCTCGACGATCGAAACGGGTCATCCAAGTGTATTCATTAAGCTCATTTAATTTTATTCAGGATTCGGGAATAACCCATCACTTTTCAATACAATCGTGTTGACCGCCTGAAAAGCATCAAACTTTTGTTTACTGAAAAATGGCTTCAAACACCATAATTAATTTTATTACAGTGTTCATTTCTTGGTGTAAGAATGCAAACTTTCAATAAATGTATTATATCATTCGCAGAAATGAATGTTTCGCCGTAAATCTCAGTCACGATACCATCATGAGTTGGAAGTCTAGCTGGTAATCCAATAACATTTGATTCTTCACCATCCACAGATGGGTAGTCGTCTTTAACTTGTACCACAAAATCAGAAAATTCTATTTTATCTGGTTTGAGCGCGTGTTTTTATGTAAGCGGTGTATTTTGAAGAAGGGCCAGAGAGAAGAGTATTTACTACAATTGTGAATAACTATTTGGCAAGAAGACACAACAGGCAAAACCTTCCTGAAGTCTCCTCCAAGAACAAGAACTATCCCACAAAAAAAGAATAATATATTTACGTGTAATATCTTTTAGAGATCGATTCACGCACTTTATTGAATGAATATTTACCAATGTGGCTTTACCCCATGATAATCGAATATCGTCAGCTGGATTGCAATTTAATTGTATCTAGACACTGAACTGTCATTTAAGTTGAGAGGCATTTTGAATGCTGAATGTAGGGCTTATGCTCTTTCAAAATATTGTCTAAATTGTGAAGTGTACCCTCTCTGATGCAAGATTTATTCACTTCATTTACAGATCTGACATGATTAGCTTCTGAGAAGTCTAATATATACAACTGGCCGTTAGAACCGTCAGTTATATTTTTGGAATATAAGGAAGAAATGCAATGATGTGATATTCCAGAAATTTTAAAACAATATGGGCTGTATTCATATGATACGGTAACATTGGCACCAAAGGAAACAAAGGACATATCGTTGTTTTACTGCCGAATATTCTCCAGTGAAATAGTGTTTCAGACCGTCAGGTACTTTATATTCTGGCAGATCAATTTTACCATTAGGCCTACAACAGCAACTGCCAAAGTAACCAAGCGTTGACTTCTCGCAAGAGAAATACAATGCAGAACAATGGTCACATTTCTTCGTCAAGGACCCTACAATGTACGGCATAATATCTGGAATTGTTTCTGAAATGGCATATTTATATTGGATTTTAAAAGTGGCTTCGTGTTTTCTCCGATTTCTCCCTTTCTTTGCGTCTATTTGTAGTTTACCGGCCAATGCTCGTTATCGTCGAGCGGGATTTTTAAAGAAGCTCATCTCCCCAAATTAACGTTGTATTCGATAACAATATAGTGTCCTGAATCAACAAAGTCGCTTATTAAATGGCAAATAATACTTCCATTGCCAAAATCAACAGCGTGGTTAGAATGTACTCTAAACAAATAATCAATAAACAATTGGCTTATACTGTACAATGAAGTTCAACATGGCCAGTGTATTGACCGTCCAGAGACTTTCATACTCAAGTTGGTTGCTAAGGAGAATGCAATGAGTCTGATTGCCAATAATAAAATCCTTATAAATATCCCTGCCAGCAACAATTTTTGCAATAGTTTGCTAACTCTGCTCACGAGGACGTTCTTAATTTTGATAACCAAGGCGGACCGGGTTCGATTCCCGGTCAATGCATGTGAGATTTTCGATGTGAAATGCCATGTCCTGTGGTTCGGATTCCACGTAAAACGGAGGTCCCGTGGCTTATGATCGCGAGATTACCGGTCACGTTAAACTACAAGCTTCCTTCCTTAATTTTGATATAAACAGTACGAAACTGCTCTAAAGCAATTTCCATCACTTGTTACAGGTTCAATTCTTTGGGTTTCTATGACAGTAAATTATGCAGGGGGAACATAGAATCACTTCTCCTACTACTGGAATGAGCATAGACTCACTTCGCTAGCCACCTTAATAGAGGGAGTTTTAGAATTCTATGTCCCGTACATGATAAACATCGTATTAACACAGGGAATCCCACTCTTAAGGCTACATTCTTGGCTATCGCCCCGGAGTTTCGGATTCGATTCCCTGCTCTGCCAAGAAAATTAATTCTGGCCATAGGGCTGGAACAGGGCGCACCCAGCCTCGACAGGTAAAACTGAGTGGAGGTGGGATCGATTCAAACCTCAACCATCTTGAATGTGTTATTTGTGGTTTCCCACTTCCACTCCAAACAAGTATCGGGATGGTTCCTCCTTCCCAATACCCACCCTAGTTATTCACACATAATTAGAGCCATCACAATAACACAGGTTATAAGAGAGAATATTACACGCACACCAAAATACACGGGCCTGAGGGACCACGATATCAAAGCCCCTCAAATGAATTATGATCGATCTCATGGCGAAAGCGATTGTGCGCGCGAGCGAGTACCTAGAATACTACATTTTTATTTAATAATTTAAGAGTATATGGCAACGTAAATCACGGAGAATTCGTTACTTTACGGGAATGATAAAAGTAAAATATGTATTTACAATGTAATACCAATAGCAAGAAAGAAGAATACGGAAATAAAAGAAGCATATCCGAGGTGGGATTAGAACTCCCTCGACGGTGCATAATACATCTCATAGACTGTAACGCTAGCCCCTAAGCCACCCACACAATGGAACGGGAGTATATTATTAAGTTACGTTAACCGTTTACACACTCAACTGGCAGTTTAAATTTTTCAATACTTCCCTCATTTTATTATTCTATTTCAATATACGGTATTTGTATATTGTGGAAACATCATAAACAATATTTCCCCCCTTTTTAATTCTCATAAACAGAGATCTCAATAAGACGTGGTGGGATCCGCCATTTCTCTCCTGGAGAAAAGCCATTGTGCGCAAGCGCGGGAGCGACAAATATTACATTTTTCCTTAAAAATTTAAAAATATACCCTAACATAATTATATTTTTCTATTAAAGACCCTCTGAAAATCTGCAGGCCAAGAGCTTTCGTCAGAATGCTTTACGAAGTCAATCGATTAAGCCGTTTTCTCAATCTCGCGGTAACAAGAATCACCTCAGTGTTTTAAATATATATCTTCCCTGCCTCGTACAGCAAGTTATCAGCCTAGTTTTATACACATGACCTACGGGGACGATTAAAACGATAAACATTGGTAGGGGAAATTCAGTTCCCTCTTTTGAATTTGAAGTTTCCCTACTTGATATTCAAAACCATTAATAACTATTAGAATTTTAATAGCACAGCATTATACCCACTGACAGCTGGATCACATCCCTCCTGGCTGCTTTAAACAGCCTGCCCATTCAACACTCACAGGCGTACAAGATATATATTAATTCACCGCTAGGTTGCAGCACCTACCCACTGAGATCACCGTGGCTTTTTGAAGGGGTAGATACCCGAAACTTAGGATTGTTAAGTTTCGAGGCTTAATATCGAGATTGACGGACGTAAAAACATTACGCTAAGTTAGTTATTTTGTTAACCGCACCCGGCTTGCTGGAGCGAAGAAACGATGATGATGATGAGTTCTTTTGTTATTCCTTCATCTTAAAGTATTTAGACACATACTTATGGGCAAATTTTCAGTATAAAGGAAAGCAAAAATACATCGCGGTGGAGGTGACTGTTTTACAGGGGCGAAATGTCTAGCTCATTTTCCCGTAATTATACAGATTATAATAAAAATACAACTACTTCCAACTTACTTAAATCTAACTTACATACTTGACGAGATGAAAAGAAACGAATAAGGGCAATGAAAGATAGGGAAACGAAATACCTCCAGTCCCCGGAAAATGAGATGTTGATGTATTTACGGGCTTTGCGACATTGTGGTCATGTAGCCCCATCTATTAGGGTGTGCGTTTGATTTGTCTGATTACCCGTCTTATTGTGATGGCTGTATTATACATTTTTACAGATTTTTTAGACAGATTGTTTAAGTATTTACTCACTTATGTTACTTATTTATTTACTTATTTATTTATTTACTTATTTATTATTTATTTGCTTATTTATTTACTTACTTATTCACTTATTTACTTATTTATTTATTTATTTACATATTTATTTACTTATTTACTTACATATTTATATACTCACTTATTTGCTCATTCACTCATTCACTCATTCTTTTATGTATTTATTTACTTGTTTCCTCTTTGACACATTCTCTGGAAATTGCACGTAACGACTTCTCTTGCAGTGAATTAATTGTCCGATGGTATCTCATGAAATGAGAGTCCCCAGTATTCTAACTTGCCCTGTTCTGATTTACAAAAGCGCATACAGCAGTACAGCATTATAAAATCATTCAGAATACATTCCAAACACAACTTCGCCATTAACATCAACACAAAACGTATGTGTGCCACAGTGACTTGGTATTGCTTCCTAGCGTCTTTATTTGGAAACGAGGTTGTACGCTCAAACCAATGATGTAATCGTTCAATGAGCAGGCAGTTTAAAGAAGCCAGGAGGGATTCGATCCAGCGGGCAGTGATTTTATCCCAGAAGAGTAATAATTACGATATAATAATACCGTAATAATAAGTGCTGTATTTACTGTATATAGCAAGGGTGTTTCGCACAGACACCGTTTAAAGGAAGTATTCTGTCGTTCCGATCTATTTATTTCGTTGGTCTACCCACATAACCACGGCCGACTGGATGTGAGCTGCGCTCTCCATTCCGTCCTTAACATTCCCAGTTAGAACCCATGCATAACGTGTAATTGAAAAATTTCCTCTAGTTGCCGATAGAGGGCACCCCCAACCCATGTATAGACGCAATTGGTAAACAGCTGTGCAATAGGTTTATTAAATGTGTTTCTCACAGTGATGTACGTTTAGAACAACGAGTTTTGTTTCAATTTCAATTATTGTAAGTAGTCGGTCGGTATTGATATACTGAATTCCTACGGTGTTTGGAGTGTTTGCTGACGAAATTGTAAAATGCTGGGGTAAATTATAATTTATGGTTTGAACGCCGCTGCTTGGATCCAGTAGGCCTATGTAATACTGTTTTGTGCCATTTTGCACTTCGAATAGGAAGAAAATAGGAGGTGTCCTTTCATTTCACGAGTTTCCGTGTGACAGAGATAGGTGTGGTGATTGGCTTAACGTGATTCCCCGCGATAACTTTGTTCCGGACACAAAATCTCCTTCACCTGTTGTGTGTAGTCGTCATTTTAAGAGTCCCGCGCCGAAGTTGTGATCGTAGTTAGTTATTTATTGAGGTTTTAAGGGGCGGAACTACTAGGTCATCTGCCCCTGTAGTTGTGATCGCTTAATCGTTCACCACGGCTGGGAGGGCAGTGGTAGCAAGTCCAGAGACCATAGGTTCAAACCCCAGCACCGACAGAAAATATCCTGAGTGTGTGTTTTCTACACTCCATCCAGGCAAATGCCGGGATAGTACTTTATCATTGCTAGTAACGCACATGTTAAGGACTTCCTGGCCTCTGAGACCTACGAAGATATCCAATTAACTACGGAATCAACCGTCCAGTGCATACCCATAAGATATCTTCTGAAATATGGGTATCAATGTTATCTTGCGATTCTGTTGTATCATCTTCAGTACATCCCCAGGGGCTCACGTCTAATGGGACGTGGGGTTGGTGACCATGGGATCCCAGTTGAGTCCGGTATTGCTTGCACTTACTTGTGCCGGGCTCCTTTCTGTCATCTCTCGTGTCAACCACCCTTGGTCACCTCTCGTTCACTTACGACATTACGACACTCCCCGTCCCGCAGGGGCTTACAACTTGTGGGACATTGGTTGGCGACCAGGAGGCGCCACCTGATTGCTTCTACTTAATTGTGCCGGTGTCCTCTCTGGCATAATTCCAGTCGGCCTCCCTTGATCAACTCTTGTTCTCTTCCGACCCTGACGGTATTAGGATATCCGAGGTCTAGGGAGTCTTTCAAATTACCGCCTTAATTGAACCTTGTCTCATCTTTCCTGATACCCTCATTCTTCAAAGGGTCAGATCTCTTGTTTTTCTTTTCATCATATCTCCTGCCTTCTGCACAAGGTCATAAAGGAGGCAGGTTGGGCGTAGCCCCACAACTGAAGGTGCGCCCTGGATAGTGCTACACCCTCAAGGGCTCACGGCTGTTGAGTTCGGGAGGATACCTGAGCTGGATCTGTGCTTTCCCATTTTCCAGTGACTCTGGAGAGGACTCTCTCCTATTCCCTTTCCTATGTGCCTTTCATGGCTCTACATCCTTCCAAATCCGTCAATACTCGTTTTTCGAGGGTTGAGGGCATCTATTGTATTTCCCTTATTCCTTCATTTTGTCCTTTCATTCTCCTAATCCGTAAGTTAGTTGTAAGTTGTAGTTAGTTTCAGTTCTAGTCTGCATTTCATAATCATATTTCATTTTCACCCCCAAAAATTAGAGGCCGATAACCTCGATGTTAGGCCCTTTAACATCAACTATCATCAAATTACAACTTCAGCAATACCTTTGCTGACAATGAAAACTGTAAGTCCGGGTAACGTTGTATGCCCAGGGGAAAAAATTCTTGTATTAAATGTTTGATTGCATTTCTCAGAACTCTAATCCTCTCCACTCATTAACCTAACCGCAGCAACGGCCTTGCCAGCGTCATTGCAGAGTATTTTGTATCACCAATTACGGATATTATTGCACAAGCTGAAATATCGGTTGCTTCCAAATGACTTCTGTACTAACCACTCAGCAGGAAAGTTCATGAAGTTTTATAAAAACCGAGTGAGCCTAATGGAATTCTATTTTAATATGGTGCAAGTTATGTCTAGTTTCTCTAAGATTTAATTTCACGCTATTTTATTTTGTGATATATTTTGCATTTTGATATTGCGGAAATTATAATGACAAATCAATCATCGCTGGAGCAAACGACGTCTATAGAAACGAGAGTAAAAAGGTAATCAAAGATTTAAAAGGTAAATTGCCATCCATGCATAATACAAATGTCATTATTGTAAACATTCCGCAGAGATACGATTTCATTCCCAAATCATGTGTAAATGTAGAAATAGAGGCTACAAATGGAAAAATTCGTAAAATTTGTAAGAGTTTTCCAAATGTCCAAATTATAGAAGTAATTAAATTAGACAGGAAGTTCCACACTCTACATGGCCTACACTTAAATAGGTAAGGAAAAGAGTATCTTAGTGATGAAACCTGCAAAATTGTAAATTCAAATGGTAAGAACAGTTCAACAGTAATATATTTCGAGTGGAAGCAGGGAAACTTGTAAAAGAAGCCAAACGTGAGGTTTGGCATTCAGATCTTTCGATGTCAAATTTAACTGAGTGGAACAATGGTATTTAGGATTTGTCTAGCAACAATAATAATAACAATTATGATAATAATAATAATAATAATGTAAATAAATCACCAACACAAGCTTGCAAAAGTAACAAATTTAAAATTTACCACCACAATGTTCAGTCTCTCTATAATAAAATTGATTACATAGATCTAATGCTTAAAAATGAACTTGAAGACATCTCAGCAGTATGTATTTCAGAACATTAGCTGAAAGAGGAACAACTCGAATTAATTCAATTCCCAGGGTTTATACAAGCCAGTAAATACACTAGATCTAATATTAGACATGGTGGTACTTGTATCTTCTTAAAAAATAATTCAGATCAAGAACAGTTAACAGCTTATGATTATCTAATTATGGAACAGGATTTTGAATTCTCTGCCGTAAAAATACAGCAGCTTAAGTTAATAATTGTATGCGTATACCGTTCTCCGTCAGGAAAGTTTCCTTTATTTATAGATAAATTAGAATTGTTACTCAATAACATGAGCAAAGTAAATTTCGATATAATAATTTGTGGGGATGTAAATGTAGATTTCTTAAAATTTGATAGAAATTGTGAATTATTAACCCAGTTACTAGTTTCCTATGGACTGAAACCTACAGTAAATACCCCAACAAGAATAATAAAATTTAGTAAAACCACTCCTGATCATTTTTTTTTTAAATACAGATAAATATCGCCATTCAATAGAAGTCTATTGTCCAGGTTTTAGTGACCACCATGGACAAATACTGAGTTTTGAAGTACCCGAAACAAACAATAATAATGATAATGGAGGAAAATCAAAGTGCAGGTCATTCACTGAAACAAATGTTACATATTTCAATGACTTATTAAATAAGGAAACGTGGTCAGAAATGTATAAACTAGAAAATGTAAATGATAAATTTAATGCATTTAACAGTACCCTAGAACACTATTTTGAAACAGCATTCCCCTTTAGACAAAGAACTGTTCAAATTAACAAAACTAGCCATTGGATAACAACAGGGATTATAAATTCATGTCAAAGAAAGAAATTTCTACACAAATTATATAAACATTACCACACAACACCTGAATTCAATTTATACTACAAAAAATACACTAGCATATTAAATAATGTATAAACTTCTAGAGTTATCCATTGGTTTCTATACACGGGATAAACGGATTGATACACACGAACACATGTTGACATGGATGTATTTAACAAGACACTGTGACACATGATACAGAGTACAGTCTGTATACAAAAAAGGCAAAGAACATAAAGGTCAAAGAACATACATGTAACAAAAGACAAACGACATGTAGAGCGAGATTAGAAATTACGAAAAGTATTCATTCTCTTCAACACTCTCCCTTAATCGAGCAATGCTACAATATGCTGCAATTAGGATAATCCAATGCCAGTAACACATTTCACATGACCATGAACTGGCAGACCTTTTGTCAATACATCAGCAATCATTTCAGCAGAAGGCACATAGGATAACTTTACTTTGCATTTCTTTAAGATGTCCCTAATGAAATGATAGCGCACATCTATGTGTTTTGTTCTCTGATAAAAACCTTCATTTTCAGCCAACTTCTGAGCACTCTGACTCAGGGGCGGTTCTAGGCGTAGTGCCACCGTGCCATGGCACTGCCCTCTAAGAGAAAGTAAATTATTCATAGTCCTGAAAGAATAATTTCGAACGCCTACATTTAATACCTGTATCTTATTAGTTTCAAATTGCATAGTAGTTTAAATATTCCGTCCGTAGAGTATGATCATTGATTCCATCTTCGCCCCAGTGATATCTTGAGCCGCGGCCTATACGGCACGGTTGACGCATGCGCAGTCCAATTTACGATCTTTTCCGTAGCCTCTCTCGTCACTCGCTATGAGGAAATATGCTGGGCTCCGTGCCGAATCGAGTTTGGCTCAAGGCTGTACTGAAAGTGAAGTGCAATGCTATCTATCGGTAACTATGAGGTACTGGTTCAGCGCCTTGCCTGTCACCCCATGTCACAAAAGGAGGAAGGGAAGAGCGTGTGGGCCAATAGCCTGATTGGCTGGAAGTAATTTGACTCATTGGTTATTGGTGGGATGGGGCGTTGATCGACATAACCTGACAACCAATCGCTCTCACACAAAGAGCATTAATTCTCGATTTCTCTAAAAGGGGGCTCTGCGTCCAACAGTGAAATTTAAACTTGCCCTAATAAATAGTGAAAATAATATGTAGGCTATGTATTAATTCCTTATTTGGTAAAGTGAATAACTAAGCGAATGAATAAAAGAGAAAGATGTACGATCATGACTACCGTACATGTTAAGGCTTCACGGATTACTCTCGGTAGCTAAATATTTATGGTTGATAAACCATCTGCAACTGTCAGACCTGGATGAAATCGCGCGAATTCCTGTATGTAGTTTATCTTCAGTTCTTGTTAACGGTTCGTGGTAATTTTTAGTGAGTGTCAAGGTGTAGGCTATTCGTGAGTGAATGGTTGAGCGCTGAAAAAGTTTATTTTATATATTGTTATATATTTTCTTATCGTATATATTATTATCGGTAAGTCCCGATGTGAAATGTTGACTATCAAGATTAGTGTAGGCCCTATATATATGACCAAAATGTTGAATGATGAAAAAGCAAGTGGACTGTAAAACATATTAGGAGCGAATCATATCACGAATGCACAGAGTTGTATTAATTATTTAATTACAATAATTTGACCAAACGCCAGCACGACGACGACATAGCACTTAGAATAATATGCATACATCAACAAAGAAAAAAACAAGGATTACATAATCAGATTGGCTACCAGATAGGGCAGAACTGTAGATCGGAAATCGAACCCTGCTCTGGTATAATGTTATGAAAATACCAATATTTTCTTCTTTTTTTTTTTAGTCTACTTGGCACTACCCCTTGTGCAGGACTGGAGCCGCCCCTGCTCTGACTGTCATTACACAACTGAATTGGACCTCCTCTCTTACACAATTCAAAGAAGAAACCTCTAAGGAACAGAGCTTCTTTACATGCTAAAGTCAGACCTATGTATTCTGCTTCAGTGTTAGACAATGCCACAACTGGCTGCTTCTTACTTTCCCAACTTATTGGGCCTTCTGCATATTTGAATACAAAACCACTCACAGATTTTCTGTCAGTTAAATCGTTTCCAAAAGAATCATCAACAAAACCCTTGACGTCACAATCTGATTTTTTATACATGATACCAATATCCACCATACCTTTTAAGTATCTGAACACTCTCTGGACACATGTCCAATGTTCCTTACCATAACAATTATTGAATTGACTCAAATAATTAGTTACATATGCAATATCTACCCTGGTACAAATGGAAAGGTATAACAAAGCGCCAATGGCTTGTTGATAGGGATAGGATTTATCACAGGATGTGGATTTCTCCAACAACAAACCTGTTTCCATTGGAGTTTTCACAGGAGTACAATCTGACATGTTAAACCTATCCAACACATCTAACAGATAACACTTCTGATCCAATTTAATACAATCTTTGCTTCTTTGAACTCTCATCCCCAAACATTCAGAGACTTGTCCCAGATCTTTGATCTTAAAATGAGAATGCAACACAGACTTCAGTTTCTCCACTTGGACATGATCATTAAAAAATACAAAAAAACATCAACATAGAGGGCAATAACAACAAAAGATGATGAATCTTTACAGTAATATACACATGGTTCATACAGAGACTTCTTATAACCAATTTCAGTAAGAATTTCATGAACCCTCCCATACCAAGTGCGAGATGCTTGCTTCAAGCCATAAACAGCTTTTCGAAGCTTACAAACTTTAGAACTGTCACACTCATAGCCTTCTGGGGGGGTACATATAAATATCATTTTTAAGAACGCCATTCAAAAAAGCTGTTGAAACATCTAGGTGATGAACTTCCAGATCCATATTTACAGCAAGAGCAAAAATAGTCTCAATGTTCTATACCGCACTACAGGTGCAAAAGTGTCCAGATAATCAACTGCATACCGTTGAGAACAACCTTTAGCCACTAAGCGTGCTTTAAATTTAGACACATTGCCTTCAGTATTATGTTTCACTTGAAATATTTGTTCAGGTCAGAATTGACAAATTTCTCACCATTGTCTGATCGAAAAATCTTTGGTGTCTTACCTTTCTGAGTTTCACAATATGCAACAAAATCCTTGACTTTCTCCTTGGCTTCAGATTTTTGTTTCAAAAAATTAAACAAAAATCTTCCTGGAAAAATCGTCAATTATTGTCATCATATATTTAACACCATTCCAGGTCTCAGGGAGCGGCCCACACAAATCAGAGTGCACCAAGTCCAAAAGACTTTCACTCCTCGAGTGACTTACTTGTGGAAATGACTGCCTTTGCTTCTTCCCGAGAACACATGGTTCACACAATCCCTTTGGGATTTCCTTAAATTTAACAACATCAGACATTTCACTTAAGACCTGTAACTTCTGTCGCCCAACGTGACCCAACCGCTCATGCCACAAATTGTAATCAGAAACATCACTAACAAGGACAGACATATCTTGGTTAACATTCAGATAATATAGACCATTCAGAACTGAACCAGTAGCTAGCACGCTACCATTCACTGAGCAATTCTCTGAATCCAAGATTTCACATCCAATTTTGTTAAATACAACAACAGCACCCCTTGTAACCATCTGACTAACCGACAGCAAGTTAACACTCAGTCCTGGAACATGCAACACATCTGACAGATTATTAATACTGTCGCTTACGTTCAGTGCAATGTCACCAACTCCTTGTACAGACAACTTGTCATTATTACCAATTACAATCTTAATATCTGGATCATCATTGCATTTATAATTTGACATAAGTTTAACATTAGGAGACATGTGAGCACTACTACCAGAATCAATGACGAAACAATTCTTTGGTACGTGAGCAGTTAAAGCACAAAACAGACTTTTATTGGATTTTGGACACTTCGGCGCACTTTGAACTTTTGTCTTCTGTGGACAAGTGTCTCTTCCGTGACCCTTTTCACCACAAACCCAACACTTCCAACGACTTTTGTCAACCGCTTTTTCACTACCAGAGAGCTCTTTGGTTTCTTGACATACCTGAATTCCTTCTTGGTGTTGCTGTACAGAGCTGCCCCATCAGCTGACTTCTCACCTTGACTTCGGCGAAAGCTTTCGTCCAACAAGATACACTTGATGCGGTCCAACTGTAGTTCCTCCGATGTTGATGTTACGGCCATAACCAAGTTATCGTATTCATCAGGAAGACCTCGAAGTATCATAGCAGCAACAAACTTATCAGCGACAGGCTCGTTAACAGCTGCTATCTTCTGTGTAACAGACATAACCTCACCAATATACTTGTCCATGGAATCGAAATCTGATAACTTGAGCGAACACAGATTTCGCATCAGCGTGATATACCTCCACTTTCCTTTATCTTCAAAAGCCTTTTCAAGGGCAAGCCAGGCATCCTTAGCTTTTGCACAGCCTCGAACATGGGGATAATTGTGAAAAGCCACCATGAGACATACATCCGCCAGCGCTCTCTCATCACGCCGTTCATGTCCCTCCGACACATCTGTGCCTCGGACACTGGCCCACAATCCATGCTTTTTGAGATAATTTGACATCCCAAAAGACCAGTTCGAATAATCCTCCCGACCACTCAATTTCAGAAACCCATAGGTACAAGGACTCGAAGCATGTTCACTCATTTTGCCTTCTCACTTTTGAAGTTCACTGAAGAAAATGATCGCAGAACACAGTTATGTCTGGGCCCGTAACCTGTAGAAACTTCTAGAGCTATCCATGGGTTTCTATACACGGGATAAACGGATTGATACACACGAACACATGTTGACATGGATGAATTTAACAAGACACTGTGACACATGATACAGAGTACAGTCTATATACAAAAAGAAGGCAAAGAACATAAAGGTCAAAGAACATACATGTGACAAAAGACAAACGACATGTAGAGTGAGATTAGAAATTACGAAAAGTATTCATTCTCTTCAACAAATAAGGTAATAAGACTAGCAAAGAAAATGCATAATGATAATTTTATTTCCCAATCATCTAATAAAAACAGGGCTATGTGGTCCGTGATAAAGAAAGAAACTGGAAAATCTGCTAAAATACAAGGAGACATTACACTGACCAGAAATAATAAAGTGATTAATAATCCAGAGGAAATAGCAAACACTTTTAATGACTATTTTCTGGAAATTCCACAAAAATTATTAAATAAATCACAGGTAAATACACTAAATTCTAATAGAAAATAAATATATGTAGTGATTCTTTATTTATAAATCATGTCACAAGTGAAGAGGTAAGAATAGTTATAAAGGAGCTAAAAATAAATTCTGTGCTGGCATTGATGGCATCCCTGATGCAATTTTAAAGAAATGTGCAGAAAATATAATAAATCCACTTACACACTTAATAAACAGTTCAATTCTCTCAGGAACTTACCCGGATATTTTGAAGTTATCAAAAGTAATTCCAGTGCACAAAAACGGTTCAAAAGATGAATTAGATAACTATCGTCCTATTACCTTACCAACTGGTATTGCAAAAATTGTGGAAAAATCATGTATAAGAGACTGATAAGTTTTATAGAAAAAAATAAGATATTATCAAACTCACAACATGGATTCAGAACAGAAAAATCTACACAGACATCAATTTATGAATGTATTAATAGTATACTGAAATTAATTGACAATAAGGAACATGTAACTGGCCTATTCTTGGATTTATTGAAAGCATTTGATGTTGTTGACCATAAAATCCTCCTTACAAAACTAGATCAATATGGTATTAGAGGTCTAGCTAATAAATGGATCGAGTCTTACTTAACAAGGCGTAAACAAATAGTAAGCTTGAGACACAAGGATGATGGAACCAAATTACTTAATGAAACATTGTCCAATGAGGGAATTATTAAATTTGGAGTACCCCAGGGATCGGTTTTGGGCCCACTACTCTTTCTTCTATATATCAATGATATAACACAGAACGTTCATTCACATAAGGAAATTTTGTTTGCGGACGATACAACACTCGTAATAAAAGGTGAAACTAAACAGGTCATAGAGCAGTCTGCTGACTCCGTTACAGGAGAGTTAACCAATTGATCACAAGATAATCGCCTCATAATAAACTATTTAAAAAAATGTCTAAATTTCCGCACTATACAGAATAGGAATCCTTCGAAGCCCAGTATAACATTAAATGGTCATCAAATAGAAAATAAATCAGAAACAAAGTTTTTAGGACTATGGATACAACATGACTTGAAATATACAATATACATATACAATATCTGAATACTCTGAACTCGATGTGCTTTGCGTTACGTATTTTGAAAACCTGCACTAGCATGCACACATTAAGAAATACTTATTTTGCTTATTTCCATTCATACTTAAGATATGGGGTCATATTTTGGGGTATGTCGCCAGATGTACTAAGCACGTTTAGGATACAAAAGAGGGCGATTAGAATTATGGCAAATGGAAACACTAGAGTATCATATAGACCTCGGTTTAAAGATTTAAACATTCTCCCACTGCCCTGCATATATATCTTTGAAAGTATTATGTTTTTTAAAGAGAATTTAATGAATAAGGATGTTTTTCTTAAAACAAACAATGATGTTCATAGGCATAACACAAGACAAAATCAAAACATTCATATTTCATACACACACACAGGGGCGGATCTAGGGGAGGGTGATGAGGGCGACCGCCCAGGGCCCCGCGGTCCAGGGGCCCCGCGCCAAGGATTTTTTAAATTTAATTAATTAATTAATTATACGTCTCAAACTTTTCAAACTAAGTTATAATTCATATTCTTTTTTCAGTGCAGCTCTGCCATCCCGTGACCGTTTAGCAAGTTTAGATTTCAGTGAAATATAGACTTCAGCCGGGAAAAGAAGCCGCAAAGTGATATTATAATATTTCATTGTTTACACATAATCTCCATCAAGGGAACTTGAAGGTTTATTTCATTTTGTTAAAATAATGTGCTGTAGTGTATTCAAAATATGGTAACTATTCTTTATTTTATTATTATTACAAAACTATTTTCCATTTGATTTGATTTTTGTATTATTTCCTATTGTTGTGGGCACCACCTTATCATATCGCCCAGGGCCCCGCAAGGCCTGGATCCGCCACTGCAAACACACAAGCATATATCAAAAAGGAACTTTTCACACAGGAGTTAAATTATACAATAAACTACCCCAGTATATAAAAATTGCCCCAAAATAAAAACATTTGATAGAATGTTGAAAGCTTATCTGCAGTGCCATTGTTTTTACTCTGTAGTTGAATATCTTAGTGTATAGGAGCGATGAAATCTATAATTATATTTTATTTTTCTATTTTAATTGTAATTCCTAGCTGTAAGTTGTTGTATTTGTAGAATTAAGTTGTCATATTATGATAATAGAGTAAGGTGTAAATAGTTGTCCAATAAGATTCTATCTTTTAAGAACTGTTATTATAATAAGTTATAAATAGCTATAGGATTAGTATTATATACCTATTACTACTTTTATTTAATATATGTAAATTCTGACGTGTCCTATATCATAAATGTATTGTATACATGTATTTGATCAAATGGAATTATTAATATCTATCTATCTATCTATCTATCTATCTATCTTCGTCATGCAATGCTGGGTTGACAGCGCTGTGTGAGTACTTGAGTAACTAACGGTAATTTATTTTAAGAGCCTCATTGTTTAGGCCGGTAGTAGAGAGCGCAGCTCGCATCCAGTCGGCCGTGACATAGCAAATATATTAGCTTATATTGGCACTAGGGTCTCTACTAGAAGATAGAGGGCGGACGGACTTGGACTTGAACGAGGAAGGTCACGCTGCTACAGGAGAGAGCCGACTGAGAACTTCAGGACTTCACCGCGGGGAGCGCTCCGGCGAGCCCCGCCAGACCAGTCTTCGCCCAGCCGGCACGAGCTCACCAGCCAAGGACGTCAGCAGTCCGAAGCAACTGCAGCCAGCCAGGACCGCCAAGGCCCGCCCGCCCACATCTCATCACATCATCGCACTTCATCATTTCATTCCCCAACCAGTTGTGGGCTATCCACACTTAGGGTTAGGTTAGGGCACGCTGTGAGTCAGGGACCCGTTCGTGTCGGATCATCCCGCGCTCACTAGTTCGCTTTTAGATTTTATCCCCTCACCACATATATAGGCTAGCACCAGGCCAAATCCAAAAGAGCTATTTGTCTGACTCCGAAAGAGCAATTTGTCTGGCAACCCCTCTTGGCTCTGGTGCGACCCCAATTAGTTCATAAGCTGTTTACTTCTCTATCCCTATGTATGTCATGTTCACCCCGCGCCGCGCACTCCCTAGCACCCCTAGCGCCCCTAGCGCCCCCACCCTCATCAACCTCCCCCCATACGTCACCCCCCGAACCAAGAAGCAATTGACTCGCCTCTACACATGGTCGATAGCTGAAACCCTGGCAGCCCAGAGCGTGACCCCGGTAAATAGCCCAGCTAACACCGGCAGCCCGCTCATGAGCCCGAGGGAACCCAGCATCACCACTCCAGAACCCACACCATCCCCCGTGCCTTGTAGCACACACGAGCAGCTGCGCAATATAGGCTGCAGCCTAAGCGTGACCCAGGTGCTGCGGCATGCCGCGCCCTGCAGCCCGCTAACGGAAGCACCTATTCATCTTGCTCTCGCAGCGCCCCAGCATACAGACGGCACCCCAGCGAGGCTGTCGAGTTGCGGAGATTTCCCGGACGGCTGCCTGGACTTGCCCAGCAGTCCGCCAATGGGAGAGCCCGACTCCAGCCCCGTCGCGCCAGCGACACCACTAGGCGCGGCATTGGTGCCAACAGGGACAGAAGGCAAGGAGACGCCCATCCTGGAGACCACAAGACCGGCAGCGAAAGCCGCCCCGTCAGTGGTCCAGGAGAAGGTAATCCCAGCTCTAATGTCACTGGTCATCGACTTGGAAAGCCACGCGACTGACCCCAACTCTACGGGAGGCCGGTTAGTATTGGACGTGCCGCCTGACCAGCCACGCCGCAAGAAAGCCGGTATTACCAAAGGAAAGGACAAGTCAAAGGCCCCCAAGTCGGCAGCCCAGCAGTCCCAGTCTCCGACTAGCACGGCGACTCCAACCACAGGCCTAGGCCCGGAAGGAGCTCCGCCAGCGACATCGTCGAGCGGGAAGGCTGGCAATGGCACCCTAGCAAAGGTTAAGAAGCCAGCACCAGCGCGGACTTCCAAACCTGTGCAGGGAAAAACCAAACAAAAGCCCTCCACGCAACCTGGAGCCCCTGAGCCCAGGAAACAGACTCCAGAGCTTGGGGAACAGGAGGAGGGTTTCACACCGGTCCTGTCGAGGAGGGAGAAAACTGATGCCAAGAGGCGAGCCCAAGCGGCTAATGCTGAAGACGGGCAGAGGCGGAGTGGTTCGCGGGACTCGTCCAGCTCGACCACTTCCATTTTCCCCGACAGACCGCGCAGGCCACAGCCCAAAAAGCCGCCGCCACTCACGCTCTATACTACTGACATAAACAACATCGATCTGGGACTTGCAACGGTACTCCCACATGAGTACCGTAACAAGTACCACTTCAAAGCCCCCAAGCGAGACCCCGGCACATCTGTCTGGCTTCTATGCGATAGCTGGAAGGCCTACCACCACTGCATAGAGCACCTGGAAGCCGTCAATGCGCCGTACTCACAGATCGATTCAGCTAAGCCTGTAAAGCGATATGTGCTGCGCACACCGGCAAACCAGAAGACGTGTGCCGACCTCGCAGCTGCATTCAAAGCGATAAATTTCCCAGTGGAAAATATCGAAACGATGCGCACAAAGTCCTCCCGCATACACTCCCCACTGTACTTGGTGACAATCCCGGCGGGGCCGGAAGCGGACAGTATATTAAATGTAAAAATGCTGGCTCGCATGGAGGTGAGCATCACCCCATACCGGACTCCCACGCATGCGCCGCAATGCAGCAATTGTCAAAGGCTGGGTCACACCTCCAAGGGGTGCCACGATAGGCCTTGCTGCAGGCGCTGCGCGGAAGGACACCACTCGGCCAAATGCCCATTTGGACCTCATGAGGCAAATTCCAAGTGCAGGAACTGCAAGGGACCACACGCGGCTAATTTTAGGAACTGCCCAACCCGCAGGGCATACGAAGCCAACAGGCGAAACACGATGCCAACTGGTGCGCATCAAGGTGGCATGCACCAGGCACGTGGAGGCCCTTCAGGCACCAAGGCATCCCCAATGCCTAAAGGCCCATCAGGCAGGACCGACCGTAGCTTTGAAGGGGGGACACAGCCATCCCTTAACAGAGACACGACACACCCTAACACTGAGATCAACCCTCAGCCCAGCACCTCCATCAGCCCAGACCCGATCTCAGTGCCCCCTCCCAAGGAACAAAGGAAGAAGAAGGTCCGTTCCAAACGCCCCAAAAATACCGAAACAAAGACCACCACGGCTGCGGAGCAAACGAGAGAAGCCCAACAGGCTTCTAGCTCCATCCCTTGCCAGCCAAATCAAGACGCATCGCCCCCAGCTACTCTCCTCCCTATTGCCCCCACCCCTCCCTCAAACACAGCCACTCAGGCCAGCCCACCACTGGATCAGGATCCCAGCACCATCTGGGACAAAATCAATGCTTTCTTAAATGAACTCTTTCCAGGGTTGACGATGGGAACATTGTGCCAGGCAGTGATGGCGCTAATTATGCAGCTATTCACGGCCCCAATGAACCAGTGGATGAGCATTTTCACCACATTTATTAACACCACCTTCACATCCCGTCATGGATAATACACCTGACCTACCTGAAGGGAACGAGGGGAACCCAAATAATACCCCCAACTATACACACACGGACGGAATCCGCGTTTTAAATTGGAACGCCGATGGAGTCCGCAAAAAGAAAACTGAACTCGCGTTATTCCTCCAAACCCATGACATACACGTGGCGCTTATTACCGAAACTCACTTACAGCCCAGGCAGAAATTCACCGTAAGAGGCTATCACACAGTAAGACGAGATCGCCGCGAACACACGGATATGTCGAAAGGAGGAGTGGCAGTACTGGTCCGTAAAGAAATAGCTCACATGGAACTAGACAAACCAGAACTGCATACACTCGAGGCCTGCGGAATCCGCTTGCCTGTGCAAGGTACATACCTGAATATTTATTCAGTGTACAATCACACCAACCGGATAAATACACAGGACATAGAAACCCTATTCAAAACTGGCACTCATACCATACTTGGAGGGGATTTCAATTCCAAAAGTGCTCACTGGGGATGTCTCCGCCCCAATCACTCGGGGAGGAGGCTTTATGCGCACATGACAGCCAATGACTACATAGTCGCTGCCCCCAACGAGCCAACCTTCGTACCGCAACGTAATTCGACGGACATTGCTGACATTCTGGACATATGCCTGATGAACCAGGTAACGCTCAGTCACAGAATCAGTGTGATAAATGACCTCTCGTCAAATCACAAGCCAACGATTATTACACTTGCGACCCCCCCCCCCCCCCCCCTGAAGTCATCGAAACTGGAACCAGGCCCATACGCAACTATAAGGCTGCTAACTGGAACCAATTCAAGGCCATACTAGACCAAGAACTAGATGGCAAAGATGACATGCCACTAAACACTAATCAGGAGCTAGACACTGCCGTGGAAACCCTGGTTTCAGCCATCCAAGTCGCCTTGGACACAAGTGTTCCCCTTGTAAACACCCGCGAGCGAAAGCTGGAAATACCAGCACGCATCCGGGCACTAATAAGGGAAAGGAACAACATAAGGCGGGACTGGACGAAATACCACAGGGACCACGACAGAGTCAGGAAAAATCAACTTAATGTTGAAATCCAGAACGCTCTACATGAACATCGGTGCAGCTCTTGGGGTAATCTCATATCAAAATTTGGTACCAACCCCACAGAAAATACACCATCAGTGTGGCCCCTCGCGAGACACTTCACCCGCGAAACCCATCAGGTGCCGACCCTAGAAACTCCGACAGGACCGGCCTATTCGACACGGGACAAACTGGAGGCCCTAGCGAACTCCTTAGAGGAAGCATTTACTCCCAATGATACACCCTCTAACCCGGAGTTCACGCTCAGGATGGATGCAAAGGTTAATGACTACATAACCAATGCACCCAAGCCGGAAGTCCACAAAACCAATATTCACGAAATTAAGTGGATCATCCGGCACCTCCCCAATCGAAAAGCCCCGGGCCCAGACAACCTACAGAATATAGTTCTGAAGTGGTTGTCTGATAAGGCTCTGCGAATACTAACCTCCATCTTCAATGCAATGCTCACGCTACAGTACTACCCTGTGTGCTGGAAGCAAGCAAAAATATTAGTATTCGGCAAACCGGGAAAAATCAAGACAAATCCCGACAACTACCGCCCAATAAGCCTACTAGACTCACTAAGCAAAGTATTCGAGAAAATACTGCTAAAGAGAATAGTAGCGCACGTTAAGGAAAATGGACTACTCAGAAACGAGCAGTTCGGGTTTAGGAACCACCACTCCTCAACGCAGCAGCTTATGAGGCTGGTCGAAAACGCCACGGTTGGGTTCAACCTAAAACGCGACACCGGAGCTGTCTTCCTAGACATCCAGAAAGCTTTCGACAAGGTGTGGCACACAGGCCTCTTAGCCAAGCTAATAGACTGCAATTTCCACCCGGCCTACATACGACTCATCCAGTCATATCTAGAAGGCCACACATTCCAGGTTGATATTCTGAACGTGCTGTCCACTAAGCGACAGATCAGAGCAGGCGTCCCGCAGGGGAGTATTATAGCTCCCGTGCTGTTCAGCCTGTACATCAATGACATGCCAACACCAGCAGGAGCTTTAACTACGTTATACCTCTATGCTGATGACTCGGCTAAGACAGCCCAACACTTCCGCATAGCCAGCATTCGAAAACTGCTGCAGGAAGCGCTATGGGCCCTGGAACCCTATTTCCGAGACTGACGGATTAAAGTCAACGTGGACAAAAGCCAGGCGGTTCTCTTCACCAAGAAGAATCGTATCACACGCCGCCCTGAATCCATCCGGCCACTCACACTATTTGCGCGCGACATACCATGGACGAGCACAGTTAAGTATCTAGGAGTAACCCTAGATGCTAAACTAACCATGCTACACCATGTCAAAACACTACAGCGCAAAGCCAACATGCGATTACTGCAGCTTTACCCATTCCTAAATAGGAAGAGTCGTCTCGACAAGACGCTGGGCGTAAACATGTATAAAGCCCTCATAAGGCCCATTATTATGTACGCCAGCCCTGTATGGGGTTACACAGCTAAGTCGAACCTCAAAAAGCTGCAGATGATCCAAAACAAATGCTTGCGGTTAGCACAAAAGCTCCCGCGGGATACACCCACGCGGGAGCTAGAACGCATAACAAATACGCCAATCATCAAAGCCTTTGTGCGACAACTGGCACTAAGGTCACAACGCTCCAGGCGCTATTCGGCAAACCCGCTCGTAAGAGCCCTTGGCCGACACGATATGGGCCGAAATAGCAAATACCCTACCCCTCGACACATTCTCTTCAGGTAAAGTCAGGAAAGGTAGGTGCTATGAGTAGCGCAAAGCGGCACTAACCCCAGGGACATACAACACAAATGTCACCCCCAAAATACACATCCCATGGAATTCTCCCATGGATAACCCCAACACCACATTCCCAAGGAAGTCCTTGGAAACGGCTCAGGCCAACCAAGGCGGCCGCACGCGCTCCCCTTGCTGCATACATGAAGTGTATATATTTATGTGTAGAAATTGTCTATGTCCATGTGTACGTCTGACTCTCTGTTTCAGTTTGTTTCTATGTTTCAGCTTAAGTTTAGTTAAGGCATAAAAAAAACTAAAAAAAACATTAGTTTTAAAAACCCTTCCCCTGGCTTGCCAAAAGGATAGCCAAGGGGAGGACTATTAATAATCATTAGCTTATAGTTTCAGGACGAGTGTATGCAGCGGAGGAGTGATTGATTCAACAACCATCAGCTATGTCCAGGACACGAGAGAAGAAGCCCCTGTTCGCAGGCGTGGCTCCCCTCTCCGGATCACGGAGACTTGGTACTAGGACGCTCTAGGCGGGCGGACAGTGCTCCGAACCTAACCCCGGAAGTACAGTTCGTCCGCCATTGAGGACGCGCTAGTCCCAGCAGTGCCAAGCCAACTGATTCCCACAAATACTAATCTGGGCGAGGAAACGGATTTTGCAACTGTTGCATGATACACCTCCCGTACTAACAAAACCTATTCATTTCCATACCCACATTATCCTTGCATGTGGCAATAACCAAGCCGCCAGGTTTTACGTGTAGGCAATCTTTCCTTTCTGCCTATGCGGTTTTCCCTGGCCCTACAATCTTACCCTTATATATAAGTACATATTTATATGTGCTCATATATAAACATATACCTATGTTAACATCTACCAATTATGCCTGGTAAATCGCGACCGCGATGGGACAGGCACTAAGTCCTAAAAGACATTCCTTTTATCCAATCCCCTATGCTTTCTCTTCTACTATCGTTGACTAACTGCATGTCGGAGGCACCAGTAGTAAGGTCGGGTGCCACGCGGGAGGTGCGGGTACCTTTTCGCCCCCCCCCCCCCCCCCCCCCCCCGAAAAAAAAAATACTAGAAGAATATTGTAGACGCCGATAGATTTTACGATGATCTATCTTAATATCTGAAGAGCAGAAATGCGCGAGAATTGCTATTACTGGTGTTGTTGGTCTCTCGCAGATCTTGAGTGATATATCATTTATTCTTTGGATATTTGTAAGCCCATGTTTATTTTCAAGACCAATATTTGACATTTTGGGGAAGTGTTGTTAAATTTGGTGGCAGATTTAAGGACGGGCAGAAAAATGAACTTCGAGAGCAATTTGTTCACAATGATTATTGTGAATAGTATAGTTTTGTGTTATTATACCTGCTTGTCATACCAAAGAAGTAAGGTTTTACTGTAGTTATTTAACAGCTTGCTTGAATGCTCTTGTGTGTATGAATCATTATGAATCTGACTTATGGTGAAATCTCTTGTCAACTCATTTTCAATATACTATACCAAGAGAAGTGCTAATTTTCTAAGACATATGCGCAGTATGATGGAATAAGGATGATTGCTGAAGTTGATGTAGAAACATTAGAAAAATGCCTTAGATCTGTAAAGTCAAGTTCTAATGTGGAGAAATATTTTTTGCAGCTGATTTCTGGCCTTAATTTCGCTTCTTTCAAATTAATGATCATGTAGCATAATGGATTTTCTGGAAATTATGGTTTTCGATATATCTGCCAACAACTGAGTAAACAATCATTCCTAAAATTCAATTTAGCCCACCATAGATGTACTTAAAATTCAGTTTTCTCCAATTAAAGGAACTTGTATGTTGCATTTTCTTCAACTAAAATGGTTTTCAATGAAGTTATGTTTCTTAGTCTTAAAGCCCCTTCAAACACTGCACGTACTGTAATTTTAAATCTTGCTTTGCAAGCCCTATTTAACTTAGCTGAATTTTTTTTTAGGCATAGGCTAATTTATAACCAAATTACTGAATAAAGCCCACCATCTATGCTTAAAATTCATTTTCTATAGAAAAAAAAGGTCATGTGCATTTTCTTTGTAACTCTAATTGGTTTCCAGGATTTTATGGTCTTCTATGAACTAGCAATGGTCTCATCTGCTAAAATGAGTTACAGTCAATCCTATCATGAAATGAAATCCACCATATGTACTTAAAATTCAATTCTCTACAACAAGATACACTTTTTTTTTGTGACTCCAATAGTTTTTTTAGGAAATTATGGTTTTACCTAGTAAAGCCCTGTCGCATGTCAAACACAACTTGAAATCTCACATGGCAGTTCCTTTCATAGAAGCAATCTGAACCGTTGGAGCTGAATTTTTTTTATGGGTATAGTTTTGGTGGTCGGCTAACGCACAGGCCTGTTCAGATTTTGATATAGCAACCATTTTAAAATGATGGCCATTTATATAAGTTACGTATAAATTTTCACTGAACTTGCTCATCTCTTGGGAGTAGTACAGGTCGTGGTAGGTAAAATTTGGCAGCATCCATGACGTCATGGGCAACATTATAGGTTTAACTTTAAAAAGCGAAAATTAGCGATAAAAACAATGTTTTGATAGAAGTGCATCACACAACCTAAGCCTAGCTCTTGAAAGTAAATAGCCGAATGCATATTTCTTGTATAACCAAGCATCATTTTCATAAACAGTGTATTGCGATATATAGGCCTACATGTTAAATTATGCTAATAATGCTATACATTGAAAAGCAAACATAACCTGCAGCTTACACCCCAGACCCCCTTGCTTGTAGTACAGTAAGGTAACGGTACCGATTTTCATCACTGAGCCAGTAGTCGTCACTCTCGTATATAAGTACAAATAATAAGCCTGTCAACGGGTCTTTCTCAACGCACAAAGTCTTACAAGATTCGTCATACCTTCGTTGCCGATAAGGAGCAATTTCGCGAAATCATGCTTGCGATGTAATAGGTGATTCCCAGCATCAAACATCTCCTGCGAGTTGAGCTGTCTTGACGCAGCGTATTGCTTCTCGCATGTGCTAAGCAGGCACGCGAGTTAATTATGTGCATACGTGTTATGTTCCGACATTTTAAAATGTTGCAAGTGTGTGATATAGTTGGTAATTGTTTCTGTAACATATGGGATTTGCTATTTCGTGCTCACGTTCCTAGTTTGGTTAGAAATGCTGGTGACGAACACTGAATTTTAAAAAACGTACTTTTCCAATGCTTGTCATTTGTGACGAAAACTAGCACATTGTCATTTCTCCTGGTAAGACCTAACTAACAGCGGCAATATACTTATAATGTAGTTCTGAAGCACCCTGCTTTAATTAAATTGTCGTTTGATCATCGTGTCCAAGTCGTCATAGCTAACGATCTTAAGAGCACATGCTTGACGAACACTAGTGCATGATAATATTAAAGTTTGCGTTAACATTTCAGAACCAACAATCATTTACAGTGTGCTGTTATTATGAAGATGTGTCTTTTTGACGGCCGTAGGTCTAGGCTGGCTGTGTGGCTCAGCGGTAACGTTCTCGCCTGCTGTTGCAGGATCGATTCCTGGCGCGGCATCTGGAATTTGAGGGTGCGCAAATGCGAGGAAGCCGTGTCAGTAGATTTACTGGCACGTTACAGATCCCCTTCGGGGCAAAATTCCGGCACCCCGGGGTCTCTAAAAGCCGCAGTAGTTAAAGGGGACGTAAAACAAATAACATTATTATTATCAGTAGATCTAGGCCTAGGGTTTTTAGGTGTGCTAAAGAGGATTCTTTTTAAATTGAGATGAAAAATATATTCTAAGACTAAATCTTTGCTTTCAAGCAATATGTCGAAACGCATATTTCACAATTAGCCGACGATATTCAGCAAATGGAAGCTGCTATTAAGGTCGTTGAGGAGGACGATATGAGTATTACAATGGCCGCGGAGAGGAATGGTGTTATGAGAAACGCCCTCTCGGACTAAATTAAAGGAAAAACTAGAGAAAGGAAGATGGGGCCAAGTTCCTTTTTAACAAAGGTTATTAGTTCAATGGGTAATCTCACTAGGAAAAGCGGGGCTCCCGGTAACAAAGGACAATTTGCAAAATAGCGTCCAGTGCTTCACAAAAGAATTAAAGAGGGATTCTCCTTTCGAAGATGGGCGGCCAGGGAGGAAATGGTGTGAATCTTTCCTAAAGAGAAATCCAAGCCTGTCTTTACGAACCCCTCAAAATTTGACAGTAAACCGTACTGCAATATTACAGAACATCAAATTAAAACCTACAGTTAACTATTTTGTGAAAATCTCCTAATAATCTTGTTGAAAAACGACTTGTCAGACCCTCGGCGATTGTTCAACGCAGACGTTATGTTATGCCATGGCCTGGTCTCACTTTTTATGTGACTTATATGCCTCCCATCCCCCAGCAAAAAGAAAAAGATCACGGCATGACAGCCCGGAAAATGACTATTCGCTCTTGAACACCGGTCGGGGACGCCTACATCAATACACGTTCTTGTGGTTATATTGTTCGAATTTCAAATGCAGTTTAAGAAATACAAAAATAACTTATAATAAATGTGTTGAGAGCTGAATTACGATCTTTCCATGCCCGTATGTCTACCCGCGATTGCCGATGCTGATTTTTTGTCTTTTCCTTTTTTAAATACTGGTACTGCATTATTCGTAAATGGTAGCCTCCATGTCAATAAATCGGTGCCTTACGCAACAATATTGACAGAAATGCATTATAAACAGCAGATAAGGACGTCGAACAACGTGACTAGAATTGGTGCAACCGGGTGACAAATATTGGAAAAATCGAAATACTTTTTTTTAAATATACATAATTTTTCCTAAAACGAATACTTTTGACGTTGAGAGTTTCCTAGTGTTTGAGTAGAGCTTGAGGTTCGGTACAGTGGTCTCGTTGATTTAAATTACCAAAAGGTATAATATATATATATTTTCTTGACTAAATCAGTCTTAACATGACGACTATTGGTACATTTACCTTACATGCAGTAGTTTTCATCCAGATAGTGATCCAACCCAGTAGCGACCAATAGTTTTGTCCAGACAGTTGTCCAGCCCAGTAGCAACCGTTTGGTTTGCCCAGACTAGTCTAACGTAGTAGCAACCAATGGTTTCGTCTTGGCCCTTCTGCTAGGGGAGTGCAGTGCAACCTTTCAATTAAATTGACCTAAAACGAAAGTTTGATGCTTTTCAGTCTGTCAACACGATTGTACCCAAATGAGATGGGTTATTCCCTAATCCTGAAAAAAATTACATGAGATTAATAAATACACTTGGATGACCAGTTTCGATAGTCAAGCATTAGGCTTTTATGTCTGAAAGTATGGGTGAAAATATTTACAATATGTACACTTCTTTAGTTGCGGTATTAGTTGTGATAGTTCAACTCGTCAATATTTGTGATGTTTTGTTAAAATGCTGAAAGTGGTGATTGACCTCCAAACTTGCTTGTTTAGAGTGAATTTGTGATTCTAGTTAAATGGTCAATTCAGGTTGTATGTTACAGGCTACTTATCTGACTAAGTCTTGCATGTCCTATTGAGAGCAGTTGTCTTCGTCAATATCTACACTCAACTGGGGGAGGTTCCTGTAGGCCAGGGTCTCAATATACCTCGGTATTTCCCCTCTCGCATACCTACATTTCTGTATTCGTCCTACAAATGTGACTGTATGTGGCCAAGTCTAGTCTCCCTAATGTGGTGTATGTTACTGTATTGAGGATAATCTTCAATTGGTTTCATTTCTCGCCACGGATAAGCTAATAGCCATATAAGCGTTGCCCAGTCTAATGAGAATGTCCCGGCACCTTTAATACTGCCGTTGATACCGGCCTCGGTTTATTGAAAAAAAAGATACATCGTGCATCCTGATCCAATAACATGTTTCCCTTATTAATCCCTTATCTAGCTTGGCTATATCGTTATGTTGTGTCTTGTTTCCTACGGGGTGTGTTTTGTAGTAGAGTGAAGAGGGGTGAACTCTCCATGAATGTGTGTTCGTTTAAATTATTGGGGGTTGTTTATTTTAAGTAAGTGTATCTTGATATGTTAAGACCTCTGCCTTTCGGTTCGTGATGATTAATTTTTAAGTCGGTTTCACTGTAAGTGAAACTGTGTCCCGCGTCGCACATGTGTTCGCACACGGCCGAGTGCTTCCCGTATTTTGTGGCATTTCTTTGTTCATTGTATCATGTATCCATTCTTCTCCCACTCTGCCCGATGTAATTTGTTTGACACTCTGTATCTTGGCATATAATGGAATATACCCCTGACTTTGAATATGGTCTTGTTTATTTAGATTGCTATTGTGCAGATGCTTTCCAGTTATGTATTCATTGTAAATGTTGTTTTTTGAACAGATTGGTGATTTTCACGTTCACATAATTAAAATGCGCGAATTTTTCTCATTATTGTCTGGCTTTTAAATCGTTTTATTTTTATGTCTGGCTACAATTTGACCTATTTTGTTGGACGGAAAAATGTTTTCCTTTGCTATTTGCTTGATTATTCCGAGATCCTTATTGTATTGTCTTTTGACATGGGTATGTTTAAAGCCCTGTGCATCTTTGAATTGAACCCCGCTAATTTATGCGTACTGGGCTGATTGGACTGATTTGACTGATTGTCAATTGCATGTGAATTTTGTGTAGGTTTTCGGAATATGGAATATGAAAGCTCATTATTTTTACGTTCGATAGTTATGTCGAGATAATTTATTTTCCGATCGGTTTCGAATTGAACTACTAAAAGTAGTAACTTATAGGCTATAAATATTAGTAACTTACTACCATACTTCCCACACCGTTGAACACATGACCGCATCCGCATGTAACTGTTCACTGTTTCAAACCTCACTTAATCATTTAAAAATAATTTAAACAGCAGTTGCATGGCTGCAATTCAAGACACTCCATTAAACAAACATCAACGCTGTACGTCATCCGTGGCAGCTTCAACTACATTAAAAAAAACTTTAGACAGCTAGTCTATATCGTGGTTTATAATCGACTCCACTGCTGATCATGGAAATCACTATACCCATGTGCGATCAGATCTAAACCACATGTTGTACCAATGGCTCAATGGAAATGATTAAAGATTTTCTCACAGAAATGTCACTGTAACACAAGATGTAGGGGGCACTGTTGGCCACTACCCAGTGCTTCAAAAGGTCAGAAAACATAGTCACGAAGAATATCACTCCCCACAAAATCGATTTGAACAGGTTCATATGGTCTGATTGTACAAAGTCGGGAGTCTAACTTGTTGTTTAGCCATTTGTATTGATAAAGCAGCCACCAGTGTTTTGAAATGACATGTGCTGGCTGATTTCAAGTAGCAGCATGTGGCACATCATTCAGAGAGATCTGTCAGTGATGGGACTTTCACTGCATTTCCCAGTCCCAATAGAAAACATTCGTCACTCTTTGAATAATTGTGGTCTACTGTGCCATTTGCCTTTGGCCCACCACATTATACGGCACATTGTCAATTGTGTTGGGAACTGCAACATCGGTCAGCATCCCATTTCTATCGTAATGCAGATGATGGATGCCTCAGGTTATGGCACCACACAGGGCAACGGAATATTCCTACACTAATTCGTGAATGACATATGCCTCAAACAGCAGATGTTGGCAACTTACACTCTTAAGAGTGATGTCAGTCTTGACTCGCATTTAATTGAGATATGTACCTGAAAAGTAATTTTTGAAATGATAAAACCTCAATAATTGAGGTAAGCACAACTCGCCTTATGATAAGCAAGTGAGCAAGCTTGTTATCTACGTACCACAGAACTCGGCAGCTTCACATTTGGCCTATCCATGCCCTGTGTGCCCTTAACCTTTGCCCCCAACTTCCTCCAGCAGTAACACTTGATGGGGCTTCAAAGAATAAGGTAACAAAATCCCATACAGAGAAACCTTATTTTACAAGCAGATATAAAGATCCACCATACTAAAGCACTGATATGCATTACAATTCCTGTTTAGGCATTTGTTCCAACAGTACGGTACATCAAACAATCTATACCTAGGCCTACTTGAAAGGAATCCATCCAGTCCCTGAACCTGTGCCATAATGGCAAGCTGAATGGCCGTATCATCATTGAATCACCCAGATGCCTCTTCAGTGGTCCAAAGACATGAAAATCACTGGATGTCAGGTCCATCTGCGATGGAAATGTTTGGCCAGCCCTACCATTGCTCATCTTGCCTATTTGTCCTGCAGTTATCGAACTTCATGCACCAGTGCTAAACCTGTTACTGTGACATGCTATTCACACCGTACACCTCAATGAGTTGCTGATGAGTTTTCGTTGATAAGGTGTCCTTCAGATGCAAGAACTGGATTAAACTACACTACGCATTCTATTTTTGACCATGTTTCTTTGCGTGCAGCCATCTGTCGTCTGATATTGCGAGGGTCTGACTCAACATATGTACCATTTTACAACTACATGATAAACTGGGGTTTCTTGCTTCCATCCTGGTGGAATAATCGTACACAAGGGGGGAAAACATGTCACCCATTACCTTATTTTTTAAAGCTACTGTACCTTGTAGTTTATAGAAGAAAAGGATGGAAGTATACAGATTCACCTTGTTTCCGTGATTATTTATTGTTTGTTTTGATTTTTTATTAGTAAGAACACGCTAGTGTCATATTTGATTTCAAATATTTATTTTGTTTCTGTGTTTGTTTATTGTTTGTTTTCATTTATTTATTTATGAATGAAAGAACAACCATGTTTTATTTGATTTTGCAATTTGGCCTTCTTTACACTATTTTTTCAGTTACAGTTGAAAACAGCAAACTGTGTTCACCCATAAAAAAGAATATATGGAAATTGGGTGGCCAAAATTATGAGCATGGTATAATTGTTACTGAGACGAGGAGTTTCAACCAATGGTCTGGTCACAAACTGTTTAACTGCAAATTTGAAATTAAAGAACGCCAAAAAAACAAAATTGTTGCAGTAATTCAGAAATTATCTTTTCGTCGTGATGAAACAGGAAATTGTACCGACTATGTACAGGTACTGTGTTTATATATTTTGTTTGTTTCTAAGTCAGTTTTGAATTTTCTTCTCCCTGATCTATAGACTTCCTTAAGGTACTAATTTAAGTAGTTTATGTTTATCCTTTATTCAGTGATCTATTTTTTATAACTTTTGATGTTTTTTGATCATTGAAGGAGTAAATTGATAGGCTGTATTTCTGCTGGTCATACTAACTTACTACTTTTTATATATTTCCTTCTCAAACCAGCAGCATCTAATACTGTACTGTAATAGATGCCTTAGATAGAGACTGATGTACAGCTATTTTTGGGACCTAGAGAGTTTTCCTAGAAGGGGGCAATATTCCTTTATGAGGGGCAGTGTCACAGAAATAGACCTCTGAATGACATTAGAGCTGGTCAATCCTGATATATTTCCTGATATCTTGTAGCCTGAGCACTGCAACAAGCCAGGCAAATCAACTGGTTAGTCTCGGAGATAGGTAACCAAAATATGGCTATTGAGAGTATACGGTTTTCCTAGATCTCACAAGGGGACACTACGGCAATCGGAATTTTGTAATTTTTCCCGCTTCGGGTACGTAAAGTTCAGACCTCGGACAATAATTTCCCACAGCCGTTCGATGCCATAATCGTAAATTCTCAAGAAAATCGACTTCGAAGTTTTCCGAGTATTTCATATCCAGTAAAGATGTTACAGAGTTCGAGCAGGACGCGTGGCTCACCCGGTAATGTTCGGGCCCAGTAATCGCTGGGACTCTAGTTCGAGTCGTACTTCGGGTGCTATTTTTTTCTTTCAATTCATATACTACTAGTGTGATTGAAATATAAAAATCATCAGGCGGATTGTCCTCCTCCACGCCCGACATTATGATATTCTTGATCGTATGTTAGAAAAAATCACCCACCATGCCAAGAAAAAATTTCTGCTTCTCTGGAAACCAACGGTCAAATGCTACTTCGAACATGCATCCCTTGTGAATGACGTGGTATGTATCCCTTCCACCCGTCCTGGAACACCCACAAATCCTTTGTGATAGAGCAGCTGTGCCCACTTCGCAGATAGAAAAACGTGACAAAGACAAACGATACACGCAGGACTGTTATTCGAAATAATGACAGATCTCTAAGAAACCGCCATATTCAAATATTTCATCACATTCAATTTTACTCATTCCATTGTTTATTTTAATTTAATCTTCTATTTATATTTTTATTAATCTACAAGGTGTGAATATTATTGCTGGATATTATTTCTGTCACTTATTCGCAATTTCAAATAGGATATAATTAGAAATGAGACGTGCGTTTTTCATTGGAATTTATAATTACATATCTGTGAATTATTACAGACTTGATGATTTTTATATTTCAATCACATTAGTGGTATGTGAATTGAAGGAAACCAAAAAAAATTAGCACCCGAAGCGTGACTCGAACTAGAGTCCCAGCGATTACTGATTACTGGGCCCGAACCTTACCGGGTGAGCCATGCGTCCTGCTCAAAGTCGGTAACATCTTTACTGGATATGAAACGCTCGGAAAACTTGGAAGTCTATTTTCTCGAGAATTTATGAATGTGGCATCGAACGGCTTTGGGAAATTATTGTTCGAGGTCTGAACTTTACGTACCCGAAGCAGGAAAAATTACAAAAATCCGATTGCCGTAGGGTCCCCTTGTCAGTGAAGGTACCAGATTCTTGCTGCATCATTAGAACTAAACAAAGGGAAGTGGATGATTACAGGAGAGCATAACGGTCAGTCAGTAGACAACAGACTGATTAAAAACAGGATTTTACAATCCCAGTATGGCTGGGTTGAAATACTATAATAGGGTTATGTTCATGCCGTCATAGTTCCCGTTCAAATGAACATCAAGTGGTCAATTGGTACGACAGGCTTTGTTTCCATTATCTAGAACTGATTTCATATGGTGCTGGAAAGAATAAGTAGCCTCGAATTTTATGCACTTTCAATTCAGCCAAGTGCCCATTCACATCTATAAATAGAACATTTAACCTTATGTTAGAAACACTTTGTCTAAAATTGTGCTTTGTGTTATTTAATGGCTGATTCTGACTCCTTATTCAAGAGGATGCTTTTCTTTTTGACTCGGAGAGTCGCACATTTTTTCCGTATTGACTGAATTATATTAAGAACAAAGTTGCAAATGGTTCCGCCTCGTCAATACTGTTTATTAAAATGTCGTGATACAATCACCTGTCTTTTAACACATGGTACATGTTTCGACGTCTAACACTTTTTGACGTCTTCATCAGCCTAAATATTTGGGCAGCACTTAAAACATTCCCTTTATATACTGGGTGTAGTTAAAAATTGTACTTAAAAACACACTTAGATCACTGTAACACATTAAAAAGTTGTTAAAACACTTTCTTATGTTAAAAGCTCAATAAAATCCTCAGCCGGGCTTGGCAGTCTTTCTTGGTTTATTTCTAATGTTAGCTTCAAAAGCCCAAGCAAGGGGTGACCATTCCCAACTGGAAAGAAATGAAACTATGTATGAGAGAAAGAAGTGGTAGATAAAATAATACTTTAAAAACCCTAAATGTTATATAATGACTTACGATGTAATGCGGCAACGAGCTAACAGAGCCGTGCTACACCCAGTATATAAAGGGAATGTTTTAAGTGCTGCCCAAATATTTAGGCTGATGAAGACGTCAAAAAGTGTTAGACGTCGAAACATGTACCATGTGTTAAAAGACAGGTGATTGTATCACGACATTTTAATAGACAGTATTGACGAGGCGGAACCATTTGGAACTTTGTTCTTAATATAAGAAGATGCTTCTCCTTTAGTCTAATTGCAAGAAGTTCTGCTTTGCCTTTTGAGAGTTGAAGTTCATTAATAACAATATTAGAATTTGGTTGCATAAATTGGTATGTTTTTGAATTGGACACCTTAGCAATGTATTCAGGATCAGATGATCATTTATCGCGGGAGACTAGTGTCATTGCAGAGTCGAGATTTGGATATTCTGTTTTATAGGTGATATTTGGCATAACAGAAATAGAGTTCTTCACTGTGTGCATTTGGTTTCTGCCATATGATAGGCCTGGAGCAAGTTAAATTTGCCTGTATTGTAAGATGTTCTGATCATCTCCATTAGAAGTTAAATTGTACAACACCACAAAACATCCTACCCAGTCATGATTCATTGGCCAAGATACAACTAGAGCTCAGCAACTCCAACTGAAACCCTGGAAAAAATGTGAACTAAATGCACTTCCCTCCTGCTTGCTCTGACCTAATCAAGCACAACTAATTAGCCTTCGATATCTGTGTAGGGGGGTGTAGGCCATCAATAGCCACGAGCCAATAGATGTGATAACAAGCCAGCATTGCCAAAGACGGGCTGCATATCAGTTCACATCCAATCGTCACGGAAGACTTTTCCGTAAAGTCATCATTGATACGTTCGCTCTGTGCTTCTCTCTGCCACAAGCATATCGCTTGGCAACACCAAGCTTGACGCCCATATCACCAACCCTCAATATTCACCGCTGCCAGCAGTTGTATTAGTTATACGCCAAGTGTTGCACTGCATTGAGTGAGATTGTCGAAGACGTCGTTTTGTTTTAATAATTATTTAGTGTAAAGTTATGACAGGTGGTAAGAACAAAGTTGTTCATAGTGAAGCGAGAGAGGTTGTAAACAATGTCATTGTGTTCTCTGATTAAGAGAAGGCAGCAAATTCCGTTAGCTTGTCGGTCTGTCAGGCAACAAAACGAGCTGCAGCAGCAACAGGGAATCAGAGACATTACTTAAGAAAATCAGAAAGAAGGAAGAAATTGACCGACATAAATGAGTAGTTACCCACTCCCAGTAAAAACAGAGTGGTGAATAAGATGATCATACTACTGTAGATGACATGGAGAAGAGCATCATCAGGCGGAAGATTCAAGAGTATTACATAGTGAAGCAGGGTGTCGAGCGATACGGGAAATACGGGAATTTTAGTGACCCGGGAATTATACGGGAAATTCGCACTTGATACGAGAAATCTTAAAAAGTCTCATAATGCCTGACTTCTTAGCCCCCGAACGCTCGGTAGAGTCCTCCCGCTCAGTCTTCTATTTCGCCTGCAGACCGCGATGCCACCCGCAATTTGCGCCACCGATAGAGCGCTAAGCGGGATGATAACCCAGCCAACGTCGAATGCATGCTTTGCCTGGCCGACCGCCGGCCGTACCCTCTCCGCGCAGGGCTACGTGCGCCGCGCTCGTTGCTGACAATGACATACAGGAATCATTCCGCATTGTTATTCACAGAGGAGACCTGGGCTTCTCGACAAGAGCAGCCCTTAAAGAAGCTAACAGCTCAAGATCTCAGAAAATTCCAGACGCGGATGTGCTGCAATTTCGCACCAACTGCCGAGAATTGTACATGTGTATCCTATGGCTGAAAAATCAAGGAGAAGTCATCTCTTGCTCACAAGAGACCCATGCTATTTCCTGCCTAGACCCTATAGGGGTTGCTGAGACTCCTAAGTTGGAAGAAGTTAGGATCGTCATTGCCCTGGAAATTATTTGTGATCGGAAGAATTTGCTTTCTGGCGCAATGGCTGACCGCATCAAGAGCAGCTACTCCGCACTTCTGAGACTGCCCTCCACCACTGCGCGTTTGAAGCAGGTCGACGGAAAGGAGCCACGGCTCGACGTGTTGTGGTCTGAATTAGTGGCTTCAGCACCTTCCTCAGTTCCTGCCAAAAACGATCTCACAAGCTTCGTTAAAATGATACTGACTTTGTATCACAACAGTGCAGCTCTAGAGAGAAGGAGTGCATGATCGTCAATCACAAAGAAGCAAGTCTGATTGGCATGCATACTGTTCAGGACGCTGTGATGGCAGCTGGTGGAGTAGAAAAGATAACCATGAGCAAGAGTCCACACTGCACGAAACTCCTACGCCGTGTTCAAGGAAGCAAAACAGGTGCGAAGCGACGGCTAAGGTGGCACTCGAAAGAAAAGCCACAAAAGATCTCCAGGAATTGGGAAAAGAAGTACTGTCAAAAGAACTTAATTTTGTGCTGTGTATAACTGAAGTTCCTAGTAACAATCTTGTATTTGTATTTCAGAAGAAGGAGATACCAACAGTAGGGAAATTACGATCTGTGCTCCATGGTGAGATAGATTACAAGGGGAGTCGCGAACACCTGAGGCAAGTGCTTTATTCGATAGGTTTGAAATTCAAGAAGTGTCAGAATAAAAGGAAAATATTAAAGGAATAAAGCGATATTGTGTTTAAGAGATCAGTGTACCTGAGAATTTCACAAGAGAATGACTAGTTAGGCGACAAGAAAAGACCTGTTATATTTTATTATATACTATTCTATATTTAGATTTTTTCCTTTCGGGACGTTATTCATTTCACGTTTAACATACAAGCTTATGCCTGTCTGGAACACACTATCTTTAAAAAGGGTGATCGCAGTGTTTGTGGCAACTACCGTGGTATATCACTGCTATCAATTGTGGGGAAGATTCTTGCAAGAATTCTACTTAACCGCCTCAAGGTTGTCTCTGAGAGGATCCTCCCAGAGTCACAATGCGGATTTAGAACTTCCAGAAGCACAATTGACTTGATTTTCTGTGTGAGACAGCTACAAGAAAAATGTAGAGAACAACAGAATCCACTCTTCTTAGTCTTTTATGACTTGGAAAAGGCATTTGATTCGGTTCCAAGACCAGCCATGTGGGCAGTGCTGAAGCGGTTTGGTTGCCCTCAGCGTTTTGTAGATCTAATCAAAGCTCTCCATGATGGCATGACAGGTCAGGTTTGCCATCAGAATAAGATGTCCGATGAATTTCCCATTACCCATGGACTGAAACAAGGATGTGTACTGGCTCCAACGCTTTTTGCGCTGTACTTGGCTGCAATGCTTTATGATTCACCCACAAACATCCCAGGTGTGGAGATCAAGTATCGTTTTGATGGAGGGCTTTTCAACCTAACTCGTCTCCGCTCCTTGAGGAAAACTCAGGTTACTAAGGTTACTAACATGTTGTATGCAGATGATGCTGCGTCACCAACTCTCACACCAGAAGAGCTGCAAGAGTCAGTTAACTGTTACAAAAGTGCATGTGATCGCTTTGGTCTTACCATAAATGTCAATAAGACTAAAGTCTTGGCACAACCTTCACCAGGCACACCTCTTCCTCAGTTCAATATCTCCATCTCAAATTTGCCATTAGAACAGGTTGACCACTTCTCGTACCTGGGCAGTACCATTTCTGTGAGCTGTACCTGTGAGCAGGATGTGGATAAGAGAATTGGCGCAGCCCATGCAGCATATGGACGATTAGCGCACCGGGTCTTCATGAATAAAGATCTGTCCATGAGTACAAAGCTTATGGTGTACAAAGCAGTAGTCATTTCTACATTGTTGTATGGCTGTGAAACGTGGACCCTTTACCGACGTGATTTTAGGAAGCTTGAGCGTTTCCACCTACAAAAACTTCGATCAATCCTGAGGATTAAATGGGAAGACCGCATTACCAATATTGCTGTTCTGGAAAAGACTCAAATCAACAGCATAGAATCATCCATAAAGGTCACCAATTTAGATGGATTGGTCATGTCCATCGGATGGATGATGTGAGATTACCTCGTCAAATGCTATATGGTGAGTTATGCTATGGCACCAGACCTCATGGTGGTCCTAAGAGGCACTACAAGGACCAATTTAAGCAGACCCTGAAATTGACAGGTCTTGATTCACAAACCTGGGACATGCTGGCTGAAGACCGCTCAACTTGGCGCCATACCATCTCGGATACTGTAAAGACGTTTGAAAGGGATCGACGCGTACATGACGAGGCCAAGCGTCAATCTAGGAAACTTCGAGCAGCCCAACCACGTCCTCCTCCAGCAATACTATGCGACTTGTGTGGTCGCTTGTTCCATGCCAGGATTGGACTCTTTAGTCACCGTAAACACATCCACAAACTGGACTGAAGGAAGAATATTTATACTCGGATTCGAGTTAAAGCCTATATTTAGATTTTTTCCTTTCGGGACGTTATTCATTTCACGTTTAACATACAAGCTTATGCCTGTCTGGAACACCCTGTTTAATTAGTAGAATAAATGGAAATATTTAAAAGTCTCGGTCTTATCGTATGCAAAAAGCAGCGCATCTGAAGGAAATAGAAGACTGTGACATACTTTTGTCATATTTATTAGATCCGTGTTCGTGCTTTGGTTGAAACTGTGAAGTAATCTCGAAATGAATAAATACTGGTCCATTTACATAAAATGATGTTTATTTTTACTTTAAAATGAGCGTGCATGAGGAGAATTTTATATTCCCCATAAAAGCGCTACGTCAGTTCACAGTCTGCTCGCTCTCCTCTCTGTCACACTAGCTTAAATTGTGAATAAAATTGAAATATTTGTCATCGAGTTCTTGTAATGAATGCATAAATTAAAAAATGTTCTTTCACAAACAACGAACAAAACAATCGGCAAGTACAGGGGGTACATGAATGTATCAGAATTGGAACCTTTGTACCTCAGGGATTTATTCATGGCCTGTACTTTTTTCCTGGATGCTTAAAGAACATACAGGTCAGAGTAGACATTTACAATGTGATTACTTTCTTCCAGATCACTCTAGCTTTATTTTTATTTTATTTTCTCAGAAGTTAAATTTTGACCCAAATATCTTGTCATAGTTTCCAAAGAGAAATAATGTGATGAAGTCTTGATTTAATTAAAGCTTCAACTTACAGTATATATCAGTAATGGTTTATCAGGTGCAGCTAGTGAAGTGCCTATTCACTTTTTATGAATTAGTTTAATCCTTTGTTGTGAATTTTTAAGTTCCATGTTGTAATGAGTTGCTCTAATCAGGCATATTAACCCATGAGAATTGGATGGTTAGAACTGAATAATGAATTGTTGGCCTCATGCATTAGGGATGTTTTTATGTTGCGTTGCCATGAGAAATAAAAGGAACACATGCATTAATAAGGCCTGTTTTTGAGGATAGCATCAAGCACTCGCCCAAAATTTACTAGCTAGTTCTAATACCCTAGTGATCCCACCCCATTCTGCACTCCTTTCCTTTTCATTTGTTCCACAAAGCACCGCAAAGGTTATTAACATGTTGGGCCTTCAGGAAGCCTGATCCATTATTCTACAAGGGGCCGATAATCTAGAAGTTAGGCCCCTTAAAACAACAATTATCATCATCATCATCCATTATTCTACAGCAGATGCTGATTAACAACATATTCATTGCCCATCTGAGAAGCATGTATCTGCTCTATATTGTTTGGTGCTAAATTATTAAAATTAAGAAAACTACCGGTAGTTCTGCTCCCCACACACCTACTCTCCATAGTCAAAGGCCCACTGCTGCTTTTGCCTTCATTTCAGGGTGTGAACTGCCTTTTGTATATTTATTTAAAATATGTTTTGGTTGCTGTAACATGTGTTATATTTCTTTTCCAGTTCAAATCCGACACCAAAGTGAGCGAGAAATTTTGTGGGTACATAGAGGCTTTCCAATCGCAAGAAGAACCTCTTGATTCAGATATATCTTCAAATAAAGTGGCTCCAAATACTTTTATTGTTCATGAATTGGGAAAAATGGACGTAACCGTGTATGTGGCTAACAAGAAATTGCATCCAAAAGAGGAATTGGATCTTGAAATCGTCTTTACATCAGCTCAAGGTGAGATAATAATTGATTTTCATCTCTTAATTGTGTGCTTTGTGGTACTGTGTTAGGTGGCCATCGAGAGCTTCTCTGGACATACACAGTAGGTGGGGGGTTTCTCGTTGGTTACCCCTCAACTAGGACTGCAGTCAACTAAAAATAAAGATACCTGTAGTAGCAACACAGCATAATGCTCTTAAGTTATTTGTTCATATGGTACAGGTCAGCCTGCATGCAGCAGCTGGTCAAACTATTAGACTAAAGACTGTCGAAGGTTCACAACTCAAAGCATCAAATACTGTATGTAAGGCAGTGGTGCAAATAACATACAGTATAACATTTTGATAGCCAGGAATATTACTGAGCTTTCCAAGCATTAATATTCAGGTGCTCAGTATGTACATGGGGTGTAATTATCTTGGGTGGATATAATTAATAAACTTGCACAAATATCTTTCAACATCTGCAATAAATACAGCAATGGTACATTTACAAATTATACACTTACCAACATAAAATTATAATTAAGGGGATGACATGTTTTGTTCATAGTGGGAACATCTTCAGGTCTATTAAGTTTATTTACTTATATGTTTAGTGTATATATACCGGATAATTAATGGTTTAAATGTTATAATAACTCATCAGTATTATTGAAATGTTAAAAGCCATTTTTCAGTGTTGCCTAAGTAATCTATTGGGCACACTCCTGTTGACCGACTGGAAAGCTTCTACTAATAGTTACCAGTATTATTTTCATCAGTACTGGTTGACTGTGCTGTTCTTAATGGGGCAGTTATTATAATGATTAACTTACTAAGATATATTTGTTGTTAGGAATGAGAATGGAGCACAACATCATGTTATAAAATGCTGGATAGTCTAACTTGGAAGATTTAGTTGTGGGTTTTGATTTTGATAGACTAGCAATTGAGTTGCGCCAACCATGTCAGCACTTCCTTATCGCTACGCAGGTGCCATCTGCCTGGTTTCCGGTCGAACTTTGATGATGCCATGTTATATACGGCATATTGGTTGTACATATTGTGACCTATGGATTAACTTACTGTGTTGAGGTGTATGCTAATGGTTCTTAGACTTTTATCATATTACCTTAGACGTTTCAAACTGCACCATGACTTAGATAACAATCCATAAGGGTTGCTCACAGCAGGACTCTGAAGCAGGAATGCTAAACTGAGGCTCACAGGAGAGCGAAGATTGTTACTGGTGCAGTCAAGGTGTAGCCGCTTTGACTGATGGTACCCAAATGCTTCTCACATTCACAAGTGTGAGAGGTGGGGACAATCCTGCTTTGTGGGCTGTCAGTCCCTTTGTTCAAGTAACTTTCTTCGGCTTTTCCCAATTAATTGGGGTCGCCGGAGCCAACCAGGCTCATTTTGAATTTGGCCGGGGATTTAAGGCCGGATGCTCTTCCTTACGCCACGTGATATTTCACCCTATTGTCACCGGGATTCAAACCCCGGCCGTCCGGGTGAAAGATGAGCAGCTATGCCACTGCGCCATCACGCTCCCAGTCCCTTTGTTCAACACTAGAGAAAAATGCAGTGATCATTTTCTGTCAATGATCAAAGCATTATTGGAATATTAAACCTATATATTTACATCTTGCATTTTAGAAAGAAGAATGATAAGAAAGGTGGAAGGAGAGTTGCAAGAGGAACAGTATGGCTTCAGGAGTGGAAGATCCACAGTGGACCCAATCTTTAGCTTGAAGCAGGTGATGGAAAAGAACTGGGAATATGGAGAGGATTTGATCATGACTTTCATAGATCTGGAAAAGGCATATGATAGTGTCCCCAGAGAGAAGGTATGGGAAACCATGGTTAAGAAGAGACTGGGAAGAGAAATGTTGGAAATGGTGCAAGCAATGTACAACAACTGTGTTAGCAGGGTACTGACCCCAGTTGGAAAGACAGATTGGTTTAGGAACAAGACTGGACTAAGACAGGGGAGTGTGCTGTCACCTCTTTTATTCATAATGGTAATGGATGAAATTGTAAAGGAAACAAAGGAAGCATATGGACATAAAGAAATGAAGTTACTGTTCTTTGCAGATGATATTGTGGTCTGGGGAAGGAACACCGAAGAAGTGCAAAAACAACTAGATGCACTGAATGAAAATATTCAGAAGTATGGCCTGAAAATCAGTATAGAGAAAAGCAAGACCATGGTGATGACAAGAGGGGAAAGACAAGGAAAGGGCACTGTGAAAATTGGAAGTCAGAGTTTGGAAATTGTGGACACGTTCAAATACCTAGGAAGTGAATTGATGCAAACTGGTAGGTTGGACATGGAGATTGGCAGGAGGGTACAGCAGAGCAATGCATTCTATCAAAGTGTAAGAAAACTTGTTTGGGATAAGGAAGTACCAAGGAAAAGCAAGGAGGTAATGTATAAAATGTACTATGTTCCCATATTAACTTATGCAGCTGAGACTTGGACCCTGACGAGCAGGCAAGAGAGTAGAATCCAAGCCAGTGAAATGAAATTCCTAAGAAGTATGATAGGTAAGACAAGGAAAGACAGAGTGAGGAATGAAGATGTTAGGAAGGAAGTTGGGATGGGAAAACTAAATGAGAGAATTGAGAAGAATAAACTAAGGTGGTTTGGACATGTAAAGAGGATGGAGGAAAATAGAATACCAAGACAGATGCTGGAGGCCAAGTGCAACGGTAAGAGAGCAAGGGGAAGACCTAGAACAAGGTGGATCGATTCAGTGAAGAACAGCGTGAGAAAAAGAAGTCTGGACTGGGACAAGATCGTGGAAGAAGAATTGTGGAAGGAAAGAGGAAAGTGGAGAAGTGCCATAAATACCCCGACCCGGCAGAGGCTGGATAAGGGGAAATGATGATGATGATGATGATTTTAGAGGAACAAATAACTTCCTTAGAAAGCTGACAATGCTTTCTCTTCCCAACAAGTTCATTAATATTTGCATTAATACTCTTAGCTATCATTAACCAGAGATAATTTGACATGTTACCATCCGGCACTTTGTGTTTGAATCAATTCTGGTGCATTGAACCTTCTCAAAGTGCTTTGTTTGGATTTATCTGCTTATATGCTCTATGCAGTAACATCTGAAGACATCTCACCGTACCACCCACTAATAAATATCAATGATCTGTCTTGGCCACTTTGGTAGCTGCTCCCGGGAAAGCCTTGACTATTGACAGATGGAGCCTCGAGCAGCATTGGAGCTTCATTTCAGAATCCCTGCTGTAAAGCCCTACCTGATTGAGGTCTTGGTGTATTGGAAAATCTTAGTACCTATTGCAGGGTGTCGAGCGATACGGGAATTATACAGGAATTTTAGTGACCCGGGAAAAATACGGGCATTATACGGGAAATTCGCACTTGACACGGGAAATCTTGAAAAGTCTCATAATGCCTGACTTTTTAACCCCCGAACGCCCGGTAGAGTCCTCCCGCTCAATCTTCTATTTCGCCTGCAGACTGCGCTGCCATCCGCAATTTGCACTTAAAGAAGCTAACAGCTCAAGATCTCAGAAAATTCCAGACGCGGATGTGCTGCAATTTCACACCAACTGCCGAAAATTGTACATTCATAGCCTATGGCTGAAAACATCGAAAAGAGGTCAACTCTTGCTCACAAGAGACCCGTGATATTTCCTGCCTAGACCCTATATGGGTCGCTGAGACTCCTAATTTGGAAGAAGTTCGGATTGTCATTGCCCTGGAAATTCTTTATAATCAGTAGAATTTGCCTTCTGGCGCAATGGCTGAGCGCATCAAGAGCAGCTACTCCGCACTTCTGAGACTGCCCTCCGTCACTGCGTGGTTGAAGCATTTCGACGGGAAAGAGCCACGGCTCAACGTGCTGTGGTCTGAATTTGTGGCTTCAGCACCTTCCTCAGTTCCTGCCAAAAACGATCTCACAAGCTTCGTTAAAATGATACTGATTTTGTATCACAACAATGCAGCTCTAGACAGAGGTTTCTCCCTGAACAAGAAGTGCATGATCATCAATCACAAAGAAGCAAGTCTGGTTGGCATGCAAACTGTTCAGGACGCTGTGATGGCAGCTGGTGGAGTAGAAAAGAGCAAGAGTCCATACTGCACGAAACTCCTACGCCGTGTTAAAGGAAGCAAAACCGGTGCGAAGTGACGGCTAAGGTGGCAGTTGAAAGAACAGCCACGAAAGATCTCCAGGAATTGGAAAAAAATAAAAAGTACTTTTAAAAGAACTTAATTTTGTGCTGTGTATAACTGAAGTTCCTAGTAACAATCTTGTATTTATCAAAGTGACTTATTTAATTTCGTTTTGCATTATTTTATTTTCTATTATCTACTTGGATAAAATAAATCTAAATTAAAAAGTATTCGCGGCATGTCACGTGTAGAATTTTACTGTTTTTTAGCCTTTCCATGGGCTTCTTTCGCAGGGAAGATGCACATACCAAATTGTTTTCAAGTCCATGCAAACACTCAATGCAAATGCGTCACACATGCACAAATTTCCAAAACTACAAACAATATATCACAGCTCTCGACATTTTACTATCAAACACCCGTCACCAACATGTGGCTACAAAATACACCACACAAGTGACAGAATTCTTCTCGTATGGGCAGGCATTGTTTCAGTCGCTTGTTAACCACTGTCTGTGTCGGATTTCCTTTCATTGTCATTGTTTAGTTACTTTTATTTTGCCGAAGTTCGACCCGAGGACTGGACACGTCCCGTACAGCATATATAGAAAGAAATACTGAAGGCGATCTGGTTATCTAGGTGGATGAAATGATTATTAACCTTGGCAATTCATCAAGCTCCGACGAAGACAATGATGGTGGTGATGATGATAGGGACAGTGAAGGGATGGAGGGTGTCAAAGAAACCCTTGCCAAGTGACTGAGGATAATTTATTTATTGGTGTCAGTTCGCTTGCGTCAATCGATAATAGAGCACAGGCTATTGTTTCCCGTCATAGTGTTCAAAATACCATCTGTCATTCAATAGCCTACAACTTGACAGTATAAAACCACAGCAATAATATCGCCACAGAGCGGCTTATTTGAGTGCTCTGTGCTAAATATGTCTTTTCCTTAACTTTACTTTTGTATTATCACGAAAGCTAATATTAACCGTAGAGAGTCGCAATTCAGTGAGTGAGCATGGTGTTATCTGTCAACTACTGTAGTAAGCTGTGAACAACCTCCACTTGTAACTGACTCTTGTTTCATGTTAAAGGATAATCATTGCATGGTGAGTGTTTTTATATTCATTAGAGCTGTAGTGTGTTTGCCCTCTTTGTCGTATTTATTGAATTGAATACCGATGATAAAGGTACCATAGCTTCGGTGTGTAATTTATTTATTCATCTAAAAGTATCGTATTTCTCTGTTTGAATGTCCTCGGCGTTGACTCTTTTAAAATATAATACGTATAATTGTACAGAAATAATGTCTGAAGTGTAGCGCTGTGTATTATTTAAATCAGTTGATTTACAACACTAAAAACTTAGCACCACAGCTCAGCTGTTCCAAGCTCCCGACATATCCTTCGCGTTGTTTCCTTCGAAATACAGGGTGTAGGTGAAAAGCACGCTCAGAATTCTTGCCGTGTGGCGGTTGGACATAGGGTCTTGTTATGTGGCGACCGTGGGTTACGGAGAGGAAAAGCGGGGCAAAGTGACAGGAAGGCTGTCAGTACGGAATGCGCGGGGTTAGCAATACTGTATTTGTCCCATAATTTACGCGTGTAATAGCGGACACACCTCCAATTTTACTATAAAAGTCGTGATCTATAAAGGGATAGTAGGTGGGTAACATCTATTACTACATGACCCCCAAAATTATTATTCATTATTACACAGGGTATTTTGACTATTTTCAGTTGTGTAGAAAATTGTATCGCCTGTTCCGGGCTCCTATAGAGCTTACATTTTCTTTCGGTCTTTCATTTGCCATAGGACGTGCCACCGGCGTATGGTTATGCATTACCAGCTTCTGGTTTAGTAGTCAGCTAATGGAAGCAATGAGAACTGTGTACTACAATTTTCCTTGCATGTTACTAAGCATATTATTGTTGTTAAGAGAACGTAAAATGCACCAAGAATTATATGATCTTGAGCTGTGTGCAGTGAGAAAGCTCTGCATGTGTTCATTCCTTATGTATTAATGATGCGAAATGTCAGCTAACGTTGTGCCACATACAACACTCGTAGCCTCTAAATGTTGCACATTTTCTCGTAAATAACAGCAGTTTATGTTTGAATTGCTTATAGGATCGTGACAAAGAATGTGTTTCTGCAATTGGATGATTGTATTCAACTGTATGCACGTCGTATAATCTTGGCGAGGTGTATTTTTTTCACGGTGCAACTTTACACCGTAGTAGGCATGCAGCTTTTTGTATTTAGTTTTCTGGCATCTTGTTTTAAATTATTGACTAACATATTTCTAAATGCAGACAATCCATACCTCCATTAGGATTCGGGTTCCATAATTCATGCAAAATGAGGTTCGTTTGTGAAATTAAGGTCATAACCCCCCTACCCTTTCAGTGATTACACTATGGTACTTTACGTAGACTAGGGTGAAGATGTAAATGAGCACTTAAAAAAAAATTGTCGCCAGTTGTTTGGTTTATAAACTTACGGTAATATTTTCCTTCGGAACTGAAAATTAAGCACGGTTGGATTTTAAGGTGGAACCGCATGTACTATCAAATATCGCTTTCTTGCAATACCTGGAATATGTATAGAGTTATAAAATGACTATTGGTTAAATAAGTGTTAATAGATAGGCTATTATAATTATAATGATTAAATAAATATTAAAGAAGAAACGATGCGTTGTTAGTAAATATTAGGCCTACCGGTACGGCAAATAGCCTATAACTCGTAGCTTCCGTCACAATTTAGCATTTAAATGGGTCACGTTGATGCATAATATACTACTATAAAAACCGGATAGCAAATTATAATAATATTCTCACATATAACATATTTAATTTGCACCAACTTAATTATTGTAGTCTAAGATATGTTAAACCACTGCCGTTTGAAATGTGCAAATCGCACACTTTGTAGGCAAGCTGTTTGTTATGGTCGTCTCTGATGCGAAGTTTTACTAATTACTCTTTTAGGAGACACTTCTCTTTGGAATATTCATGAAAGGCCAACCCTCTAGTTCGTATTGTTACGGCTGTAGTTTGTTTCATCGCTCGCCACATGAGTCACAACTGCCCCAGGGCTGGGCTGCCCTCCCTCAGTGTATTGCGTGCGCCTTATGCAACAGGACTACTAGGACAAAGGGATGGTCCAGAATATTCGTGACTGAGCCAGCGATGGAAGCCTCGAGAAGCCGTGAACCCTGGATGGGTCTAGAAGCATTTATTGAGTCACCGGCCTGCTATATAAGAGCGACCCGTCAAGCAGTTGTTGTTGTGTTTTTATGAGCTAGTGCGAGCGTTTATCCTGAGCGACAGAAGTGTGGTGACTTGCGAAACCCCTAGTGAAGCTGATTCTCTTGACAGCGAGGAAGTGAGAAGCCTACAGAGGAACTGTGTCTTGAACGAGTGTGTTTTTTTTTTTCCCAGTGCGACAGAAGTGATTGTGGTGCATTGTGAAACAGTGTGTAGTACGGTGACAGGCTGAGTGCAGATATTTCCAGGCAACGCACGGGGCCACCTCATTACGAGGGATTAACTTCTGCGGCTTACTGACAAGTGAAAGGGGAAGTGTTCTCGCCGTGAGGAAACTGGAGTAAAGTAATAATTGCTTGTATTTACTGATGAGTGCTGTATCTTTCTGGCCGCAATAAAGTTAATTATTTCATTTAAAGGAACAATCTGTGTTGTGCTTCAACCCACCGTAATCCAGTTAACAAGAAGTGCCACTAGGGGGGTGGCACGTAACATTATTTCATAAGTTGAACGCCTAAAAACAAAACCACAATCCAAAATAATAAAGAAGATAATCACGAACGATTCACGATGAAAATCAAATGGAGATTCGCGGACTGGGAGTTCGCTATGCATAAGCTTCGGTGCCATTTATATCAGCTCTCCTCAGGTAAACGGTAGGCCTATCTGCGAGAGAGTTCGCGCGCGCTTTGCTCACGCTACGGATTAGGCCTAAATCTCGCCATCACCCGTGGGCTGCGGAAGTATCTCCAAAAATGCAGTTACACTTACGCCAGAAAATCTTGATTTGCGCTTTAAGATTCATTTTTCAGTCATTCGGTATGCGAACTCTAGTCTTTGAGAGTTCTAAAATATATGGGAATTTGGTGGATTTTCGTACGGGAAATACGGGAATTTGAAAAAAGGTCATCGCTCGACACCCTGCTATTGTACATCCATCCCAATTACAATTTTGGCCTTTATACATGGTTACCCTCTTCCTTAAAACTCGATAGTTTCTCTTCACATTGGGTTATGTCAGGTCCTGTGTTTTGTTGAAAGTGTTTAGCACTGAATTATGGTCTGTGTGAATAGCAGCGTGTTTTCTATGAAAGTGTGTTTGTTTAAGTTAGGATGGATTTTCGTTCTTGGCTAGGTAAATTTATGTTTAGGGACTTACCCTTGGCCTCATATTGCAACATTTTTAAGTCCATTTTGATGTTCGTAAATTTGTGATTGGCATGTAGGCATTATGGTGTGTGGCACTCTGCAGAGTATGTAGTTTCCAGGTGACAAGTAGGTAGAGTTGAGTGTTTAGTTCTGGGCATGGATATCACACCAAGGTGCTGGTGTCCTTCACTCTCTAGAAGAAAATCTCACCACCAAACAGTATATCCATTCATTGAATCTTGTAATGTTCTGCAGCGTGCATATGCATAACTGTGATGGGGTCATCTAATTTCAATAAGACTAATCACTGAACCATACTAGCAGGGCTGTTCAGTAATGGATTTCTGAATCACCAGACATAAAACTTCTTGACTGGTCGCCTCATCGTCCCAACCTGAATGAGAGTTGTGTGTGGTGCTGAGTCCATCCCTGAGGTTGCAAAATGCTGTCTGGTAGCTAGTTGATGAGGCATGGGGTGTTGCTGCTGTGAGAGAGTATTTGTTGTTAGATTTAATAGCTTTGAGAGTGTGTAAAGCGGAATGACTATTCGACGTCTTACTGAGCATCGAACACAACTTAGATAAACAGGCCTTTTCAGGTCTTACAATATACTTTACATGTAGTTCTGTTGAACATGCAAACCCACTACAGCAGTTCCCGAAATATTATTCGACTACCTACTACTATGCTAGGGGTTCTATGCAGGCTCTCGATGATATGATATCCATGCTTTGCAACTTTGCGTCATATTTTCCGTTCATTGGTAATTTTTATAGAAATTTTTGCCAGTTACTATGTCTCCGGCTTGGCATCGTCCTTTTATGAACATTGAATTCGTCTTAAAGCAATATGGATTGGAACAATACATAGGTGGGGCTTCGTTAATTTTTTCTGCAACTGTATAGACCTGAAGCTTGGCGGAAATTGTCGAAGGGGACTTTGCATTTGTGTCAACTAATCTGACCAAACATGCTCATTGTACAGATATCTAACTAATGCTGAAAGAAGGAACACAAAAGTATTCTAGACAAATGACACTCCATCCATGAGGACGTGTTCCGTGATCCTGTTACAGTCCAATCCCAGGAATTGCCACATTGACCTTACGACTTAATAGAGATTCAGTTCTCGTTTATATGGGCATACTCGGGACCAAATATGTGATTTTACTGTTCCTGTATTTCGGAAAATGAATTTCTAGTTGCTAGGGAAACACTGTGGTTATTTCCATAACTGATAAAAGGGAAACATATTTTCCAAGCTCATTCACATAATTTTGTATTCACAAATGACTTTCAGACACTGGCTGGAAGGTAACTCGTGCACATAAATACCACTGGTAATAGATCTTGGCAAGTGGATTAAAATGTTGCAAGTTACAGTTTGTAGCTTGTATCATTGGGCAAGAATGTCACATGTCTGCAGTGATGTAGAGCGTTAATATCTCAAAACACAAAACGGATGAATGTACTAAAGCATATCTATAAAGTGTTTGAACAAATGCTTTTCAGCTCATTTTCCTATACCGCCATTCTTTAAGCTGTACATAACTTGCATACTAAGTCAGTTGCCAGAGCACGTCTACATGCCTTGTATGCTCACAATGGCAGTGAACCGAGTTGGAGGAGGAGAGGAGTGGGCAGTAATGTTGACATACCCGTGGGCTAGCTGCTGACGGACACATTCCTAGCTGGTCTCTCAACATGCTCCCAGCACATGCTTCCATATTGGTGGTAGCCACAAAGCCACTGTGGTGCAATTCATAACACACGCTTTTCTCATGGTATAAGCTACAAACTCGTAACTTGGGATATAATCTACTCGCCAAGATTTATTGCCAGTTGTATTTCCATGCATGGGTTAAACTTCCACCATGTATTTATCAATTTTTCTTAACCAACAAACTTTAACGACCAGTCTATTTTACAATGCAGTATTTCAATTTTAAATAGCCAAGAATTTTAGATTTTAATCTACTACAGTACATAAAATGTTTCTCATTTTGTAATCTCTGGAATAGTTCAACTTGATTTGGACACACTCAGTGATACAACTGAGCTTGTGTTAAAATCATTGAGAGACTTGGGATGAATGATTTAAAATTAGATTTTAAAAAATTACAGAAGTTTTACCATATTTGGTGTAATAGCATGGGTTTCTGTGTCACTGTAGTATCTGCAGCCGGTATCGCCTTGACTTCGCCCATGAAGAGCTCTTAATGGAGCAATGTTATACTGCATTGTGATCATCTCGCCATTCTGAACTTGTGAGTTCTGTTTTAGTCATAAACTGATTACCGTACATGCCAATGGTTTCATCATGACAACTCGAGCAAATAGAATCAAACTCTATGAAACCACACTCAAAATACTGAACAACAAATTCAATCTCAGCAAAACAAATCATTTTCATCCAAGAAGTTTTAACCAACATTTATAACAATATTAGCTTTCATCGCCAAAATCACATTCTTAAAATGACAAGTGACTCTACATCCCACATAAGTGTTTTTAAATGCATGGTGTGTTCATATACCAGGGCTGGTTTTCTTTTCATGCATCTAAGCAAACAAGAGAGAGGTGGGTGCAATTGTGCATCGTCCCCACCACATTCTCATTGTTTACTCCAATGCGCCAGATGAAGCTGAGTTACGGGTAATTGAAAATGGCTTCTACAATCGATTCTCCCACCAAGTGTAAGTTGCGAAGTGTGATAAACTTTCTGCTAAAATTCATCGCAGAATGAGCGTAGTCTACGGTGCAAACCTTATGAGTGATGGGAATGGTGTCGGAAATTTGCAGAAGTATTCGTACAATCACTCATGGTTCCGTATTGATTAAAAGTCAAATATAAAGGGACAGGAATTCTGCCTGATCAATACAAAACTTTTCAGTCAAGGGGCTATATTATACCCATTTGGATGGTACATGTTTCGAAGCCTTCCATGGCCCCTTCATCAGCCATACACATAAACATATTGTCAGTACAATCTTGGAATAACATTGAAAAGGTTAAAACTTACATGAGAAAACTTGATGAAAATGAGACATAAAAACCATGAGGACAGTTGTGGTACAAATACATTGAGTAAAACTTATCCTAAGAAAACCTTACGAATATTACAAACAAATGGAAAAACACATTAAAAATAGTATATGTTAAAATGCAAACTTAAAATGCAATTGATATGACTCTTGTAGTAATCTTAGAGTTTTGATATAATATAATAGCAGGATTCCGTGTCCGAAAATCTAGAGAATTCGACCCATAGAAAGAGTTAAAAGTATGTTAAAAACTGATAGTCATATAAAGACTTTGCTGACTTCATACGAAGGATCGTTGGTAGAAAGAACAGTACATCGCCATGCATGAAAGTCAAATCGGCCAAGCTTGATGAAAGCCTCTTGAAATGGAGACGAAAGGAAAGTTGAGCATCTTGTGTTTAGGAAATCCAAAATTTCTTCTAGTAGACATATGGGCTTTAGGAGAAACCTAAATGGGAGATAAATCTAGTATTAAGAAAAATAAAAGCAATTAAATAAACGGCAAATGAAATTGGGACAAACGAAAAACGTAGAATGGAAAAGAGCTGTTTAACAGAAAAAATAACGAACTTACGTCATAGCAGAAGGAACGTGACTTCGACACAGGAAAACGTAGAGAATCTGGCCAGCTTAAACGAGTGAAAGTGAACAGCTGAGCACAAAAAACAAAATAGTGTGTTGGGGAGGGGAGGTGAAGGAGCGCTGCCGCGGAGTGGCGGGGAAAAAAGGGAGGGAAGAAAGGGAGATGAGGGAGGGAAGCCAGTTGCGTAAAGAGAGCTTAGGGCGGTTTATTATAACCTTTGTTTGCTGTTATGATAAAATCTGACAAGGTGTCAAATAAAACATTAGGGTCAAAACATATTTCATTTAAGTTGGGGGGATTGAAAATTCTCTGTGCGGAGTTAATTTCAATGGACTCTAGGATATTCATTAGAGAGCCCTTATTAACATGATGCAGAATTTCGAGGTCATTGTCAATGTTGGTAAATTTATGGTTCATCTCACTCATGTGAGAAGCCATGGCTGAAAATCTCCTGTATTTGGTAGCGTTGACATGCTCAGAAAATCTGGTAGTAAACTTCCGAAACAGTCCCCTTTACAAAACTACGCAGTTTATTCAAAAATTCTTAAAAAATCATTACACTTTCAAAGCCAAAATTTTTTTTACCAACACCTTAGATTTTTGCACCAAGACTTCAAGTTTATACCTAAATAATGAGCACTCTCTCCACAGTGTGGATATAATGGATATGTACACCAGCATCCCAGTACAGTCTGTTTCAAACATCATTAGGAATAATTTAATTGAAAATGACTAATTGTCAAAGGTTGAAATTGAAGAGTTTATGACAATCCTTGATCTCACCTCAAGCAATAACTTTTCACCTTTTAATAATGTCATCTACAAGCAGAAAGAAGGATTAGCCATGGGCTCCCCGCTTTCGGGCATCATCGCCAATATTTACCTAGACCATCTGGAGCACACTATAATAATTAACAATATTAAGGGAATAGAATTTTGGGGCAGGTATGTTGATGATGTTTTCTTTATTGTCAATGACAACATCCAGGATATTGACCGAATTTTCAATGATTTGAATAGTATAGACCCCATCATTAAATTCACTTTGGAGTCAGCTATCGACAATAAGATTAATTTTCTAGACACCTCTGTTGCCAAAGTAAACAACAGGCTTCATTATAAAATTTTCAGAAAGCCTACGCAAACGCACACCACCATCAGGCACGATTCTACCCTCCCAGGTTCCCATAAAAAAGCAACCTTTTTCAGTTTTGTTAACAGGGCCCTCAAGTTACCCCTTTCTAAACAGGACCGTAATACAGAAATTAAAATTATTTATCAAATAGCCGAAATTAATGGTTTCAATCGGAATTATGTAAACGACATCATTAGGAAAATTAAAAATAAACCAGCCACCCACCTAATTCCAGACAAACCCAAAAAACCTTTGTTTACAGTTTTCACCTATCCTAACAATTCCGTTTACAGTATCACTAACATCTTCAACAAATGCAATTTGAAAATAGCCTATAAAACCTGTCATACTAATAGTAACTTGTTTTTCAATTCACACACTTTGAACCGCAAAGATAAATACAGTGCTTCTGGTATTTATAAATCAAGTTGTAATGACTGCAAAACCAACTACATAGGTCAAACGGGGAGAAGTTTCACTACCAGATTTTCTGAGCATGTCAACGCTACCAAATACAGGAGATTTTCAGCCATGGCTTCTCACATGAGTGAGATGAACCATAAATTTACCAACATTGACAATGACCTCGAAATTCTGCATCATGTTAATAAGGGCTCTCTAATGAATATCCTAGAGTCCATTGAAATTAACTCCGCACAGAGAATTTTCAGTCCCCCCAACTTAAATGAAATATGTTTTGACCCTAATGTTTTATTTGACACCTTGTCAGATTTTATCATAACAGCAAACAAAGGTTATAATAAACCACCCTAAGCTCTCTTTACGCTGCTGGCTTCCCTCCCTCATCTCCCTTTCTTCCCTCCCTTTTTTTCCCCGCCACTCCGCGGCAGCGCTCCTTCACCTCCCCTCCCCCGTCCAACACACTGCTTTGTTTTTCGTGCTCAGCTGTTCACTTTCACTCGTTTAAGCTGGTCAGATTCTCTACGTTTTCCTGCGTCGAAGTCACGTTCCTTCTGCTATAACGTAAGTTCGTTATTTTTTCTGTTAAACAGCTCTTTTCCGTTCTACGTTTTTCGTTTGTCCCAATTTCATTTGCCGTTTATTTAATTGCTTTTATTTTTCTTAATACTAGATTTATCTCCCATTTAGGTTTCTCCTAAAGCCCATATGTCTACTAGAAGAAATTTTGGATTTCCTAAACACAAGATGCTCAACTTTCCTTTCGTCTCCATTTCAAGAGGCTTTCATCAAGCTTGGCCGATTTGACTTGCATGCATGGCGAGGTATTGTTCGTTCTACCAACGATCCTTCGTATGAAGTCAACAAAGTCTTCATATGACTATCAGTTTTCAACATACTTTTAACTCTTTCTATGGGTCGAATTCCCTAGATTTTCGGACATGGAATCCTGCTATTATATTTTATCAAACTCTAAGATTACTACAAGAGTCATATAAATTGCATTTTAAGTTTGCATTTTAACATATACTATTTTTAATGTGTTTTTCCATTTGTTTGTAATATTCGTAGGATTTTCTTAGGATAAGTTTTACTCAATGTATTTGTACCACAACTGTCCTCATGGTTTTTATGTCTCATTTTCATCAAGTTTTCTCATGTTAGTTTTAACCTTTTCAATGTTATTCCAAGATTGTACTGACAATATGTTTATGTGTATGGCTGATGAAGGGGCCATGGAAGGCTTCGAAACATGTACCATCCATATGGGTATAATATAGCCCCTTGACTGAAAAGTTTTGTATTGATCAGGCAGAATTCCTGTCCCTTCATGTTTAATTTGCAGAAGGGCGAATGGACACCCGTGACGGTGGGCTGTACCCTTGGTTGAGAGTGATGAGGAGTATGTCCATGACAAATGATGGTTTACAATAAGTGATCATTCTACAGCAATCCCAGACATTTCAAGGTCTTCTCTGAACAAAATTGTGACTGCACACCTAGGATACCAGAAACTTTGTGCGTGTTGATTCCCAAAAATGTTTACTGATTATCACAAAACTCAGCGAATTGGCATTAGCTCTAATGTTTCTCACGCGTTACCATAATGAGGCACAAGATTTTTTTAAGTCTATCGTTACTGGTGATGAGACTTGGGTCCTGTATGACAATCCAGAAACCAAAGAACAGTCCAGGCAGTGGATGCACACTTCTTCTCCAAACAAGCCAAAAAGGTTTGTTCACTGCCATAAAAGTGTCTTGCAGCTTCACTGCAATGTGCTTCATTCCTGGCAGGGCTTTCACAACCCATTGCCAATATCCTGGCAACGAGTCAGAAACCCTTGGTTTTTGTTGGAAAGGAGATTTACTGCACAATTAGACATCATAAGAGTCTGTGGAGTTGTTGCCAATCTTCTTCAACAGAAAGTTTTGGGAAGTGTATAAAGAGGTCGACTGCATTTCTGAAGATGATTCACATAGATAAGCAGACATCATAGTTTTAAATATATAATTGAAGAATATGTTTGTTGATCTGTTTGCATGGAAAAGGATATCAACCAAGCACATCAGGTGGATCAAGAGAAAGGTGTGTGTACAAACCATGCATTCCTTTCCTCAGCTCCAAGTACAACATACCATTCTTCAGTTGGTCTGCAGTAGATTAACTTTTTGGTTCTCAGAGAAATTTAACAGTACCCATACTCTGTGTCATTTCTTGAAGTCCAGAAGATTATCACCCAAATTGTTAAGGATTCCCTACTAATAATTAAATTTCAATTGTAACATTGTGATAGTGCTAACTTGTAACTACTGTAATTTAAAATATTTTACTTGTATTTCCTTCGTAGTTCGTTTTGTTTTTTTGTTTTGTAGAGCATGTCGGAGTAGCTTATATTTGTTGAATTTTAATTCTATTGATTGTACTTTTTCTGTGTTCTATTTTTGGATCCTTGTTGTCAACCTTGTTCTTAAGGTTGGACATTTTATTTTGGATCTTTCTCTCTTTTATTTATAAATTGCTATTTTGTGCCAAATTGTACTAGTAGTGTGAAAAAGGGACACTTAAGCCCCAAAACATGGTAACTAGACAACCTTTTTTTAAAACTTCCCAATCATAATTTTTTATATGTATTTATAAAAAGAAATTGTTATTGATGAACATTATATTCAGGCATTCCTTTCATACTCCATTACGGTACATTTGTGCCACATTATGACCCAGTTTAAACTCTTGTAGCAGGATCTTGTGCAAAATAATAATATAAAGAATAATTCATTCCTGATATATACAGGGTGGCGCACAAATAGTTGACACATTTAATTTTAGAATAACAACTTAATTTTTCACAGAACACTAATTACATTTTGGACACAGGTAGATTGGGCCTTGGAAAGACTTTTCACTATATCACATGTTCAATGTGGCCTCCATCATGGCACGAGTATGCATCTTTATCTTGCGTCCATAAGGCGTACTGCAATATTTCTGCCTGTGAACATCTGTTAGCTTGTGTAGTACAGTCATTTTGTATGGGTACCCTGTAATATTCTTTGAACTGAACGGCACGATATTCCGCTTTATTTTGAAGCTCGCCATGTTGACTTGCGTGGGCTGCGCTGCATGGCGACCCTCAGCACGGTGACATGTGAACTGCTTGTGCACCTGGTCGCTTTTCTTCCTTCACTTTACCTTGTTCTTCAAAGTTTCTGTATAAACGAAGGAGGGAGTTCGTTGCTGGTGCTCACTTAGTCTGAAATACAGCTCAAAATTTCCTTTGAGTCGCTGTAGCGTTTTTTGATTCACAATAAAAGATTACTGCTTTGGCGCGCTGATGACCGGAGAGTCGGCCGTGCTCGGCCATGGCAGAAAGCTCACTGGAATGTAAGGAACCGGAGACAGCAGTTTCACCTCTACAGTGATTTTCATGAAACAGGGAAGCTGTGCGCGAAATTTGAACAACATAGAATATAAGATGTATTCTATATTTGCTTTACAAATGTGTCAACTATTCGTGTGCCACCCTGTAGTACAGAATACTCCCAATACAGACTAAACAATGTGGTCTGTTGCTATTCTCATAGACCTTACTCTTTGAATGCTTTCAGAAACCTGTCCAAACAGAAGCCCATTAGAGAAATTCTGATATCCTGCCTGGTGGTATTGTTCAAAGCATAACAATTATGAAAAATATGTTAACAAGAGAATTGTTTTGAAATATTACATTGATAGATTTAGGTAGTATTGATGTTTGAGGACTTAATGAATATGTACTCTATTTATGAGTGCTATGTTAATTTTCTTTCAGACTGTGCAACTGCATCTCCTGGTGAGTACTTTCCTTGTGGGAACAATTTGTGCATCCGGAATGAATATTACAGAGATGGAATCGTGAATTGTCCTTACATTAACTGCCCAGACGAAGATACCTGTTTCCCAAGTCATCACGGTAAGATTTGTAATTTAAATTAACTGTCCCATTCTTAACAAGGCATTCAGATTTTTCCAGGTAGGTCCCCATGTTCTAGAAGAGGTTTTTAAAACTGTAATGTAACCTGATTTTTCAACAATGGTATCCATTATATTTGTTGAAAAGAAATGTTTCCAATTACTAGTCTGAGTCATTTTTAAATATTACAATAAATTGTGCAGTTTGAATTGAATTTGCTGCTAAAATTAATTTACTGAACTAAAGAACCTTCAGACTTAGTGGAGAGGATTGAGAGACTTCGTAGTTTTGCAATTCTTGTAGTTAATGTTTAGTGAAACATTGGGAGTTATTCCATGAATTTTACGTTACCACAAACTATGCTGAACTTCATGTCACATTTGTCATCTGGTCAACCCTAAATTACATTGGAAGTGATCCTTCACAGCTGAAAAGATTCAAATGGAACAACAGGCCTTGCGTATATAAAAGGAAGCTTGTAGTTTAACGTGACCGTTAATCGCGCGATCATGAGGCACGGGACCTCCTTTTTACGTGGAATCCGAACCGCAGGACATGGCATGTCACTTTGAAAATCTCACATGCATGGACCGGGATTCGAACCCGGTCCGCCTGAGCCTTATGTATAGGAATGTGCTGGGATGTGGTACATTTAATATTTACAAGGTGCTGTCCCTTTAATTCCAGGATGCCTGTCAGCCATGCGTAAGACCTATGCCGTTTTGTTAGTTGTGTATTTAGAGAGTGAATGTTACAATGAGGATTTTCAGTCTTACCAGTAACCAGGGAAAAGAATAGAGCCTTTAGGTGGTGGTATCAAAATAGGACGGTAGAGACAAGGGAAGAGTACCAGGAAAGAAAGAAGGAAGGCAAAGAGAGTAGTGGCTGAGGAGAGAAGAAAGTGGATGGAAGAGTGGTCGAAGATGATGGAGGATAGTGAAGGTACAAAAAAGGTCCTGTATGGGATGGTAAACAATAAGAGGCGGAAGGACCCTACGGATTATGTTAGAATGGTGAACAAAAGGGGACAAGAGATAGAAAATAGGGAAGAACTGAAGAAAATGTGGAAAGAATATTTTGAAGAACTTCTGAACCCAAATGGAAACCACGGCGAGGAGGAAGAAATCGGGGAAGAGGAAGATGGACTGCAAGCAGAAAAGGACTTAACATGGAAAGAAGTGGAAGATGCAGTGAGGAAGATGAATGGAGGGAAGGCACCGGGTGTGGATGAGTTGAGTGTGGAGATGGTGAGAGCAGCAGGAGAGGTGGGGATACAATGGTTGTACCGAGTGATGAAGACAGCATGGAAGGAAAGGAAGACCCCAGAGGACTGGAAAAAGGGAATAATTGTCCCGATCTTCAAAAGGTAGTAGAACAGAATGCAGAAACTATCGGGGAATAACACTGATGAGTCATTGTGCAAAGATGTTTGAGAAAGTTTTGGAAAGGAGAGTTAGGACAAGGATAGAAGGAGGGATGAGGGAAGAACAACATGGCTTCAGAGCAGGAAGTTCCACAGTGGATTTGATTTTTGCTGTAAGGCAGTTACAAGAACAGCACTATGAGTATGGAACAGATCTACTGATGGCCTTCCTGGACATTGAGAAAGCATATGACAGTGTATGCAGAAACAAAGTATGGAAGTCCCTGGAGGATAGAGGAGTAGAAAGATGGACTATAAGGAGGATAAAGGAGATGTACAAGGGAAGCGTGAGCTGTGTGAAAGTGGGAGGAGAGAGATCAGACTGGTTGGAACAGAGTAACGGCCTGAAACAAGGAAGTGCACTGTCACCGTTACTTTTCATTGTGGTGATGGATGACATAATGACCCGAGTGGCACAAGTAATTGGGGAAGGAAAGATGAAAGCAATGGTGTTTGCAGATGATTTGATGATTTGGGGAAACGAGGAGGAGGTACAGGAACAGTTGGACGTGTGGGAAGGAACAATACAAGGATATGGGATGAAATTTAGCATAAATAAGAGTGAGATGGTGATCACAACAAGGAAGAAGGATAGAACCACAATGGGAATAACAATTGGTGGGGAACAGCTGAAGAAAGTGGAGAGTTTCAAGTATCTGGGAAGCTTGATACAAGATAATGGAAGAAACGATTGAGAAATAAATGAGCGGGGGAGACAGGCAGAAGCGTTCCGGAGGAGTGTGAGAAGCATGTTATGGAGCAAGGATGTCCCTCAGAACAGCAAAAAGATCATATATCGGACGTACTATGTCCCTATCCTGACGTGTGCCTCGGAGACCTGGGTTATGAAAGGAAGGGAGAAGAGCAAAATACAGGCCAGTGAGATGAGGTTCTTGAGGAGCAGTATTGGAGCTACAAAGATGGACAGAACAAGAATGAGGGAACCAGAGAATTAATGAAGGAGGAACCATTACAGGATTGTATAGAGAAATCTAGACTTTGATGGTATGGACATGTAAAATGAATGGCGGAGAAGAGGATACCCAGCAGGATACACGAGACGAAGTGGGAAGGAAAGAGACCGAGAGACAGGTGGCTGAAGGGGGTGGAAGAAAGGGTGAAGAAGAGAGGAGAAGACTGGACAAGGGTGGAGGCTGAGAGATGGTGGGAAGACGGAAGACGTTGGAGAGGCTTGTGTTCCAAACAGACCCGGCCAGTGGCTGGAAACTGTGCAAGATGATGATGACCAGTAACTATTGGGGATACTTTCTCTGTTCCATTGGTATTATAGATTAACAACCTATAATTCTCTCTTTGTAGTTTTTTCCACCCTTGCAAAGCCACTTTTGTAAGTTCTATTGGGTGGAAGTAAGAAGAATAATCCACTCTCATTGGCATTCTAAATATATTTACGATCATCATTTTAAGTAATTAGCACTGATTTTTGAGATGAGGTTGTACCATCCATTACCAAAGCATGATGCATAAAATTGGACGTTTGAGTATGTTCCTTTTACAGAATGTCATATATGGTTGATATTTTCTTTCTGATAGGCAGTGCACACACTATAGATGTTGCCGATCATCTTTTAATATTTTTAAGTTGGAAACCCCACTTTTGCTGCAACTTTTGACTTTCTGTGTGATCCTCTTCAACTAGTTATAATGTTCATTCCTTTGCATAAAGAGCACATTTAGGTCCACCATTATCGTTCTCGTGTTGGCTGGTATGGAATACGGCACCACTATGGACTTGGTCCATGCTTTCACTCTAAACTGTTTCATGACCATGCGGCTAATGACTTGTCTATGCAAGTCCTACGCATTAGGCAAGCGAAAGTTGTCAGAGTTTGCTTCCTCTTTGCCTCCTTGACACTCTTTTGAAAAGCAGCTTCCCTTCACAACATTGCACAGCAATCCTCAGATATTTACATAACTTTAAGTATCTTGCTGTAACAATAGGATTTACAACCAGGAGACCCACTTAGGTGCTATTGTGCAGATAATTTGTATCGTCATCTGCCTTGCGATCTGCGGGGCCACCAAGAGGATTTAGGGCCCCTATGTAATGTTTTACTCAGGGCCCCCCTTGAAATACTTTTAATTAATACTATCCATTACTAGCTACTCCAGAAAGACAATGTCATTTTGAGAAAAGTAACTGATGCACAGTCAAAATTTAAAGCAACCTACAAATTTTATTTCATAGAAAACATTTAAGCATGCAACGTGTTTATTTTTTGTAATTTGCAGAATCGAGGAACTTCTTTTACAAAATGATAGCCTTGTTCGGGTTGTAAGTTTACATAATACAAAAGTAGCTACAATAAACTGAAACTAACGGGGCTCTCATTGTTTACAGGCCCCTGTGCATTTGCACCCCCTTGCCCCCCCTCAGCGGCCCTGGCGATCTGTGCCAGTAAGTTTTAAATATAACCATATTGGTTGTTGAATGCTTTAGTATTGACTTAAATTGCCTAGTCAATACATAAATTTTTTTTCATATATTATTATAACACTTTGCTACAACTGTACATGTTTCGGACCACCTTTTCAAGGCCCTTGTTCAGCATCAGCATCAAATTAAGAGCAACGTTTTACCAAAAGAACAAATATTTTCCTTCTAAAAATCATTTATAAATTTATAATACTAGAATCTTTTTTATGAATTATCCTTCTAAAAGCATTTTCATATTCAACACTAAAAGCTTTATATAGTAGTTTGGACTTCTGTGCTTGTGGTTTTTCTTTATAAACATAGTTCATGTCTGAGCAACGATTCGTTTGTTAAAATCAGTAAATTGAGGTGTATAAATAATTACAATTGTTTGAAGAACATTCTGATTTTCCAACGTTAGTGTATTGGCTGGACTCCTTGATAAAAAGGTGCTGTCATTACAGCTTCATTCGTCTATGCAGGGCCGGTCGCATTTGAATTGGTCTGGAAATAAGGTGATGTGTAGTTTCCTTAAGGGCATGAAATCCTAGGTCTTAAAATAGTTGAATAGATCCTTGTCCTAATGATTTAGGAACTGGGTAGGTTGTGAGCTGTTGACGAACTTGTGGAAAAACTGAACCCCCTTAGGAAGACTTGCTTGCCTTAACTGTTGCCTGAACTGCTACTAATGCTCACCCGAAACATGTACAGTACAGTAGTAACAAAGTGTTATCTATATATATATAAAAATCATCGCCTCAAAGACTTCCATCGCATCTCATCCCCGACCCCGTTGGAAAACGGGAATAATAAGGGGTAGTCATACATAAGGCACAAAGTTTGTCTGTCTCTCTCTCTCTCTGTCTGTCTGTCTGTCTGTCTGTCCGTTATGTATACAAATCTACACAGTTCCACCGATCTGAACAAAAATTTGAATAACCCTGCGGGTAACCCTGTCAACTTTAAATTTCGGACTGACCACTCCATTCCCTGCATTTAGGCCCATTGGCACAAATCTACACCGTTTCACCGATCTGAACCAAAATTGGTATACTTACCCTTTGAAATCCTGCGAGTAACACTGTCCACTTGAAATTTCGGACAGACCACTCCATTCCCTGCATTTAGGCCCTTAGGCAAAAATCTACACCATTTCATCGATCTGTACCAAAATTTGTATAGTTCTCCTTTGGAACCCTGCGGGTAACACTGTCCACTTTAAATTTCAGACAGACCCCTCCTTTCCCTGCATTTAGGCCCTTTGATACAAATCTACACAATTTCATGATCTGAAGCAAAATTTGTGTACTTAGCCTTTGGAACCCTGCGGGTAACAGTGTCCACTTTAAATTTCGGACAGACCACTCCATTCCCTACATTTAGGCCCTTTGGCACAAATCTATGCAATTTCACCGATCTGAACCAAAATTTGTATGCTTACCCTTTGGAACCCTGCGGGTAACACTGTCCACTTTAAATTGCCCTCCCCACAGGGGCTCACATCTAGTGGGGCGTGGGTTGGCGACCACGGGACCCCAGCTGAGTCCGGCATTGCTTCCACTTACTTGTGCAGGTCTCCTCTCAGTCTTCTTTCCTGTCGACCTCCCTTGGTCAACTCTTGTTCTCTTCCGACCCCGACGGTATTAGCTTATCCGAGGCCTAGGGAGTCTTTCACTTTCCCGCCTTAATTGGCCCTTGTCTCATCTTTCCTGATACCCTCCTTCTGTGAGGGGTCAGCCTTCTTTTTATTTTCCTTTTACCTCCTGCCTTGTTCTCAAGGCCCTTAAGGAGGCAGGGTGTATGTAGCCCCACCACTTCTGGTGCACCGTAGATAATGCTACACCCTCAGGGGCTCACGGCTGGTGAGTTCGGGAGTTGGCGACCCCGAGGGATTCCTGAGCTGGGTCCGTTTTCCCCTTTTGTCCCTTACCTTTGGGGCAGACCTTCTCCCCTCTCCCCTCTCCTCTCCACTCCTCTCCTCTTTTCATTATATTTACTTTTCTCTTTAACATTCCCGCACTGTTTTTGTTACTTGGTTCACCACACGGTAAATTCCCTTCTAGAGTTTTTTTTAGGCATTTTTAATCTACGTTGCTTTTTGTAAGTTTTTTCGATCTAAATTACATCTCGCGATTGTTTTCAACCTCAATTGCATTTTGTAAAGATTGACAATCTAAATTGCTTTTTAGTAAGTCTTTCAATATGGCGGAGGGACCTTTGTAAGTATTTTGAATTTCCATTGCATTTTGTAAGTATTTTCAACCAAAACCACATTTCGCATGAATTTTGAATCTAAATTGCATTTTGTTTGGCGGGCATTTTGCACATATTTTGATTCTCAATTGCATTTTGTGGATATTTTGAATGTAAATTACATTTTGTCAAGTATTTTCAATCTAAATTGCTTTTTGTAAGTATTGTCAATCCACAGGAGTCCTTTGAATCTACCATACATTTTGTAAGCATTTTCAATTTCAATTGCATTTTGTAAGTATTTTGAATTTCAATTGCACATTGTGAATAATTTGGATTGGAACTGGGATATTTCAATCTGAATTGCATTGTGTATTTTCAATTTCAATTGCATTTTGTAAGTGTTTTGAACCTCAATTGCATTTTGTACGTATTTTCGATCTCATTTGCATTTTGTTAGTATTTTGAATTTCAGTTGCATTTTGTAAGTATTTCGACGCTACATTGCATTTTGTAAGATTTTGAATCTAGCCTACGTTTTGTGGGTCTTTTTCAATCTTTTCTTTTTGTGCATCTTTTCGTTCTAAATTCCCTTTTGTAAGACCATATTGTGAGTTGTTTCCATCTGAGTTCCTTTTTGTACGTATTTTCCGTCTCAGATAATTTTGTTCTGGTTTCCATTTCATTATCATTTTTGCTATCACCCAGATCATTAGGGGCCGATAACCTAGATGTTAGGCCCCTTAAAACAACAATTATCATCATCATTAAATTTCCCTGTATACCTATAGTAAAGCCATCATAACTTCCGACTTGACGTTTCACTGCTAGGCTAGAGTTTCGTTCGCTAAATCACGTCATCGCGAACGAAACTCAATTTGTCGTGATATATCGATTTGAATGACTGTCTGTGATTGTCTGGTTAAAGTGATTTTCCTTCTGACCGCTAGATAACTCTAGGGTAACACTGAAACGTCAAGTCGGAAGTTATGATGGCTTTACTATAGGAATAGTGAAGGAAAGCATCCCAAATGATGAACTGAAGACAGTAGAAGAGGAATGGGGTAGATTCAAGAGGACACTAGTAAGGGCGGCAGAAGCAGTATGTGGAAGGACAAGCAACAAGAAGAGACGGAAAGAAACTCCATGATGGAATCAGGAAACAAAAGATATAGTGCAGAAGAAGAATAGAGCCTTTAGGGTGTGGTTCCAAAATAGGACAATAGTACTAAATACGAAAGAAGGGAGTGAAATGAGTGGTGGCTGAGGATAGAAGAAAGTAGATGGAAGAGTGGACAAGGATGATGAAGGAGGATAGTGAAGGTATCTAAAAGGTCCTATATGGGATGGTTAAAAGTAAGAGGAGGAATGATATGACGGACTACGTTCGAATGGTGAACAAAAGTGGTCGAGAAGTAGGGAATAAGGATGAACTGAAGATCATGTGGAGGGAGTACTTTGAAGAACTCTTGAACCCGAATGGTGACCCTGATGAAGAAATAGAGGAACTGGGAACAGAAGAGGACCTAACAAGGAGGGAGGAGGAGGAGGAGGATGCTGTGAGGAAGATGAAAGGAGGGGAGTCACGAGGAACAGAAAAGGACTTAACATGGAGGGAAGTGGAGGACGCTGTGAGGAAGATGAAAGGAGGGAAGGCACCAGGTCTGGATGAGATATGTGTAGAGATGCTGAGAGTGGCAGGAGAGATGGGGATTCAATGGTTATATCGAATAAGGAGGGCTGTATGGAAAGAGAGGAGGACCCCTGAGGACTGGAAGAAGGGAATAATTGTCCCAATCTTCAAGAAAGGTAGCAGAAAGGAGTGCAAGAATTATCGGGGGATTACATTAATGAGCCATTGTGCGAAGATCTTTGAGAAAGTTTTGGGAAAGAGAATTCGGGCAAAAATAGAAGGAAAGATGAGAGAACAACATGGCTTCAGAGTAGGAAGGTCCACAGTAGACCTAATTTTTGCTGTAAGACAGTTGCAGGAAAAACATTTTGAATATGGAATAGACCTACTGATGGCCTTCCTGGACATTGAAAAAGCATATGATAGTGTACGCAGAAGTAAGGTATGGAAGGCTTTGGAGAAGAGAGGAGTAGGAAAGCAGACTATATGGAGGATAAGGGAAATGTACAATGGAAGTATAAGTTGTGTGAAAGTAGGAGGAGAGAGATCAGATTGGCTGGAACAGAAGAATGGCTTGAGGCAAGGAAGTGTACTTTCACCACTACTCTTCATTTAGTGATGGACGATATAATGACCAGAGTGGCGAAAGAAGGATGAAAGTAATGGCGTTTGCAGATGATTTGATGATCTGGGGAAACAAGGAGGAGGAAGTACAGGAGCAGTTGGATGTATGGGAAGAAATTGTACTTGGATATGGGATGAAGTTTAGCGAGTGGATGATCACAACGGGAATAACAATTGGTGGGGAAGAATTGAGGAAAGTAGAGAGTTTCAAGCATGATACAAGAAAATGGATGAAACGACAGAGAAATAAATGAGCGGTGAGGCAAGCAGAATTATTCAGGAAAAGTTTTAGGAGCCTGGTATGGAGTAAGGATGTCCTTCAAAACAGCAGAAGGGTCATATATAGGACGTACTACGTTCCAATCCTGACGTATGCCTCAGAGACCTGGGTTATGAAAGGAAGGGAGCGAAGAAGCAGAATACAGGCTAGTGAGATGAAATTCTTGAGAAGCAGTACTGGAGTGACAAAGGTGGACAGGTTAAGAAATGAGAAGATCAGAGAATTAGTCAAGGAGGGAGCATTACAGGATAGGATAGAAGAATCAAGGCTTAAATGGTATGGGCATGTTAAGCGAATGGATGGGAGGAGGATACCCAGGAAGATACACGAGATGATAATAGAGGGAAAAAGACCAAGAGGAAGGCCAAGAGATAAGTGGCTGAAGGGTGTGGAGCACTGCGTGCGAAAGAAAGGAGAAGGAAGGAAGATTGTAGTTTTACGTGACCGTGAATCTTGTGATTATGAGCCACGAGGCAAGAAAGGAGAAGACTGGGCCAAGGTGGTGACGGAGAGATGGTGGGAAGACAGAAGACGATGGTGAGGCTTATGTTCCAAACAGACCCGGCCAGTGGCTGGAAACTGTTCAAGATGATGATGAATCAGCAATGGACTTGGAATGTTAAACAAGTTGGCTGAATTCACTCCATGTTTTGGGGCGACTTCAGCCACCTTATAAGTAACCGAAGAAACTTAAGTTTCCCCCATCATAGGTATACTTTGTGTACAGATAACGTCTTAACACTAGAAAGACGGAGGGTTCTTTTTTGACCCATATTGGATTTTACAAGAACTTGCATCGTATTTCCATAACTTTGCTTGTGTTTTGTTTCCTATGCGTGGGGCTTCTTCCCCACTCCTCTCTATCCGCTACCCTGTCCCCACTCCACCAACATGAGTCGAGGCTAGAACAATCCTGCCATTCCCAGTTAGGAGCTTGTGAAGTGTGCATTATTGACCGTTTGTTAATTGAGCTATTTGTTGTGTTTATTTTACTAATGATTCGTCAAATATGGACCACAGAAGGTATTTGAGACCGGACGATATTATAGTTTCTTTCCAGGTACTAAGTAAAGATGACTCTGGAGATGAGAGCGGAAACATCAGTTCATCAGACGACGATTATTCCCCACGAGCCTCTCAGAGTTCTTCGTCAGAATGGGAGATTAAAGAGATTGAAAGTAATCCAGCTGACTCGCTAGAAATAGATACTGTTGGGGAACTTGAAAACAAAACAGGCAGAGGTAGTAATGTTTTACAGTTTCTTCATTGTTATGCACAATGTTTACATATTCTTCATATTAATGCCAAAAGTCATGACAGATTTTGTTTTCATTTCACAATTACGAGTTCGAGGTCGTTCACAATATGCTCGAGGGGGGGGGGGGGGGGGGGGCGGATGGGTCAAAGAGAAAATGTTCCAGCCCCGAGGCATGCAGGTCCAGCTAAAGTAGCTTCCGGAAGGCGAAATGAAGAGGTTGCCGCTACTTCTACTGAAGGTGAAGCTCAAAACACAACCCTCTCTCCTGGACAAGGACGTCGTCACCAAGCCTTGGGTAAGAAGCATACTTCATAATTGTTACCTGGTTCCGTGATCACTGCACCAGATGGCACTCGATGGCAAGTTGTGAGTCCCTATGACACTAATGCTAGCAGGTGAGCTCGGCAGAATGTCCTGAGGGAGCAGTCAGGTCCAGCACCGCATGCAAAACGAAATATTGTTGGTGGGTGCATCAGAAGTGCATGGAGACTTTTCATGGATGAATTTATCTTCAAACACATACAGAAATGTATGGAAACAGAGGCTGAAAGGCAGCTTCAATGTAACAACTGGTCTGTGACATTAGATGAACTTGATGCATTTCTAGGTACCGGTATCTGTTATGCTCGTGGGACAACTTGTGCGAGAACTTTGGATTTGAAATCACTCTGGTCCAAAAAATGGGGACTTGCATTGTGTAAGAATGCTATGTCGCGAGATAGTTTTATAGAAATTTTGAGATTCGATATTAGATCCTCAAGGTCGGAGAGACTGAAAACTGATAAGTTTGCCCTGATATCGGAAGTATGGGAAAGGTTTATTTCAAATTGTCCGATCTGCTATAAGCCTAGGGCTTGGAATTATTGATGAGCAACTGTTCCCCAGCAAAACTCGCTGTCGCTTTCTACCATTTATGGCATCCGAGCCCGACAACTGAGGGCAGAAATTCTGGATGGCCGTGGATAAAGAATCAAAATACGTTTTGGATGCATTTCCTTATCTAGGAAAGGATGAACAGCGCCCAGAAAATGTGCGTTTGGGTGATTATCTTGTTGAGAAGTTAATGGCCCCTTTCATAAACAGGGGTAGGAATGTCACTTGCAATACTTTTTTTTACTTCACTGCAGCTAGCTGAAATCTCAGAGATCCAGTCTTCTTGGTACAATAAACCGGGCAAGAGGGCAGGTTCCACCGGAGGTGAAGACTTCTCGAACAGAACTGTATGTCACCCAGGTACTAAAAAGGAATGACATAACTTTGAGTGTTTATCAAAGCATGGTCAATAAAAATGTACTTGTGCTCAGTTCACTTCATGCAGGTGTCCAGGTGGGGACAGAAAGAAAGAAGAAACCAGACACCATAACATGTTACAATGGATCCAAGTGTGGAGTCGACGTTGTGGACCAAATGGCCAGAAAGTATACTGTCAAGCCAGCTGCACGTAGGTGGCAGTTACACACATTCAGTAATGTTCTGGACTTACAGGAATAAATGCTTAGGTGTTGTACAAACAAGTTGCAAATATCAAGATCTCAAGAAGAAACTTTCTCCTGCAACTTGCTGCAACTGTAGCTTACAGCTCCCAGAGAAGAAATAAAAGGACCAAATCTGTAGACGATGATGATAGTGATACAGAACCTCAGTCTGTCCGAAAACACCAGAATTGCCAAGTGTTCAACAAATGCAAGAAGGACATGAAAGGTGGGCATGTGTGTAAGGCATGCAAAAACCTTGCCTGTAAGAGTTGTATTGGAAAAGAGAAAACGATCGTCACCTGTGTAGAGTGTGTGTAAGCTTTGAGGTTGATGATATACTCATTCAGAGACATACTGTACTTCAGACCATTGAAGGATGTGTTCAGTATGGATACATAAGTTCATGAGGATAGAATGCTTATCAGGCTTCATTCTTTAGTTCATATAATACATGGGTTGGTTTTTAATTTTGGCACCTTAGTTATAACTGGATTAATAACTCACTTAGATGGTTCCAAGTTTCACAGGCCCTCGATGTAGTCCCCACTGTTGTGTACAACGTGTTCCCAGCGATGTGAAAGTCGTTGGATCCCGTTGGCACTGCCCAATCTATTGATGGTACGAAGAGAGTGCTCAGCAGCCTGCTTAACGTCTTCAATGGTACGGAAGCACTCCCCGCGCATTGTCATCTTCATCTTCGGGATGAGATCATAGTCGCAGGGATTGTTGTCGGGAGAATATGGGGGGTGATAGAGGACCTCCCAGCCCCAGCGTTCCAACAATGCCGACACAATGCCTGCTGTGTGTGCCCTAGCATTGTCATGCAGAACGATGGGCGGTGTAACCATGTGGTGGCCCCGTTTCCTTCTCAGAGCTCCTCGGAGATGGTCTTGCAGAAACGAACAATAGTACGCCGCATTAACGGTTTGCCCTCGGAGAACAGTATGGTGAATGATCACACCATCCAAATCATAGGCAAGAATCAACATTACCTTCACATTGGTGGGGGTTGGTCGAACTATTTGTTTCTGTGGTGCCGCCACTCGTTCGATTGGCGTTTTAACTGTGGCTCATAAGAACGGGCCCACGTCTCGTCAATGGTTATGATGCGCCGTAAGATGGCCTCTCCTTCGCGCTCATAACGCTGCAAGTGCACACGACAAGCGTCATATCGCGGCCATTTGTGCATGTCGGTTAAGTCATGCGGAACCCATTTGGACGCAATCTTCCTAATTTTCAGTAAGTCCTTCAGGATGTGGAGGACAGTTGAATGCGCCAGTCCGTTATCTTGCTCTAATTGACAAATCGTTACGTTCCGATCCACCTCTACTAACGCGGACACCATCTGTACATTGTCATCACTTACTGGTGGGTGACCAGATCGAGGCATGTGCTCCACACGTTCGCGCCCATCTCGAAAGGCTGCAACCCATCTTGCTACCGTTCTGAACGGTAACACAGCTGCACCGCACGCTTCCTGCAATCCTCGGTGACACTATTTGGCACTGCGACCTCTAGCACACTGAATTTTTATCCACGTTCTCTGCTCCTGCTTGGAAAACATTGCGACTGTCTTTTGCGAGCGCTGTCTCTCGCTAATCTAACAGGCGCGACTGCGCACGAGCGGTGGTGAGGACAGGCGAGGTCATGTGCTCTGAGGGAGGGGATGCAGGGCAGCAACCGTCGGTAAAAGTGGCAGCGCCCAACATTGTTGCAACTTGGCACTGAAGCATTGGCGCTGCACTCGAAATCATGTCTAGTGGAGAGGAGAAGACAGGATGAGGTATGAACCAAGGACCACCTCAGAAAAATGGCATATTTTAAGTTTGGAACTTTCGACTAAATTAGCAGTCCAGATGGAAGAGAACGTTAATACAAGCATTTGGAAAAATTTTCGTCTGAAGAAATATTTTTATTTCATGTATAATGGAGAATATGGTAAATTTTAACCATGAGTGAATGATAGAGATACTGTTCTGGAAAGTCGACACTTTTAACGAGGTGCGCGGTGAGAAACCAGTTTTTGATCCGAGGGGGAGCGAAGGTGGACTTGAGGTCAGACACACGACAGTATCAAGAGTGGGAGAAGCCAACGCGTGTCAGAAGCGCGCCACTTTTAGGCAAGAACCAATCGGAAAATAGTTTGAATACAAAGGAAGGAACAAATATTAAAATCTTTATTTTAATATTTTATAAGAGTGTTGCACATTGAATTCACCAGCAGAGAAAAAGAAATGTAATTGGCAAAACAGATTTTAAATTGAAAGACTGAGTGAGAAGTTATGTATGAATTTGTTAATATTCATAGCGGTTGGAGGCTAGTTGATCAGATTTACGAGGGAAATCTAACCGAGGAGGCTAGGAGACGCTAGCAGACGAGGCTCTTTCTACATGGACCGTCGAGAAGACAAGACGTAAATTGTATTCACTCTTCAGAAGTATTAGACAAAGGTTTTGTGAACTGGAGACTTCAAGATGAAGCAAGTAGTAATGGAAATGAACAATTAATATTACAAGTCAACAGTATTGAGAAAAGTTATTCATCATATTCTAAAAGAAGAAATCTACGACGAGAGAAAACTCTGCAAGTTACAAACTGAACATCGAACACGTAACTACGCAGAACGAAAGTCTGAAGAAGGGAGACTTAAACCATTGGTAATTCAACAATCTAGACAAGAATGAGTAAGAATTTAGGTCGAAGGGGAAGAACTACGACTACAAACAATTGCGCGGTGAGAATGATGTTTTAAATTCACCATGATGGGAAGATAGCACTATACTGAACCAGTGAGATTCAGAAATGACCAGGATGACATAGCAGTATGAATAGCGAACTGCAGACCACCGCAGTTTTCGCTAACATAACGTTGCAAGCTACTACAAGGGAATTTCACGACATGGAGGGCCAGCAGAGCGGAGGCGAGGTCGTGTCATCATCTTGTTCGAGAGTAGTGGGTCGCGAGCGGGAAGACAGCTGGGAACCTGTTTTCGAGACAGCTCACCAGGTCGTTCAACTGTACTGCCTCAAGGCCGAGGTGACATAACACAGCCAGGCTGGAGCAGCACGCAGCATTCCAAAAACCCTACGGTGACGTTACGGGGGCATGGGAGTCATCAGGTCTGTCACCAACGATCTCAGAAAGAAGGTAGAAGAGTGCATTTTTCATATCTGTAGTTAGACTTTGTTAACGTTATTCCAGAATATTGACCGACATATTTGCATTTATTAACCTATGTTATTATTGTATTGAAAGTTTTAGTAAATTTTAGTTATTGCGATAGTTATTTTCATACGTCATTTGGACGTATTTTGAAGTCTTGATCGATGATATTAGACATCGTTAGTATTTTTCATTGTCATTTTTAGAGCGTTAAAATTTTACTTATGAACGATTTCGTTGCGATTGCGAACGTATATTCCGTAGATTTGTTGTAACATTGGAGAACTCCGTAGATTTGTTGTAACATTGGAGAACTCAGTAGAATTGATGATATATTAGAGAATTTTGTATATTTGTGGAAATATTGAAGAACGATAATATATTTGTATTGAAACAAGAGAAATGAAGCACAACTTTGTGAGAAATAAATAAGTAATGTATCAGAGAAAGAATATAGTCATGTGTTTGACGAAAGTAAATAGTTTATTACTTGAAGTGAGGAAAGGAAGGACAGAGAATCCTATAAGTGAAGAGTTGATTCATTTCAGAAACGAAATAAGATGTATAGAACGATAAAGCTAACAGAAATATTCAATATTGGCATTGAGGTAACTCTTGTATGAAAGTAATGTAATGACATTGTAAAACCCAGAATTTTGATGTATGGGAAAGAACATTATGCGATAGTTGAATGCATAACTGAACGAGAAAAGTTATTATAAAATGTTATGGATGTATATTTATCATGAAACGATACTGTAAGATGGAAGGAGAGATATAAATATTTATTATGAACACAAACGTGAGGGAAGGTTATTGTTATTTTTATAACAGACACAAGCAGACTTGAAATTCAGAATTAAGCGATAAATTGTAGCAAAGTAATATGTGAAGCGAAGGAGGAAGTATGTGGATAGTATTTTCACATAGCACGAGATGTATAATCAAAAGCCTCCGTGGCATGCCGGCCTCTCACCGCTGGATCCGTGGTTCAAATCCCGGTCACTCCATGTGAGATCTGTGCTGGACAAAACGGAGGCAGACAGGTTTTTCTCCGGGTACTCCGGTTTTCCCTGTCAAAATTTCATTCCAGCAACACTCTCCACTATCATTTCATTTCATCTGTCATTCATTTAATCATTGCCCCAGAGGAATGCGTCAGGCCTCGGCAGCCGGCACATTTCATATCCTCGCCGCTAGATGGGGGCGTCATTCATTCCATTCCTGACCCGGTCGGAGACTGGAAGCAGGCTGTGGATTTTCATTTCATTCACGAGATGTATAATCGATAGAGGAGTTTGTAGAAGGAAGTGAGACGTATTCATGAACGTTATTACAGTTGTAATTTCTAGTAGGAATACTAAATATCATACTTTGATGAAAGTAGTTGATATGGAACTGTAGAAGTTTGTGAACGTGCTAAGAAAAAAAAGGAGGTTGATGAAATGCATTTGTATTGATAAAGGCATAACTAAAGACGCGATAATATGCAACGTGAGTAATTGAAGAAATGTTTTGTAATATTTTGTGGTGAGCAAGAGAAGTCATATTTTGTATTTGGAGGAGATAGGAGTGTGGGAGTGAGGATTCATGCCACACACACTCGATTTTTGGTTGAAGAGCTTATCTGAACAGTCGTGCATTGTTAGTTTGTTTTATTATTAATTATTGAAATACCAGAGTTGTACACTAAAGTGATGAAACATTAACTTCACTGTTCGTATTTATGATTCACTTGGAATTGACACACAAACACCTATTTTGACTAGTTTATTGTGTGAGATACGCAGAAAGACGGTGATACACGTAAAGAAAGATTGTAAGACAGGAGGAAAGTGATGAGATGAACTCTAATGAATTAGAGACAGTTATTTTTATATCGTGCGGGACGCAATTATGTATAAAATGTAAATACGTTATTATTTTAGTATTAATTATTGCTTTTATTATATTTAGGAACATAAGATTTAAAATTGTAGACTTGAACGATTGTATTATGTAGGGAGTATATTTGTTGCGATGAGCGTTAAAGCCTAATTTTAGTAAACAGGTAGGACAGACACTACTGTCATTAATTAAATTCTGTGTTTATTTAAATATTGTTAAGCAAGAGATACTTGTTGCAATAGTATAAAGATGCAAGGAAGACACTTATTAAGCGCATCAGGCCTAAGTGAGGCACAAATAAATATTTTATTTTATTCTTGGTGAAGGGAACATAATTTTTGTCATGTGATATTTTATTATTAATAAATGGCAAGAACATTTTTATTCTTGCTGAGTTTTTTAGAACTGTTTCTTTGATTCAATGCTTAATTACATTAGAACGATACCGCTAGCTAGATGCACACAGATAATCGTGGACTTATCTTAACGCCCGAGAGCCGAGTTGCTCGTTAATGCTCTACTTTTTTTTGTTTATATTTTTTGTACTGTATGCAACTAGTTAGTAGTATAGTTAGAGATGTATATGTGTGTTCCTACGGTTCCCTAGTCGTCAGTCCGGTGAGAGTTGTTCAACTCATAGCCGCGTGTTGACATTCTCACGATCCTTTTACCATCTGTGCGGATTTGGGACTGTGCTCTAGAGGAATTCGGGCGCAGCGTCAAAACTAAAAAACCAACCCATGTATCTGATTGTAATGTTTAGTTCATTTTTCTGCGTTTTTGATACGACTGTATGGTTGGAACATCATATTTCGTATACTATTCAATCAGGAAGATCATTGGTATTTATTTTCATTGTAAAACATATACAGTATACATATGTATTCACAAATAATAGAATAAAACTTATAGCCCGGTAAAATTAGACAAATCGAAGGAAAAAAATCCCGGAGTTTTGAAAATTTGTATAGTTGTTCCTTGGTATCCGAATTTCAAGAATATAAAAAGTCCTTATGGGTGGGGGGCGAGCTCGAGGGAGGGGGGCCCTTTATAGGGGCCCCATTTTAGTTTTTCGCTTGTATCTCAGTAACTATCACTCGTAGCGACAAGTTGTTCGAATAAAACATAAAGCTAATAAAATTTACTGCAAAACTGGTCCTTTGCTGTTTTTATGTAGGACTAATACTTTCGGAGTTAAGGGGCCGAGAAAGTACAAACATTTCAAAAAATCGGGATTTATTTATTATAATGAAACAATAAAGTGTCAGGGTCGTTTATCAATCAAGCAGTCATCTTTTCAGGGTCGTCAATCTCATCTTCGTCCATGCTTGTGTCATCTACAACTGGAAGGCCATTGGTGCAGGCTCCCTCGCAGTTTCCACACACTGTTGTGCAGTGGATTCCTGCCTTGCGTCACCCACAACGCGTCCCACAACCTGTCGCACATTTGCAGAAAATTGTGTTGAGGACGGAGGCAGGGGCAGCAGATTCCATTCTCCATTGTCATAACAGGTCGAAGATTTCTATCGTCGCCCCTCGCCCAACCTTGAGCCCATTTTCACCAATGTTTTCATACATCTCCAGCGAAAGGACACCTAATGTGCCAACGTCTTGAGCAGAGGGGGATGTTCTCATCCTTTCTATCGGCAGAGCAGGAGGAAGCATTCGTGCTGGGGTGTGGCACTTTATGCCGCCCATGCTGTGGAATGTTTTAAATTCGTCGAATGTGGCAACGTTATAGTCAGCATTGTCAAGCACATACTGGCCGAAGACACCTGGTGGTATGAGTTGTTGGGGATTGTGAATGGCAGATACCTCCAACATTTTAGCATCGTTATATGAGGCACTTAACCCAAGATTTGCCAGCAAGTTTATCAAGCACCAAATTTCCGATGTATAAAGAAGGCAATACCATGCATGATAGGGGAAACAAAAGAACGAGTGCGTAGAGCGCTTATGATGGCATGGGAAAGAGACGAACTTAAAAGTGCTTCCAAGAAAACAGGGAGAGTAGAAGGGACCATCTGATCTGCCTCATCAAGGAAACCATCATTTGCGGGGTAACGACTAGTGTCGTAAGCTTGACTCTGTATGTCTCTTTTTATTATAGCAGCTGCAGTTCGAAAAACTCTCAAGCGTTCTTCTTCTGCAGTTTTACTCCTCGAACTGGAATCATACCACGATGCGTTCAAAATTTTGTGACCCACTTCCCGAAAGCAAAGCACAGTCTTGTGCTGGGAGTGCAAGTGGGTGATATTAAACGATTACCATATGTCACCTTCAGCTTATCTTTGACTGTTCTCATCGATGGCTTTTCCCCAGTTATTGCGTCCATCACCTCATCCAGGGAATACTGACAGTCATCTTTGTCATTGAGAAAATTGTATATCTCTTCCATTGCACTTGCCACATAATAATTGACAGGACGCCCTCTTTTCTCAACGGTTGAACGTTTTCTTGAAAATAATTTTTTGCAGCAGTTGTCATGGTAAATAGCATCAGCTGCAGCCAAATCACTGACAATACTGATCCGTTTTGATACTTGGTGTCCCCATTCGTCCTCCCTTTGAGTGGCAGCATCCAAAATGTTTTGCTTCATCTCTGGGCTGCGTACATTGTAGACTTGCTGACGTTGGTCCACAGGTTTTTTCTTCTGTTTCTGATGAAACTCATCATCAATCAGTTGACAGCAAAAGAAACACTTGGCTTTGAAATCAAATTCAGGTGCACTGGAGCGCCGAGATCTTGCTTGTGAGGTCGATGGCTCGTTTCTCGAAAAAACAGCAATGGTGTTTGGTCTGGTATAATTTTTCCGGCAGGAAGTGTGAACAAGTCCGTCGGTTTCGTTTTTGAATCGGTCCTTCTTCCCATCGTGTCTTGCAATGCTGGCCCTCAGTAGCCCTTGCATTCCCCTTTCACCAACAACCCCGGCGTCTATAAAAGCCACGGTAGTTAAAAGGGACGTAAGACCAATAACATTATTATTATATTCAACAGTCTCATCACAAATCAAACACCTCTCAGCCATTATAATGAGGCGAGAGTGGAATTACACGGACAGTGAATGCTCTTCACTCATGTAATTCTTTACTTGTTTCCGAAACAAACAAACAAACAAACAAACAAACAAACATAATATGCTGCCTGTTACCATCCTTTGTTTTAAAAAAACTGGTTGTTATTGCCATGACGACAATGTTTAGCTTTTCTCAGTAAACGAAATTAACCACCAGTTAATTTTTAACAATCGTTGGTGACAGGCAGCCTTAATATTATATCTGAAATACTCATAAGAAAGGCATATAACAATGAGAATGTGAATAAATCAAGATTTTTGAAATGTAGGTACTTTCTCGGCCCCTTAACTCCGAAAGTATTAGTCCTACGTAAAACAAGCATAGGACCAATTTTGTAGTAAATATTATTATCTTTAGGTTTTATTCGAACAACTTGTCGCTACGAGTGATAGTTACTGCGATACAAGCGAAAAACTGAAATAGGGCCCCTACAAAGGGCCCCCTACCCATAAGGACTTTTTATTTTCTTGAAACTTATGTACCAAGGAACAATTGTACCAATTTTCAAAACTCGGGGATTTTTTTTTCCTTCGATTGGCCTCGAGTTGTATAATTTTGCTAGGCTATATTATACAGTATATCATTCAAGGGTCATTTTTGACCCCTCCGTCTTTCTAGGTGGTGTCAGTCCCTCCGTCTTTCTAGTGTTAAAAAATTCACAGTTGTGTGTAATGTTATGCACAAATATTATCATAATCATAATCAATTTCCGTTTTTCAGCCTAAGCCGGGTCGGAGGAAATATGACACCCCTCCACTTTACTCTGTCTGTCCACCATCCTTCCTCAACCACTTAACTCCACTCCCGGTTTCTTTCTCTCACACTGTCCTTCACCAAATCCTTCCACTGTAATCAAGGTCTTCCTCGTTCTCTCTTTCCAGTCATCCGTCTCTCCATCACTTGTTTTGGCATTCTTTCATCATTCATTCTTTTCTCACGTCCATACCATCTCAATCTGTTCAGTTCCAGTTTATCATTCAGCTTCTGTGCATTCACTTCCTTTCGAATGTGTTCATTCTCACTCTATCTCTCCTAGTCTTTTGTACTATGCTCCTCAGGAATTTCATTTCGGCTACCTGTATTCTACTTTCTTCTCTCCTCGTCATTGGCCAAGTTTCTGTTCCATACGTCATTATTGGTAAGTAATAGGTCTTGTACATTACTTCTTTAGCCTTCAGTGGTATGTCTTTATTCCAAATGAAACTCCAAACCTAATGATAGAAAACACTCCCACATTGTATTCTCTTGTTGATGCTCCATATCCAATCTTGCATTTTATTTCAAGTGCTCGACTACTTCCAGATCTACATCTCCAATTTTAACCATCCCTTTTCCTTCTTTCTTTTTTCTTGGCAGTGCCATTGTTGTCTCACATTTCTCTACGCTGATTTTCATTTCCCATTTCTCAATATTTTTCTTCAGTACATCCAGCTGTTCTTGGACCACATTCTCAATCTCTCCCCAAATCAGAACATCATCAGTAAATAGGATTATGTTCATTCTTGTAACTGTGTACGCTTCCTTTGTTGCCATATAATTCACAATTCGTTTCTTAAAAACTTGTTTGTCTTAAGCATGTAACCATTGAATGATATGATCAAAGAAATTTCTTGATGTATAATGGTACAAAAGATGAGCTTGGTAATTAAATATCATGAAATCGCAATCTATATATAGCCTAATTTATGCAAACAAATGTGAAGTTTATCCTTCTCAAAATACAGTGTTTTCAACAATTTTTAGAAAATATCTGAACTATCGTAAATATGTTTTGTGCATTGTTGACTGGGAATCAAAGCTCTCTCACAACACCACATTCTAGTCCTGCATTTATCATCACTGACTATGTATATGTAGAGGACAGCATCTCTATTCAAGACATGCTTTTCTCCTGCTTTAAAGGGTGGTTTTCGAAACAAAATATTCATAAATATCTTGCTGAATCAATATTTTATTTTTTGAAATTTCTTTTAAAGCATTCTTGGTATAAACAGGGTTGCAATGGCAATAATCTGGTTTGTGTATACATATTCGTGACATAGCCGAAGTTACCCTGAAAATGCACAACTTTTATTGTGGAACTGGCCCTTGGAATATTGTAATTCAAAACAATTTATCAGATTGTTTTGGTTAATTGCCAGATGTTCATGCCATTAGACTACATAAGCTATTAGAATGAGATTAAATGCTGAAGCTGGAGAACAGTTTGTTTCCAAAAAATAGTATGTTCCAAGAAAGAGATTATATGACTCAATACGGTAATAAGGCCATCAAAGTTCTTCTACCTAATGAGCTCTGACAGAGCATTCTGCTGTTTCAACTAATTCATCTTTAACAATATAGGAGAAAACAAGTGTTTCCATGCATCAATAGCTGAATGTGCCCAAGGTGGAAAAAGCTTCCCCGTATGATATGATTAATTCTTAGCATTTATGAACAATAGTAGTAATATAAAACAGGATATCAACACTCATGGTTTCATGCCCATAAAATGGTATTTTTGTGAATAAAAGCACAATACATTACCTTCAGCATTTTTAATGAACAAAATTAACAAAACATAAAACCACTTCCAATCTCCTCCTGCTATTACCTGAAATAATCTTTGTAATGTTAAAAATACCGATCTTTATATGGATTTTGCTTGTGTGTTTGTAGGACACAAAAGGATGGGTGTTGGCAGTAGAGTGACTGTTGGTGCCATTGCAGCAGTTCTCTCTTCATTTCTCCTGTTCTTTGGCTGTATATGGTTCTCTCGACGCTACCACAGGTCGTGTTACTCAGCCGAATTCAGCAATCCTAGAATTGCAAGACTGGTCCAATTGCCAGCAGCATTGCATGCAGGCTTTGATGAGGAAGGAGTCCAGCATAGGGACGAATCACTTAATCATGCAGTTCCTCCCCCCGAACCTTCATCGGGTGCTCCTGCAATCACGCCAGATAAGGATCTACCTCCATCTTACGAGTCGCTCTTTCCTGGCAGATAGTGGGAGTAGGCCAACTCTGTTTCTCATAGAAACCTGAACTGCCTATTAGAACTTATAATATGAGATACAGAGCTCAAACCTAGCAATCTCATTATGAGTTTATACTTCTAGAGAAAGTGAGTGATTGGCACTTAATGTAATTCAAAGATTCTACTTCAATATCCTTTTTAATAATTTAACTGTACAGGTTGCAAGAGGTATGAGTGTGCAATGTTAGTAAGGGAATGACTGCAATGGGAGTCAAGATGAAAATGTGCATCAAGGAACACACTCCAGCTGTTGTCAGACGTGTCCAAATTTTTCATTGCACAAAAATGTTGCACTCTCTTATCTCGTATACACTGTACTAACAATCATTTTATGTTCAAACGATGTAGTATTTATGAAAGTGAACCACAGAATTATTGAGCTTAATGTTGTGAGCCATTCAAGTCTACAGCACTTCATTATATCACTTGTGTATGGTGTTCTTGGATCTGGAGATCAGGTTTCTAACTAATAATATCAGGTAACCACGAAAGTAGTAGGCCACACTTGCTCTGTATATTATAGGACATGTGATCTTACGTATAATTACGGGTACTAACAAATAACAAATGTGATAGACCTTTTTTTTATTGTTGCTTCAAGGTCAGGGGCTAGGCACTTTTTTATTATTGCTTCAGTTAGGGCCTAGGCACATTTCATACCTGCCAACTTTTACATTTTTTTTTTCTTTTTTTACATTTATGGAATTGCAGTTTGTTTTACGGATAAACCATAATCTTTATATACACTGACCAGCAAAAATGTGGAACACTTTAATTTTTTATGTAATTTCTTAATTTATTCCACTAAAATGTATCGGTTTTCCAATATTTGCATTATTCATGTAAATTTAGATGGTTGGCAACAGAAAATACCGAATCATGTTTTACAACACGCTTTAACTCACAAACTTCGTTACATTTTGCAAATCTTACAATTTTCTATTTTTTAGTAATGCTCTTTTGGGCTGGTGTTTATCAAACGTATTGCCAAACAAAACAGTATTAATGTTTGCACTGCACTGCAAGAGAACACTGGTCACTAAAAACGGGTGTTTCCACCTTTAGCGTCTATGACAGCTTGTAAACGCTCAGGCATACTGTTCACAACTCGTCGAATGGCATCTGCCGGGATGCGATCCCATTCCTCCAGCAGCAATGTTCTCAGTTGTGCCAATGTGGTGGGGTCATGCTGTCGGACGTTCCTTCCAAGCGTATCCCATACATGTTCAAGTCAGGACTACGAGCTGGCCAGTCCAGTGTTTGAATCTCCACTTCCTGCAGATATTGTACAACACAGCGAGCAGTATGAGGGCGGGCATTATCCTGCATCAGCATGAAATTCTGACCAATGAAAGGCGCAAAGGGCATCACATGGTTCATCAGGATCTCTTCGATGTACCTTTGGGAATTGAGCGTCCCATGATCGATGCACACCAACTCAGTGCGGGCCATAACGTTGATGCCACCCCACACCATAACCGAGCCACCTCCAAATGGAGTCCTGGAGGAGAAAGCAACAGGGCTGTACCTCTCCCGGCGCCCTCTCCACACTCTTTCTCTTCCATCAGGAGATCTAAGGTTAAAGCGACTCTCATCAGTGAAGAGAACAGAGGCCCACTGCTCGTGGGTCCATCCCAGATGCTGCCTTGCGAAGCGAAGACGCGCCTCTCTGTGATGCCGTTCGAGTGCGGGTCCACGTGCAGGTCTCCTGGACGAAAGATGAGCTTCTTCAAACCTTCTTCTTACTGTTCGCTCACTCACTCTCACATTTCTGACATTTTCCAGTTGATTTCGTGCCTGAACTGCTGTGGTATGCCAATCACGCAGAACTTGGAGGGTGAGAAATCTGTCATCCCTGGCACTTGTGCTTCTTCTACGGCCTGACCCTCGTCTCCTGTCGTATGTTCGGAGCTCTCTGTAACGTTGCACTGCACGATGTATGCTACCGAGAGATGATCCAATGACCTCAGCAACATAACGGAAGCTGCGGCCATCCTCCACCAATGCAACTGCCTGTGCAGCTTCTTCACGGCTAAGAGGCATGTTTTAGTGTGAACTGCAAATGGATAACTTGCTAAAATGTGTGAATATGGTTCACACGTGTTCAACAAATGCCAGTTGTTATCCCTAGAACAACAATAAGCGAGCGGCAACACTCATAAACCTTAAACGCTTCCAGTCCGCTTCCCGCCATAAAACCATTAAGATAGGCTCATCGAGGATTGGGGGTAATTGGTGGTAATAAACCACCCTAAGAAATGTCATATTATCAATTTCTATTCACGGATGTTTCAGATGTTTGTTCTAATGCATGAAAAGCTTTTAAAATGTGATTAAATCTTTTTCAAGGCTAGATTTATACTATTTATATTACTTTTTTTAACTATTCCACTTTTTTTGCCGGTCAGTGTATATAATTCTTCGACACGTGTGTATGTGACTGAACTCCTCCTAAACGACTGAACAGATTTTGATGGAATTTGGTATGTATATTAGGATGGGTCCATGTATGGTTTAGATTCACAATCTGACCCGGTAGGTGGAATGAACACAATTTTAGAACCACAATTTACACACAATTTTAGAACCACAATATACAGTCAAAAACAGTCGTCATGGAAACCACTAGCCTTGGCCTTCGTGAAAGCTGATGTCTTTGGACGGTTTGTCTCTGCACATTAGAGCCACCTGGTCACAACCTGTGCAACTACCGCTATTACATACACTCCGCCTGTGGCGAAAAGTTGTATTTTATACCAAAGGTGGCAGTGATGTCGAATTCTACTGTTTGTCTCTGCCCGTTAGAGCGTTTCAAAGTCCCGTATGTGTTCATATACTATTCACCCGATTGCCATGAAACTTGGGTGATATGTTGAGTGAGCTCCAGGGAAGGTGTTTGGCTTAGTAAATCCATTTTACAATAGATAGTGCACGAATAGATTCAACAAATGAGCGACGACGCGCGAAGCGTTTCAAAAAGGTCCCGTGTGCATTCAAATACCATTCATCCGATAGCGATGAAACTTGGATGAGATGTTGTGTACACTCCAGGGAAGGCTTCTGGCTTAGTAAATCAATTTCACATTAGGTAGCGCACGACTAGGTTCAACAAATGAGTGACGACGCGCGAAGCGTTTCAACAAAATCCCGTATAAGATTATATTCCATACATAGATTGAGATGAAACTTTGATGAGTTGTTGTGTACACTTAAGTGAAGGCTTCTAACTTAGTAATCCATTTCACAGGAGGTTGCGCACGAGTAGATTCAACTAATGAGCGGCGACGTGCGAAGCGTTTCGACAAAGTCCCGTATGCGTTCAAATACCATTCGTCCGATTGCGATGAAACTTGGGTGAGATGTTGCGTACACTTACGTGAGGGTTTCTAACTTAGTAAATCCATTTTACAATAGGTAGCTCACGAGTAGATTCAACAAATGAGCAACGACGCGCGAACTTTTAATCAAAGTCCCGTATGCGTTCATATACCATTCATCCGATTGCAATGAAACTTGGGTGAGATGTTGTGTACACTTACGTGAGGGTTTCTAACTTAGTAAATACATTTCACAGGAGGTTTCGCACGAGTAGATTCAACAAATGAGCGACGACGCACGGAGCGTTTCAATAAGGTCCCGTATGCGTTCAAATACCATTCGTCCGATTACGATGAAACTTGGGTCAGATGTTGTGTACACCCTACGGAAGGTTTCTGGCTTAATAAATCCATTTTACAATAGGTAGCGCACGAGTAGATTCAACAAATGTGTGACTGCATGCGAATCATTTCAACAAAGTACCGTATGCGGCCACATACCATTTATGAGATTGCGATGAAACTTTGGTGAATTGTTGTGTACACTCCAGGAAATGTTTCTGTCTTAGTAAATCCAGTTTTTAATAAATAGCGCTCGAGTACATTCAACAAATGAGCGACGGCGCGCGAATCGTTTCCACAATGTCCCGTATGCGGTCATATATTTCATCCGATTGCAATCAAACCTTGGTGAATCATTGAGTACACGCCAGAGAAGGTTTCAGGCTTAGTAAATCTATTTTGCAATAGGTAGCGCATGAGTAGATTCAACAACTGAGTGACGGCATGCGAATCGTTTAAAGAAAATCACTTATGCGTTCATATGTCATTCATCCGATTCCGATGAAACATTGATGAGTTGTTTTGTACACATCAGGGAAGGTGTTCAACTTGGTAAATCCATTTTACAATATTGGTAGCGCACGAGTAGATGTAACAAATGAGTGACGACGCGCGAAGCGTTCCAACAAAATCCTGTATGCGTTCATATACTATTCATCGATTGCGATGAAACTTTGACGAGTTGTTGTGTACACTTACCTGAAGCTTTCTAACTTAGTAAATCCATTTCACAGTTGGTAGAGCACGAGTAAATTCAACAAATGAGTGACAGCGCACGAATCATTTAAACCAAATCCCGTATGCGTTAAATGCCATTTATCCATTTGCGATGAAACTTTGGAGAGTTGTTGTGCAAGCTCCAACGAATGTTTCTAAATTAGTTAATTCAATTCACGATAGTTTAGAGGCAGTTAACAGAAATTGAAAACAATATTGTGTATCCAAAAGCACTTCAAGAAACAAAGTTACAACACTTTCTTTGATTGGCAGGACAACTTCTGCCGGGTCAGCTTGTAGTTTATAATTTTACATACTAAGATCCCCTTTTAAAAATTTGCACCAGGATGAGATTTCATAGGCTGCTGATACATGATGTGTAAAGATACGAGAAAATAGCATTTTGAAATTGATTTTGTTGCACCTTCATTTTGAAGAGTAGAATTTAGATTTTTTTAAATTAGCATTTTGTAGCATTTAAAAGTTCCCCACCAGGTATGATAAAACTTCAACAGGTTCAAAATTAATATGCTCTGAAACTATTATTCAAACATGCGCAGTATTGGATATACCTGTATGCGTGTTTCTGATAAACGTCATAAGCATTTAATATAATAATGTGATACTCATACTTAACTTCAGGTAAATACCATACAACGGATAATTAACTAAATAATGGAGGCCAGAGGTAAGGTGCATTGAATTTCTATTTGCCGGGTGGTTAAATGGCACTTCTTGACTAACCTCAGAAGACAAGTTACTAAAAGAAATGACTGGAACTTGGCAAGGAGTCACTAGGGAAACCTCTCCAAAGGATTTCATAGACATCACACAGAATTTGAACCAATTCGTCCACCGAGCCCTGGACAGCCCGGTATTGTTGTCATTCCACCTGCCACACGGTAAACTTCTTAAGACAAGCATTGTAGCCTGACCACAGCTCGCTTTTTTCTAACAATCGGCACCTTCGTATCGGTGACCTAAAACAACTCTCTGCCGGCCCTCAATATTCTCTCCATCTCACTTGTGGAGTTAGCACCGTACCAATAACACCAGCAGCTCAGGGTAATTTGAGTTGCTGCACAACACCTGATATTGTTGATTGCATAATGAGACCTTTGTATCTCTTCAGCATAGCTCAGGTACCCTAGTCTCCTGTCATACAACCAACCAACAGCACTTGAGCTCAATCTTCCCAAATGGCCAAGCTGATGCCTTTATTTTCAGAGATCTCACATTTCTGAAAAATGTTTGGTGTCAAGTTTCTACACTTCTTTAATACTGATATTGGGATTTTAGTACTTCTAACACTCCCTTATTAAAAAAAAGAAAACACACAACAGGAGACTTAACACTGCTGCCAATGCAACTTTTATAGGCGAATGTTGACAATCCTGTGAACTTTGTAACAGTGCATCTTTTATGTCTACTCCCAAGATTTAAATGATCACACGTTATCAGTCTCAAAAGTTTTCTTAAGTTATGTTAAACAGAATATGCAAACATGCAATTACTGATATACCTTTTTGCGACTCTTGCCTGGCCATCTGTGAAACAGTATCCGAATTCAAGGAGAAATCGCTGGATGACATGAAACATAACCTATAATTCACACATTGTAGCATAGAGAATACTTTCATCATATTAAACAACATTTCCCAAAACTATGAGAACGCCAAACAATCATAGTCTATTCATATCACGATACATACTTTACAGTTTTATTTATAATGGTCAAATACTAGAAATGAGGGCTGGCGGGATAAAAAAAAAACCAATATAAACATAACCTCATTACTGTCATTTTTAAAAAAGATTCTATACTAACGATTAGAACATTCCTTTTATTAGCAGGACCAAATGAAACTACAAAATAATTTCTCCAAAAACATTCTTTTATTGGCGATAAACAGTGGATATCATGCAGCAAGAACAGCAGCTATTTTCAAATTGATTTAAATTTTCAACTTCCGTAATCTATTGTTTTCACGACAATAATCCATGTTTGTACATATCGATTATTACTCGTAAATATTGATTTAGCTAGTATTTCCATTGCTAGGAACTCGCAAATTTCAAATTGCGGCGCGAAAATGTTGTAATAAAACATATTCAATTTTTTTCGGTAAATTTGGGCACTTTTCGCATTTATGGGAATAATTCATAAGAACCCTTAGTTATCACACTTTGTCGCACATTCTGTTTTGCAAATTCTGTGTATACATAGTCATAATAGTTACCAAATAGTTGAAAAACGAGAAATAAGTAAAATTTTAATTTATCGCAGTTGTGATTTTTCCCATATCTCGAATGATGTGTGACCGGCAAATATTCAATACATCATTCTAATAAGTAATTTTTCAATTGTATCAGTCTATGTGCTATCTGATAATTGCATCTGTTTTCTAGTCACTGGATCAATATATACCATATATTTTATTTTATTTTTTATTTTTTGCCCTCTCGTTTGAAAGATTGGTTCGTTCTAGTAGTGATTTTCGTTAATTTGCTCTTCATCACAAATTGTGAAACTGAGATTATCAAATAACTTGAACTATGTCATGGCTTATTTTGTGTTATAGTCGTGCGGTTTAACAGTAATCGTGAGTAGTGTAGCAGTTAAAGAAGGTGGAAATGATTCTAAATAGGCTCAGATGTCAAATATCAGTGCAGCTGATGGACATCACAAATAAAATACGATGTCCAAATTTATGTTTTCTATTCTCACCATATCACATAGTAATGCATAGTGTGAAAGAATATTTAGCCTAGTTTAGTAGAATAAGGCCGGCCCAATGGTGTTGGTGTAGCGCGCCTGCCACTCACCTGGAGGCTCTGGGTTCAATTCCCGGCTCCGTCTGGGATTTTAGAAACTGTCGTGAGGGCTGGAACAGGGTGCACTCTGCCTCGTGAGGACAATTGAGTAACTGTCTGATAGCGAGGTGGCACCCTGTGGGTAGATTATTAGCTTGGGAATAACCTGACCCCCAAGGGAAGATGAAGAAGAAAAGAAGTGGGTTTCGGACTGGAGAAAAAGGATGGAGAAATAGGAAGAGAGTCTGACATAAGTTATAACTTTAACTTTAAGTACACTCAAAGGCAGCTGCCACTGTAAATCCACTTTCCGATACCTAAAGTGGGTAGGGACCTGGACGAAGCTAACAGGAAACGCAGCTGGAACTTGGGCTATTCGCAAGCAAGCTGCTATAGCGAATTCCCTCTCAAGCATAAATTTACCTACTATGGGGAAGGGTAGTGGTCTGGCAAGACAAAGAGTAACAGATCTACTGTGTATCCCTTCAAAGGAGTTTGTTTTAAACAAATATTTTGAAGAATGCAAATAATTTGAATCAGCCATGATGTTTCAGTTCTTGAAATTGTAGAATTTCTAAAAAGCGACCGAATGTTTCCAAGAAGGATAGGGATGAAGCAATTATACCCTTGAGAATAATTTTGGTAAGAGCACCAATAGTTGCATTTAAGAATAGCTAAGCTTTTACCCAGCAAAGCGCCGACTAAAAGTTTAGACAATGAGAAACACTTAAATTTGCAATACCAACCATAAGTTGTAGAGAAAATCTCAACAAGCAGGAAGCTGGAGTAGCGAGCTATGCTTGCCTTACTGGCCAGTTAGAATTAGCTATCAAAGCTAAGAGAGGCTTTAATAAGTTTATAACTAAGAGTTTTTGCTCAAATGCAACAAAAAGTGGAACCGTTATTAATTTTATTTGCGAGGTTTTTAAAGTTAGGCCCATAGGAAGAGTAAGGAAAGACAGGATCTTGCCTAAGCGTTATTTTTGAGAAATGATAAAATCAAAAGAATAAATCTTGATTTATTTAACAATGCAAAAAGAAGTAATTAATATAACAAATATATAATTTTGATTTTGTAAACAATTGGGGTCGCAGACCTCCTAAATCATTTAAAGCTTGCACCAGGCAATTGACAATTTTTTGGTTTTAAACCTTTTATATGTGCTAAAATCTTCGTAAGATTTTGAAATGGTGTTAAGATTAACAAATTGGAAATCTAAAGATAATTAACGTAATTAAAGTTAAATAATAAAGCAAGTACAAGAAGAATACTTTAAGTATTTCTAGAAGGGTAGAAATATGAACAAATAACAACTTCGAAAGTAACAACAACAAAAAAGGGAGAAATGAAATAGAAGTTTCTATAACTTCTTAGGTTAATGCAGAATTACGTTTAGAGGTTATACAAAATAGGGCAGGTCTCTTATTGTGAAACCTGTAGAGAAAAATTAAGCAGAAGTTTCTAGAACTTCTACGTTTAAGTGGGGGTCACGAGAAAAATAGGGCAAATTTCCCTTTCGTGAAACCTAGGGATAACTCACTTTTGAGTAGAAAGAATTGGATTCCCTCATTAGAAGGGAGAAACAACATATTTTAAGGCGTGTACTAGACACGAAGTTATACAGACATTAATTAGTGGTAAATGGTGCAATATGGATGGGCACTTACTGAGAGTGACACCTCATTGAAAAAAGACCTAGAGTTACAATTTTATTACTCTAGTTTGTTAGTAAAGGGTTTGAGAAAGATCAAATGGGATTGTGGAAGAGTGTTCATGGCCATATTTATTGTACTCGGACGATCGCGGCGCGGATGGAAAAGTTGAACAGGCACTGTTTTCACTATAGTCTGTTGATATAGTTGAAAGTTCACTGTAGTAGCACAAAAAGTTTATAGAAAGAAAAGTTATTGCAGTTCTGTAAAAGTTGAGTTTTAGCTTGAGAGAATTATGAGTTGTAGTTTCTATAGGCGGCAGTTAAATACGGCTGAAAATATCCCACGTAGGAAGACAATGTATGTGGATTAGAAGTTTATCCCACATAAGTTTCTCAGTGAAGAAAAAGTACTCCCATATCAATGTGGAAAATACTTGACAGTTTAACTGGTAGATAGTCTGTTTGTTCGGGAAAGTCCAGAGCAATGATGACTGTTGAAATGGGTAGAAAATCCCTCGGCGGAAAACTAGATTATATAGACAGTGGGTATTTTAGAAATATCCCTCGATGTGAGATAGCATCTCAGAAAATCTGTACAAGGAGTACTATTTCATTTTGAAAGTTAAACTTGATAGTTCGAGTTTGATCAAGAAGATCTCTTGAAAGCAGTTATTGTATCACATATAGCAATTATCACTGTCTATAAAATCCAAATAAAAGCATTTAGCTTTTTAAAAGCGATGAGAATGTGTTTAAAACATGAAGTCTGTACTTATCTTTGCTTCATGAAGAAGGCGGTGTTGCTGTTGACTGTTGATTTTAAAACTCGAACATGGCGTCGAATTTAAAAGTTTGCCTCTCGAGTAGGGGAGGCGAGCTTTAGTTAAGCTCCAACTGACTGGTTTGACTTCAGACGCACAAGTGAGGCCAGCTCAACGAAGTGCGGAGAGACCAGGGAAGGGAAAAAGGTGGGGGTAGGAGACAAAAGGAATGCACATAAGAATAACCAACATTACAGCAATAAATTCTCTTGATGAAATGGTCTTCAAAGAGTTGATAGCAGGCGTCACTAGCGAAGCCGGGTGGGTGAAAAAGTAGACGAAGTCCTCTTGATCACGGAGATGATAGCTGGCGATAGAGACGAGATCTGGTGGCCAGATTGGTAAGGAAGTCCTCTTGTACAGGGAAAAATTGAGGAACTTCAGAGATTCGCTGCTAGATGACGCTAGGTGGGTCATGGAAGATATATATCTAGAACAGACTTACAGGTAGTGTAAGCAAAATATACCAACAAAGAGAAATCAGGAGATCACTGTTGGTGTTAGCGAAAAAAGAAAGGGATGAACTAAAGCAAAGAGAAGCAAAAGCTTACTCTGTCTTACTGTGTATTCCAAAGAATACACCAAGCTGGGAGGGGGAAACACCAACAGAGAACAAAAGACATGAAATTAAGAACTGAAAGGTAAAGGAGCAATTAAAGACAGTGGTCTTTTAATATGCCCATTAGTGGTCAAGATCTTGGCTACCCTAACTCTCCCATCCCTTCCAGGGTAACACTCTGTCACTCTACCAGAGATCCAGACCAAGGGAGGAGAAACATCCCTAACCAGGACCAAGTCCCCCACTTTAATGTCGGGATTTGAAAGAATCCACTTATGTCTCCATTGCAAGGAAGTTAAGTATTCCACCTCTTCCAGAATGAATTACGGAGGGCTTCAAGTTTACGCCAAACAATAGGTAAATTAGAATCTCTGTAAGAGTTGGGAAGGGGAGGAGGGACAGAAAGAGAAGTGCCTATAAGGAAGTGACCAGGTGTGAGTGAAACCAGGTCATCAGGGTCATTGGAAAGCGGAGTTAAAAGGGCGAGAATTAACAACACCTTCAATCAGAATAGACAGCGAATTAAATTCTTCATAAGTCAGAATGTGATTACCTAAAACTTTTCTTAGATGACGTTTAGTGAGCTTTACTCAGGATTCCCACCTACCACCATGATGAGGGGCGTAGCGAGGTATAAAACACCATTTGAAACCCTTTAAGTAGGAAAAATTAGAAATTTGTTCCATGGCAGGAGAAGATGTGAGAGCTTTCTTCCACAAGGAAGCTGCGCCTTGAAAAGTGGAAGCGTTATCAGAGAACATCTCAGAAGGAACACCACGCCTAGCAGCGAAGCGAGAGACGGCTGACAAAAAGTAAGAAGTAGAGGCATTCGTTACTAGTTCCAAATGGATCGCGCCAGTAACCATGCAAACAAAGAGAGAAACATCGAGCTTACTAAACAATTTGCGTTTAGCTTTAGGGGAATTGCGTTGATATTGGAACGGACCCATATAGTCCACACCAGTTAAAGCAAAAGGACGTATAGGAGAAGAGCGAAAAAAGGGCAGATCGCTCATTAATTGAGTATTGACTTTTGGTTTAGCTTTGAAGCAAGGAATGCATTTGTGAATCACAGAGGAAACTTCATGAATTCCATTTATGATCCTGTACTTTTCCCTTAAGAAGCAAAGCAGTGTGCGTGTACCAACATGCAGATTACGATAATGAAAGTCACGTACAATTAAAGAAGTTACGTTATGTTTAGACGGCAAAATAACAGGATGCTTTTGTCCTCAGAAAGCAAAGATTGCGAGAGCCTACCACCTACCCTGAGCAACCTATTGTCATCAAGGAACGGGGCTAAGGTACGAAGACGACTGGATTTTGGAAGATCCTTTTTAGAAGAAAGTAAAGACAATTCAGAAGAAAAGGCTTCTTGCTGTGTTAGTTGCAAAACCTTCATGGTAGCAAGATTCAATTCATGATTGGTAAGGTGTGGTTTAGGGAGAAGAGGTTGGTCAACCACAAGATATTTCCATCTGAGAAGGTAGGCAACAATTCGAATTAATTTGTGAAAGGAAGAATAGCGGGACAACAAGGGATTAGAAACGTTGGAAACAAGACACGAAGCAGTAGATTTAGATACTTTAGCGTCAGGCAAGTTGGAGTTTGTAGCTGGAGGTTTAGAAGACCAACAAGAAGAGTCTTCAATTAACCACGAGGGCCCATGCCAGTATAACTGAGAAGCTGCCAATTGAGAGGGTAAACATCCACGAGAAATGATGTTGGCGGGGTTGTCAGCGCTGGGCACATGCCTCCATTGACATCCCGAAGAAAGAGTTTGAATTTTGGAAACCCTGTTTGCAACAAAAGTTTGCCAATGAACGTTTTTTTTGGCGATCCAAGAAAGAGTGATCATGGAATTGCTCCACAGATAGGTTTGCGAAAATTCGACCTTTAAGACTTCCCGTAATTTCTTAACAAGTTCAGTGGCAAGTGCAGCACACAATTCAAGCCTAGGCAAAGTGATAGTTTTAAGAGGAGCCACCTTCGATTTGGCACAAACAAGGTTGGAAACTGAAGATCCATTTAACGAACCGCGATAAACCAAATATGCACAGCAACCGTAAGCTTTTTCGGAACTGTCTGCAAACACTTGAAGGAAAAAAGATGTGTTAGGATGAGTGTTAATTAAATTCCTAGGAATTGCAATAAGCGAAAGGTCAAGTAAACTACTATGAAAAGAAAGCCATCTGTTAAGAAAGGAAAGGAGAACAGTTTCGTCCCATTCTCATTTGAGCGACCATAGCTCTTGCATGAAAAGTTTGGCTATAACAATAACCGGAGCAAGGAATTGAAGCGGATCAAAAATTTTTGCAATTTCAGAGAGAATTTGCCTTTTTCTGTTAGGGAGCTCTTCTGCAAGCGAAACTTTATAGATGAGTGTCAGTGCTAGTGCACCAATGAACTCCAAGAGTTTTTATGGATTCGGAATCTCCACAAATTTCGACGGAGGAAGGGTCTACATCTTCAATAGGAAACTGGGCGAGAAACTCATGGGAGTTGGAATTCCACTTATGAAGTGGGAATCCTCCATTCTTTAACAATGCCTGAAGTTCTAGTGACACGAAAGAAGCTTCCTCCAGAGTGGGGAAGGACTGCAAGTAATCGTCAACATAGAATGATGTAGTTAAGGCTTCGGAAGCTTTAGAATCAAATAAGTGAGTATCTAGAGAGGCTAACAAATGTAGGGATCGGATAGCAAGGAAAGCGGAAGGTTTTAAGCCATAAGTAACAGTCTTTAAGCGAAATATCCTAATGGGCTTGCTGATTTCGTCGCGCCACAAGATTCTTTGGAGATCTCGTTGTTCAGGCTGAATTAAAACCTAACGGTACATCTGTTTGATGTCCGCTATAACAGCTATGGGAAATAATCGAAAGTTTAAGAGTATAGCAGATAAATCTGACTGAATAGCGGGACCAGAGTAAAGAGTATCGTTAAGACTGTTGCCATTAACGTCAGGTGATGAACCATTAAAAACGACTTGGATTTTATCCTTTACAAGAGGGTTTTTCCACACGGGATGATGATTTAAGAAAACCGTTTCAATTGGGGGGGTGCAATTAGTCATCATATTTGCTGACAACTTCCATATCATCTAAGCTTTCATACTCATCCAAGAAACCAGTGTACTATTGTTTAACGAGAGGTTCTTTCTTGAATTTGCTCTCGATAGCAAAGAGGGCTTTTCGAGCTTTAGGTTGAGAATTAATACGTTTAGGGGGATTATGTAATCTTGGCATCTGAACAATGAACCGGCCTTCAGGAGAACGAGTGGTAGTGTTCAAGAAAAGTTGCTCACAGAATTCGTTTTCTGAAGAGGTTACGTTAGGGGAATCAACGCTATCAAGCCTCCAGAACTGTTCCAAATCGGTATTAGCGAAATAGCATTGCAATACGGGTTGGAGAGAATAATGAGGAAGTTGACCGGTAACGATCCATCCGAAATTAGTGTCTCTGGCAACCACGTTTGAGGATAACTTACGAACCTGTTTACGAAGGCAATTCCAGAAAACATTGGCACTAAAGAGTATGTCAATGGGGCTTTGTACATTGAACAAAGGATCGGCTAGCCTTAAATGCGAGGGAATGCTTAAACCTGAAATATCGACAGAGTGACTTGGAGTGTCTTCTCCTATGCTATTGAGAATGAGACAATTCAGTTTGAGAAAGTTATTTCTGTGACAAGTGTCTGTTATGGTTAGCTTTGAAAACTGTAAAGCTTGCGATTTTGAGCTGTTAATGCCTGATACATTGATAGAAGTGGGGTTTACAGGTAGGCCTAGTTTTTTGATTAGTGAATTATAAACGAAATCATGGGTCGCCGCCGAATCAAGAAGACGGCGTGCACGGACCCAGTTGCCAAAGTTATCCTGAACTTCGATTTGGACAGTGGACAATAGTACTTGGGCACTACGTATGGACTTGGCATTTTGAATGTAAGATGAAGCATTAGAACTGTTAGCATTGTCACTTTTCTGAGAAGTAGATGCGGTTGATGACCTTGCTTGATCATGAGATTTAGTAAAGTGTGATGAGCTTTTTCACAATGGAAGCAAAGTCTGGTGGACTTGCAATTTGAAGCAGAATGCTTGGGTGAAAGGCAGTTAAAGCAATGTTTATTCTGAGAAATTAATTTTCTTCTGTCGTATACTGACATTTCTTTAAAAGATTTACATAGATATAAGGCGTGGGAATCTTTGCAAAGTATGCACTTTAATGGTTCATTTAAACTCTTACGGGGTTCGCTTTGAGTGTTTAAAATGAGAGAACTAGCAATACGGCGTTTACTAGACCTAGTTGGGTAACCAGTGGCGTTTGACTTGAGTTTAGATGAGCTGGACCCAGGTTTTTGGGTACTAGACGCTAAGCGTTCGCTTTTAGATTTAAGAGACAATGATTCAAATTTAGAACTAGGGGATGAGGGTTCACTTTGATTAGCTAAAGCAGTTAAGAGTTGGCATCTAGCATTTATGAAAGTGACTAAATGGTCGTAAGAGTAATCGTCTTCTCTGGAAAGTTCAATCTCCCAAGCTTTGAGGGTAGCAATATCGACTTGAGAAACCACTAAGTGTATTAGGAAAGTGTCCCACTGTTCAGTGGGTTGATCTAATTGGGATAGAGCTTTAACGTGAAGTTGTGTTGTATCAATGAAAGTACGCAAACTAGTGATGTCATTGTGCTGTGACGCAGGTAAATTGAATAGAGCCTTCATATGGCGTTGAATACGTAACCGTGAATTACCGTATCTTTCTTTCAATAGGTTAAAGGCTATGGGGTAGTTTTCAGCACTTAATGGGAGCGCTTCAACCAGCTGCAGAACTTGACCTCGGAGGATAGATCTCAAATAATGAAACTTGTAGATGACTTGAATGTCTTCATTGTCATGAACAAGAGAACAAAATAGTTCATAGAAAGAATCCCAAGTAGATTCGTCTCCAGAGAAGTGGGGTAAATTAATCTTAGGTAGGATTGGTTTGGGCTTGTGAGTACCCTCACGAAAAGAGGTTTGTTGTTCTTGAAGGGAACCAAGAACAGAACCGTCTTTTTTCTGTCCTTCTTCGAGCTGGCGTATTATTTTAAAAGCAGAACCTATACCTTCGTAATATTGGTTTTCTACTTCGACTCGATCATCAGTTTGATTGAGCATAGAAGTTTCGATTTCAGTTTGGATGTTGCAATAATTTTCATATGAAGGTTCAAAATCCTTTACGCGATGTTTTAACAAATCTAGTTGAGCTTCTGAAGGATCTAGCTCTCTGATGTATTTTCTAAATCAGGTAATTTGCCCTTGATAGGATGCTCGTTTGGAAGTAAGTTTTTCATCTTTATCCTTATCTGTAGGAGCCATGACGAAATAGGTAAATTAAAGTATAACTTACGAAACTCTGGAACCTTGGAAATGCTGTCAGACTGGCAGCAGCAAACGAGTTGAAAGAAAGGGACACACCAAAGGAGACAGGAGCGGCCTCTTTCCCCTTCACAGGCTTTGCACGGTGAAGCTATAGCTGAAAAATTCAAAGTAGATATTAATGATTTGCAAAATATTGTCAAATAAACCTTGACAAATAAAGCCTAATAAGTAAAATGTCATGAATGGACTCTCCCGGGTTTCTGGGACCAAATTTTGGGTAGATTATTAGCTTGGGAATAACCTGACCCCCAAAGGAAGTTGAAGAAGAAAAGAAGTGGGTTTCGGACTGGAGAAATAGGAAGAGAGTCTGACATAAGTTATAACTTTAACTTTAAGTACACTCAAAGGCAGCTGCCACTGTAAATCCGCTTTCCGATACCTAAAGTGGGTAGGGACCTGGACGAAGCTAACAGGAAACGCAGCTGGAACTTGGGCTATTCGCAAGCAAGCTGCTATAGCGTATTCCCTCTCAAGCATAAATTTATCTACTATGGGGAAGGGTAGTGGTCTGGCAAGACAAAGAGTAACAGATTTACTGTGTATCCCTTCAAAGGAGTTTGTTTTAAACAAATATTTTGAAGAATGCAAATAATTTGAATCAGCCATGATGTTTTATTTCTTGATATTGTAGAATTTCTAAAAAGCGACCGAATGTTTCCAAGAAGGATAGGGATGAAGCAATTATACCCTTGAGAATAATTTTGGTAAGAGCACCAATAGTTGCATTTAAGAATAGCTAAGCTTTTACCCAGCAAAGCGCCGACTAAAAGTTTAGACAATGAGAAACACTTAAATTTGCAAAACCAACCATAAGTTGTAGAGAAAAACTCAACAAGCAGGAAACTGGCGTAGTGAGCTATGCTTGCCTTACTGGCCAGTTAGAATTAGCTATCAAAGCTAAGAGAGGATTTAATAAGTTTATAACTAAGAGTCCTTGCTCAAATGCAACAAAAAGTGGAACCGTTATTAATTTTATTTGCGAGGTTTTTAAAGTTAGGCCCATAGGAAGAGTAAGGAAAGACAGGATCTTGCCTAAGCGTTATTTTTGAGAAATGATAAATCAAAAGAATAAATCTTGATTTATTTAACAATGCAAAAAGAAGTAATTAATACAGCAAATATATAATTTTGATTTTGTAAACAATTGGGGTCGCAGACCTCCTAAATCATTTAAAGCTTGCACCAGGCAATTGACAATTTTTTGGTTTTAAACCTTTTATATGTGCTAAAATCTTCGTAAGATTTTGAAATGGTTTTAAGATTAACAAATTGGAAATCTAAAGATAATTGACGTAATTAAAGTTAAGTAATAAAGCAAGTACAAGAAGAATACTTTAAGGATTTCTAGAAGGGTAGAAATATGAACAAATAACAACTTCGAAAGTAAGAACAACAAAAAAAGGTAGAAATGAAATAGACGTTTCTATAACGTCTTAGGTTAATGCAGAATTACGTTTATAGGTTATACAAAATAGGGCAGGTCACTTATTGTGAAACCTGTTGAGAAAAATTAAGCAGAAGTTTCTAGAACTTCTATGTTTAAGTGGGGATCACGAGAAAAATAGGGCAAATTTCCCTTTCGTGAAACCTAGAGATAACTCACTTTTGAGTAGAAAGAATTGGATTCCCTCATTAGAAGGGAGAAACAACATATTTTAAGGCGTGTACTAGACACGAAGTTATACAGACATTAATTAGTGGTAAATGGTGCAATATGGGAGGGCACTTACTGAGAGTGACACCTCATTGAAAAAAGACCTAAAGTTACAATTTTATTGCTCTAGTTTGTTAGTAAAGGGTTTGGGAAAGATCAAATGGGATGGTGGAAGAGTGTTCATGGCCGTATTTATTGTACTCGGACGATCGCGGCGCGGATGAAAAAGTTGAACAGGCACTGTTTTCACTATAGTCTGTTGATATAGTTGAAAGTTCACTGTAGTAGCACAAAAAGTTTTTATAGAAAGAAAAGTTATTGCAGTTCTGTAAAAGTTGAGTTTTAGCTTGAGAGAATTATGAGTTGTAGTTTCTATAGGCGGCAGTTAAATACGGCTGAAAATTTCCCACGTAGGACGACAATGTATGTGGATTAGAAGTTTATCCCACATAAGTTTCTCAGTGAAGAAAAAGTACTCCCATATCAAAGTGGAAAATACTTGACAGTTTAACTGGTAGATAGACTGTTTGTTCTGGCAAGTTCCAGAGCGATGATGACTGTTGAAATGGGTAGAAAATCCCTCGGCGGAAAACTAGATTATATAGACAGTGGGTATTTTAGAAATATCCCTCGATGTGAGATAGCATCTCAGAAAATCTGTACAAGGAGTACTATTTCATTTTGAAAGTTAAACTTGATAGTTCGAGATTGATCAAGAAGATCTCTTGAAAGCAGTTGTTGTATCACATATAGCAATTTTCACTGTCTATAAAATCCAAATAAAAGCATTTAGCTTTTTTAAAGCGATGAGAATGTGTTTAAAACATGAAGTCGGTACTTATCTTTGCTTCATGAAGAAGGCGGTGTTGCTGTTGACGGTTGATTTTAAAACTCGAACATGGCATCGAATTTAAAAGTTTGCCTCTCGAGTAGAGGAGGCGAGCTTTAGTTAAGCTCCAACTGACTGGTTTGACTTCAGACGCACAAGTGAGGCCAGCTCAACGAAGCGCGGAGAGACCAGGGAAGGGAAAAAGGTGGGGGTAGGAGACAAAAGGAATGCACATAAGAATAACCAACATTACAGCAATAAATTCTCTTGATGAAATGGTCTTCAATGAGTTGATAGAAGGCATCACTAGCGAAGCCGGGTGGGTGAAAAAGTAGACGAAGTCCTCTTGATCACGGAGATGATAGCTGGCGATAGAGACGAGATCTGGTGGCCAGATTGGTAAGGAAGTCCTCTTGTACAGGGAAAAATTGAGGAACTTCAGAGATTCGCTGCTAGATGACGCTAGGTGGGTCATGGAAGATATATATCTAGAACAGACTTACAGGTAGTGTAAGCAAAATATACCAACAAAGAGAAATCAGGAGATCACTGTTGGTGTTTGCGAAAAAAGGAAGGGATGAACTAAAGCAAAGAGAAGCAAAAGCTTACTCTGTCTTACCGTGTATTCCAAAGAATACACCACCCTGGTTATGAGAACCAAGATTAACGTCCGTGGGGACCACGTGTTGCCCCACAATCTGCAGTCCAAATTGCTGGGCAGCGGTCGCTTGGTAGACCTAGGCCCTTCATGGGGTGTGGTGTCACGGGGGGTTTAGTAGAATAAAAGACAGTTCAAGTGGAGGAATTTCTATTTTGAAAACTTAAAATTTTGAACCGTACTATGCAAACATTTTATCTACGATTTTGTTTTGAAGAAAGCTAAACTGACCACAACTTTATCTCTTAAATCAGACTAAAAGATGTGCATGTAAAGGGGTAAATAATTATCTTTTTGGTAAGTGGAGCCATAAATCTTGACCATAATGTTTCATTTAGCCATGTGCATGTACGAATTACATTGTGTAAAAGGATTTCACATTTTGAAGATATGTGCTAGTTCAATTCAGGTGAAATGTTTTGTCTCTTAGAATGTCATCTACCATATATACTCGAATATCACCCGCACATTTTTAAACAAATTCGGAGGTGAAAAATTGGGGTGCGAGTCTTATTTGGGCCATCCAAATTTTAGAGATTTAAATTGCCCGCCGCGCGTGATATAGGGTGTTGCGAGTATCCGCTAGATGGCGCTAGCCTTCCTCTGGCTATCGCTTTGTTTTAGCGGAAGCACGCGGCGTCATACATACTACGTTTACACGGCGAACTCAGATCGATTTAAATACGATCCTGATTTCAGTACGATGCACGTTTACATGAGCAGTTTCAGTTCGTATTGAAATCGATTTCAATATGGTATATAATTTATGGTGGCCAACCTGCATTTATGTTGGCTAACTCGTATTAAACAGCAAAACATAAAGGACCCGTAATTATCATCCGAAGTTTATTTTGACAGGTTGTTTGTAAACATAGAAAATGGATACGCAAAAGATTTTGATGTTGTTTCTTCTAAACAAGTTAATGTTCAGTTTAATAATAATAAAATGTTATTGGTTTTAGGACCCTTTTAACTACTGAAGCTTAAATCTTTTAGAGACGCCGGCCTGCCAGAATGAGATCTGTAACGTGCCACAATTTGCGTACGGATACACCAGACATTAAAGGTAAAACAGACAAAAATACATTAACGCTAAAAACATGTGCAAACAAACTACGCTTATCAACCATGACAGGAACACAGACAGTAACGAAGAATATGGGCAGAAAGTAAAACAAACGATTTGAGAGTCGGGCGACACGAGAGTACGCCTAAATTAGATTAAAAATGTAACTCAAGAGCGCGCAGAATCGCTTTCAATACGATACGTGTTTACATGTTCCTGAACACCAATTTTTATACGATCCGACTTCTTTACCGTATCGACATTGAAACTCAATACAATCTGAGTCCCGTTTACATGATGGTTACTCAAATCGATTCGAGTTCGCCATGTAAACGTCTCGCTCACGTTCTCCGAGTGTAAACATGAATTCTACAAAGTATTTGGGGTCGTTTACAGTGATTGAGAAACTGAAAGTTGTGAGGGAAGCTGAAATTATTGGAAATTGTGCCGCCGGTAGGAAATATGATATTGACGAATCACTCATGTATTCGCGTTTGGAGAAAGAAAAAAAATGTTCAAAGCAGCCTTGAAACAGCTGTATACCGAGTGCATGGCCGCCGATAATCACACACTGACTCCAACTGGTCGCATTCAGCGCCCGGATGCTCAGCTGCTCTGTTCATGGATTTTGACGGCATGGATTCGTATCTCTGGAGATCTCATACGGAAGAGCTTCAAGGAATGTAGTATTTCTAATGCTATGGACGGCAGTGATGACGACATTTTGTGGGAAAGTGATGGTGATAAAAGTTCCGTAGTTGGTACTTCTGATGACGATGATGAATGAAGTGTTTGTGTACTTATATTCGTATTTTTAATAGTATGATGTGTGTTATTTTAGGACGACTTCAAAACTGTTGGAAACTATTTGGGAGAAATGCTATTCTGTTTATTTAGTGAAGATTGTAAATAATTTTGAGAAAACTTTTTTTTTTATATATATAATTTTGTTCTTCAAAATAAGGGTGCGGGACTTATTCAGGGGTGGGTGGTATTCGAGTATATACGGTATTACATTTTCTATTGATGCTGTCGAACATGGCTTATCTGAAATGGGGAAAATAACAAGCATTTTGTTGTTTTACCGAGTTTTGGTAAAAGCCTCCGTGGCTTAGGCGGCAGCACGCCGGCCTCTCACCGCTGGGTCTGTGGTTCAAATCCCGGTCACTCCATGTGAGATCTGTGCTGGACAAAACGGAGGCAGACAGGTTTTTCTCCGGGTACTCCGGTTTTCCCTGTCAAAATTTCATTCCAGCAACACTCTCCACTATCATTTCATTTCATCTGTCATTCATTTAATTATTGCCCCAGAGGAGTGCGTCAGGCCTCGGCAGCCGGCACAATTCAAATCCTCGCCGCTAGATGGGGGCTTCATTCATTCCATTCCTGACCCGGTCGGAGACTGGAAGCAGGCTGTGGATTTTTTTCACCGAGTTTTGGTGCATGCAGTTATGGCCTTCTGTTGTACTGTGTTTTTTCTGATAGATCATTTGGAAAGTTGGCAGGTTAGGTTATCTTCCCTGTGTACCTGTGTGTATGGAATTTGTATGTTAACTTGTGTTATTGTGGTGGGTGAGTGTACTAGTGTATATAACTTGTAATTATTAGAGTCTAGGGTAGTGTGAATATATCTTGAAAATGAAAAATAGAACAGTTACGTACGTATAAAATGTTTGCCCTGGTTGGTATCAGTCCATTGACTCTTGGAGAAGTGAATGATTGGGGCCATCATATTTGAAGGGTTCTGCATGAATAACTCTACAGGTTTCAAGCGGTATGAATATTCTGTGCACGTCAGGGCCACCTGCTCTAAAAGTGTTGATGTTTACTCCCAGCCTTTATATTAAAAAAAACACTGTTCATGCCTTGCCTTCTAACCTCACCAAAGTTAGTATAGGAGTTATCAATTCACAGCAATACAAGGCTTGTCAATTTGGTTTCCTCAAGAATGTAGTTAGTTGGCAACTCAGCTATTATGCTTGAAAGAGTTTGAAACTCCAGCAATTTAATCTGCATTGCTTCATTTGGTATGAAATTCCTTACAGGAACTGGAACCAAGTTATTGTGGGTTGAAGTATCAACCATAACTGGTATATATTTTGTATTTTGCAAGCCAGCAATATTTGTTTGCAACAAAATGTTTTTTATGTTGGTCACACTTGGTTCTTTTAAGTGTTTTAATTAAACTACACTTGAATATTGCTTTACAAAACAGAACATTTTGCATTCCCTTGAAATTCTGTCTCGTACAGTGAAACCAACTTCTGGAATAATGCCATCAAGGACAGGATTTCCTACCACCCTAGGTTAGATGTCCTGGATTCAAATAAGGAACCACCTTGCCATTTGCCTAGAGTGACTGTGGAAAACCACATCGACTTTGGCCCCTGCGAGTGCTGGCATTCAAACCTCAGATCCCCAAACATGCAGTTTTGTGGAAGTCTGTCATGTGTTGACCACTCAGTTGTTTGAAGTAGAGGGAGTTGTAGAGCTCAAAATTAACCATTCTCCTTGCAGTTAACCTTATTTTCCCAAATGTAATGGATTTGATTCCTGGCTCAACCATGAAATTTAATACTGGTCTGTAACTGGATATGCTCAGCCTCGTGATAACTGAGAAGCATTGGGTTCGATTTCCACCTCAACCATCCTCAAAGTGATGTTTCCTTGGTTCCCATTTCTGCTTTAAGGACACCACGTACTCTTGCATGATGAAAAAATCGATTTTTTGATTTTGCCGCCATAAAATTCTTCATTCTTTTCTGAATCCGAATATATATAGTTTGTTGGGGTTTTGATGTCTACAACTACCTTAAATTCGTTTTTTAAAATTAGCGTCCCATGCTCTGAATAATACACTTTTAACTTTGCCGGCTGTTTTCCGTTAACACTCATTTTTCATGTTTAGGTACCAATAACTAGGAAACCATTTAAGATAGAGGGCTATTTTTTTTTACATTAACTTGCCTAATGGAGTACTTGAATGTTAACCTATTTTCACTTCCAAAACATAGTAGGCAATGGATTGGGGAGAGAAAAATTGATACATATTTTTGAATAAATTTAAAAAGAAAGAGTTCGGTTTTTTTTTCTTGCATTCTGTCCTAATAATAATGAAAGAAAGTAGTTACTCATCTGCCATGATCCATTCCAAGTGTGTGAACAAAATTTGAGAGTATCTGATTGAAAAACAACTGAGAAATGTGTACCTGAAGCAACTTATACAACATTTTTTTTTGAAAATGTATATGTCCAAATTTGTATTCATTTCACACATCCTATAAAAAAAAAAAAAGTAGCACTACATGGTCAAAAACAGCTCAGAATATACCGCTTCTTATATGTTACAAAAATCATAGCTGTACCTTTAGCATAAACCGAGAAAATACTTAGTAAAATGATGCCACAAAAATAGACTTTTTCATCGTGTAAGAGTACGTGGTGTCCTTAAGAATGTTAACCTAAATTAGGCCCACAGTTACCTTCTTCTCGAGCCTAGCCCTAATGTACTAGTGCTTACTGTGTACTTCCAGTGCAGTCAATACAATTAAACAGATCTCTCATGCACCCAAGTACATGGTGCTGTTGACCACAATGTTTGGGAGCCATTGTATGGAAGCAAGAACAAAATTTACACAGACACATCTTCCTCTGATGTGAAGTGCTGTACTGAATACCCAATTTGTAGTTTTGTCACTAGGTCATCCAAGAATTGCTCCTGTGGAAAGGGCAAATTTTAGAACTACTACTTTTTTACTCCATGTTTTACTGTAAGTGCATGAACAAGCTTGTGACACATGAAAACAAAGAAAAATGCTTTGATTGATTATTTCTTGATATAACCTGTATTCATACACACTCTGTGGCAAATAATTTCGAGATTAGCTGATGGTTACAATTCTGATCTCCATGAACAAAAGCAAGCAATGGCGAAGCTAGGAAAGCTTCACGTTTTTGCCAATGCAGCATGGAGGCAAAACTAGTAAAGCTTTATGCTGCTGTCAATATGGCAAACTATAGTGTATAACAAGAGTTCTATCCTAAAAATTAGTTTGTTAATGGCAGAGTCAAAGAGTTCATGGTATAGTCATGTTCTGCATGTAAGGTAAACAAAATCATAGAGGCTCAACCAAATCCAGTGTAGCGATATATCAAAGTAGGCAAACATCTACGGTGCATAGAAGTGACCATACAGTACAATACCAAAAGTCAGCAGTATGATAATTTTTTTTTGAAGACTAGGTAACAGCTGCATGATCCACAAACCAAACATCGCAAACATTGTTACCAAAACAGTGGATTTTCTAGAATATTTTCTATGTTTTATGTTCTATGTACATATTTTAACAAAGATGGAGAATCTGCTGTGTACGTGGGGCTTGCTCTTTCTCCATCCATAAATTGTAGATGCATTTTTTTGGAAAATAATAATAACTGATAAACAATCTTAATTACCTATAACAACTATTAAATAAATAATTAATTAATTTAAAGACAAGCACTTAGATATAGGTGTATAAGCCCTAAAAGGGTGATATACACGCACATAAGTCCTAGTTACCAGATTTTGTTAAACGGGTGTTTGCCACTCCTGCCCGAAATGATAAATTAACTTCCTGGCATGCGCTGTCCTTTGGCCCTCGACCACACTCTTCGGTCGTTACATAATCTTCTTACGCAAGAATCAAAGATTATCAAATAATATGATAAAATGGTCCGTTTAGCTCAAATTATAATTGCCAGTGTTTTGACCCAGTGTACCATTGTGCTCGTCAGTTGGTATGGTACACCTCACCAAGACGCGTGGCTAGCACATACTGAGAAGGCCATTACAAGACACAAAATACATGTAGTATTGTCATCACGTGTAATACCAATGTGCTACGGGAGTCAAACTCCCTTTCACAAAAATAATAAGCCTTACCTTAGTAATCCAATTTGGTTTCAAATATTCCCAAAGGAAATATGATGCCTTGGTGAGGTGTACCATACCAACTGACGAGCCCAATGGTACACTGGGGCGAAACTCTGGCAATTATAATTTGAGCTAACCGGACCATTTTATCATATTATTTTATTATACATCCACTCAAATGGAAACTAACATTATATTTCCTTCGGGAATATTTGAAACCAAATCAAAGATTATGCATGGTGTCCACAGGCAGGAAAAGTCAGGAATTTTGTTTTTGGTCAGGAAAAGTCAGGAAAATGTGTGAAAAAATGGCGTGAGTTAGGAAAAAATGGCGAAAAGTATTAGAAAGTCAGGAATTTTATATTAACCATACAGTATTTTGTGTTTTAAAGTCATATTTTGATGTTACTAGTTCAACTAATCTTTGAAGATAAAAATCAATAACTCGCTGGACATTATGATAAGTTTCCATTTTTACAGTACATCATAGTAAAAACCTCCTTTACCTATCTTTTGTAGTTTAGGTTATTAAGTACTTTAGTTATATGTTAGTTATTGTTGTTTTAAGGGGCGGAATTACGAGGTCATCTGCCCCCCATTAAGTACTTTGATTTATGTGTTATTGCATAATGAAAATGAAAATCCACAGCCTGCTTCCAGTCTCCGACCGGGTCAGGAATGGAATGAATGAAGCCCCTAACTAGCGGCGAGGATATGAACTGTGCCGGCTGCCGAGGCCTGACGCACTCCTCTGGGGCAATGATTAAATGAATGACAAATGAAATGATAGTGGAGAGTGTTGCTGGAATGAAATTGTGACAGGGAAAACCGGAGTACCCGGAGAAAAACCTGTCTGCCTCCGTTTTGTCCAGCACAGATCTCACATGGAGTGACCGGGATTTGAACCACGGACCCAGCGGTGAGAGGCCGGCGTGCTGCCGCCTAAGCCACGGAGGCTTGCCGTTATTGCATAATAATTTACCTTATTTTCTATTTTAAATGAATAAAGAAGCGAGCGTTGGGCAAATTCTGCAAATGAAAAAAGATATAAATATTTTTGCTCGATAAACCTTTTTCTGACTTTGCGAGTCAGGAATTTTGTTGAAAAATGGTCAGGAAAATTTACATTGAAAATTCTGTGGACACCATGTTATGCCAAATATCGAAGGATTAACAACACCAGTCGGAAAATAAAGTCAAGGTTTCCATATTCATTGATCATACTGGAACCACATTCCACCGGTTTGACCGCCTGCCATGTTGGTGAGCAGAAGATACCTGCAGTTATCAAAGCTGAGCGTAATTTTGAATAACAAGTTGTTCACTAAAGAACAAATAGCCCATTTTATTTAGGCCAACAATTTCTTGTAGTCGAGGCATGTATTAACCTTTCAAGGACAGCTGAAGCCAGAAGTTTCTTTTGAACCTAGTCAATAAAGCACAGTATGTGGAGAAGTCTACTGTCTACATAAAACTTTGGTTGCTGGTTCCTAACAGTTGGTCTGCTCTTTTCCACTGGAGTTTACTAAACATGAAGCAGTTACAGTACCAGAAACATCCTGTGTCTTCTTGGTGGTTATTTTCTTGTGAGAAGTTTCCTCGGTGTTAGCGTGACCGTCTCTTGATCTCGAGATCAATTCCCAGCTCGGGAAGTGGAATTTTAGAAGGACAGGAAGAATACAGAGCACTCCGAATCGTACCATGTCAGCTCATAAAAGATCTCTGGTATCATTTTATGATAACAATATTAATTAAATTTCAGCTGCAGGTCACCCATTAGAGCTCTGGTTTTACTGCCAGATGACAGTGTAAAACCAAACATTGAAATTGGAGAGTAGACCTAACTCTAAAGATCTACACAACAGTAGCTGAGGCCATATGTTTATTTTCATTAAATTGCTTTGTGTGTGCTAATGATGGAATAGCAGCTACAAATAAGTATAGTTTTAGAATAACCATTTTCAAGTTGCTATTTGGATTGTACTGTAGATGAGGCAGGGAGGGGGTGTGTTTAAAGTAACTACGTTTGAGTGATTAATTGGACTCTGCCCATGAATGTTTTGACTCTACCATAGTAAATTATAGGAATGGAACCTCAGCTCAGTTAGGTTCACTAGGGAATATTGTAATTCCTTTAGAATATGTACTTAAAGTAATGCTCAGAGCATGCAGAATGTAGTTCTTTAAAGACATTAAAACTTTCTTCCCGACAATGGAACTGTAGTTTTTGAAATCTTGGACGAAAGGAACTCAAATTCTGTGACAATATATTTTGGTCCATATTGATATGGAAGTGAAAGCAGTATGTACAATAAGTATCATTGTATACATTCAAAACATGTGATAGATAAATGCTGGTCTAGTAGGCACATTATGATCTATGATGAAACATATTTTTTGTAGCTGTGGAAGTATGTTTCAGCTAGGTTGATTTATTGACTGTGTCTTGAAGCATCTCCCAATTCTATGATGATAAAACTGATAGGTTAGGGGTGAAGTATAAAAGAGGACAGGAACCATTTATTTTGACCAAACCTATGTTTAATCATCTCATTATGTATGGAAATTTTTAAAGCCATTTTTCATTGTTGCCTTTGTAATCTACCAAAAGAATTGCTTCTCTATCGGTCAATGTGTTAATGTGTCCGATAACACTTGCTAACTGCCCCTTTTGAGAATCCATGTAATGTTTCCTGCCATATAGTATAGAGTTTACACCACGGGTTTTGGCCGGTGAGCCTCGATTGCGCAGTCGTACAGAGGACAGATAGTGAACCTCAGGCATGTGCAATTGATACATGAGTTGGCTGTGTAGCCCATCCTCAATCGACTTCAGGAATTATATCCAGTACCGTTCTTTTTAGATTTCCTCAATATTCCATGAGCTTGTCTCTTCTAAGACTTACGTAATTCACACGAGTTCTGAAGTTGTTTTTTCTTTCTTTAACTCTTTCGCTGCTGCATTTCTGACGTCACAAAACCCCTCACTGCATAATTTAATGAAGATATTGAAAAAAGTTAATGTGGATTATAATTTATTATAAGACATATCATAACACATGAAACAAAAAATTAATATATATCACCTTTGTGATCCATTCTGTGGTCCTTGGTTCGATGAAACATTAACTTACACGTGACCTTGTAGTTTTCTTTAGTGAGTATTTTCATTCATTTTGAATCATACGATAACGCATGAAACTCTCCAAGTATATGTTTTACCCTTGATATATATCCCGTAGTCCTTGGTTCAATGGAATCTAACACTGGCATGTGACCTTGAGGTTTATCTTGGTGCGATAACTTTCGAAACAGGTAGTTGGACACATTGGGGGCTGTCCTGGGCAATTCTTGCAATAAATTTTGTGTGTTTCCTCTTACACAGCCCCTTTCCTTTCTTTGAACACCGTGCCGGCAATATGAAACAAACAACACAGTTGGGTTTGTAACTTTTGTCCTGCTGTTCCCCAATGAAGTGCCTCTCCGTGAGACGCGCGAGCGGTATCCCGTCAGAAGATCTTCGGCCGCGTTTCGCAGGTGGAGCGCGTTTATTACTTTTCTAGAAGTTCTAGAAGTCATCTCTGAAGTCATGAGCACTTGTTTTCTTGTTATGGACCTTATTGTACACTATTCTTCCATTGACTAGGGCTGTTTCTTCAGTATGATGAAATACCACAAGACCTGATACCACTTGATTTTCTTGTGCACATATGCGTAATTCGTTTTCAGCTGATCGAACTTGTCAACACCATTCATTTCATGATTATAATTCACAACTAATTTAGGTTTATCACGGGTTACAAAACCGGTTGGACCCCTCTTTGATCTCTTCCTAACCTTCACAACCTCAGACGAGTGTACGGTCGTGAGCATATTTACCCGGCCGGTATCTTGCCACGAACATGCACGCATTTTTTTAGTTGGATGATGCCAGAACTTGGTTTCTGTCCTTTCTTCATCTTCAGACCTTTCATCTCTTGAGGAAGACCTTTACGGTTACATCTCACTGTTCCACATGCACCCACACTATTCTCAGCAAGATGAGTGAAAAGTGTAGGGCTTGAAAAAAAATTGTCCACGTATATAATTCTGCTGGTATTTTCAAAGTCTTCTGACAAGCTCCTAACAACTTTCTCCCCTAATGTGTCCCCTGGATCAGTCTCATTACTGTTCTTTCCCACGTAAGTCTGAAATCTGCAGAGAAAACCACTTTTACTATCGCACAGTGACCATAACTTTATGCTCCATTTTGTCGATGGTTTTGAAGGCATATACTGCTTACACCACAACCTTCCTGTGAACTTCAGCATTGACTCATCGACTGATAAGCATTTTCCTGGTGAAACATTCTGTAGGTACGTATTTTCTACCACAAAAATTGCAGGCCTGACCTTGAATAACGGATCATAACCAGGTGAACGCCTAGGAATCTGACATTAATTATTATTGAAATGTAGGAAGCTGCGAAGGAGACAGTAGTTATCTCGTGACATTACATCACTAAAATGAAGCGTGGCAGTGAGCCAATGCTTATCCGAAAAGTAAGACTGTAATATTGATTTACGGCACAATCCCATCCCAATGTCAAGAGCTACCATTGCTTGAATATCTTCCATTGTACATCCAGACCACTTACGATACCTAGAACGCAGTGGAAAGTCATACGTTTTATCTAAACACTGTTCAGCATATCTATTAGTTTCATTTGCTGTATGTTCAAACACTGCCAGCGGCATGAATTGAAGAAATGTTTTGTAAGGGTCCTGAAAGTTTGAAACATTACGTTTCATTTTCAAATCTAAATCAGCACGTCACATAAATTCAATGTTTTTATTCTTTCGTCATAACTGATATCACGCCAGTCAGGTACTTGATGATCGTCATTGCTACTATTTACTAACGAACTATCACTCGAATCATCACCACTGTCATCACTACTCCCATTGTCTCCATCTATCGACACATCTGAATCTGCAACTTAAATCTGGTAGATTTTATCGCTGTCATTGCTTATATTACGCGCGCTCATGGCTTCTCACTAGTGTGGTAGGCCACTGACGGCCAGAGAGCAGAGAGGAATGTTGCCGGGCGGGAGACAACAAAGTAGATACTGTAATACTCACGACTTTGCTTTCAACAATTCCCAGTACACGCTCAAGACATGCATATTCATGTACACATTATTAAAGAGCCACTTTGTTGACAAAGATCGTGTAGGAAGCAGCGGGAAAGTGCCAATTCGACAAAAGTCGATTGCCGCAGCGAACACAGTATCGATGTAAATCGACTAAAGTCGATTGCCGCAGCGAAAGAGTTAATGAAAATTGTATACTGCTTTTCATTATCAGTCACAGATTACTTGTTCTTCTGTTAATTCTTCTATTCAGAGGATGATGCTGATTGTTCATCGATCAAGTCATAAATGTTTCGGTGCAAAGGGTGGAACCTCCTTACAGTTGTGAAGTGTTCAATGGGAATCGTTTAATAGAAACTTCAGTTCATGAATTTTTGTTATTATTATTATTATTTTATTTTTATGTTTTGACAAGTACGAATCTTAATGTGTTATTGTCACCAGCAGCTAAATTCTCTTGAAACTTCGACATTACAGCATCATGAGGGTCAAGCCTACTCATTGGTTTTTAGAATTTCTCTGTTCTTTTCTAGTGTGAGGAAATTCTAATTGTTCACCTCATGGCATAGTGACTAGCATTCTTGGTTGTCACCATGGAGGTGGTTTTCCACTTCTACTCTAGGTAAATGATGGGGTGATACCTCAATTAAGACCATGGCTGCTTCCAACCCATATCTTAGCCTCAAATACAAATACACACTGCACACTAATACTGCCATCACAATGACACAGGTTATCAGACGGATTCCACACACCCAAGTACACGAGGCTACATGACCACAATGTAGTAATGCCTCTCAATGAATAAACAACAATAGAAATCATATTTTTCATACCCAGTTTAAGATTCTCATCTCGTGTAACTGTAATTAAAAATCATTAGTCACAACAAGCTTGTTGAACAAACCATGTGCCTGCAAACATTCTCTCTTTACATCTGGTTTGCTCTATCTGAGTATATTATATCAGACTTTCGCTAATTCTGATTTTTCATAAACCTGCTTTGGAAAGACCTAAGTGGAAATTTCAGTGCTTTGGCAAAATGAGACTTTAAAACCTAGGTTTGGCAAAAATAAATGACCATTGGCCATGTAAGGTCTTCACTCTCATCAGTGAATTGACAATGAGCAGCACATACAATAAGAATTGTATACATTCAATGCACAAGGTAAATGCATATGAGTATATTAGAGATGAGCAGAGATTATGTTTCACTTGGCTGGCTTATAAGGCAATTGCCAATTCTATTATGATGCAAATAGCAGAATAGGGAAAAATATTCATATATAACTTATTGCAGTCTACATATGGCTGTATTTACTAGAGCAGTGCTAAATTGTTATTATTTCTTTGTAAAGAACCTACCGATGTAACATTCATTCAATATTGGCCTCGGCAGCAGATTGTGCGCTGGGTAAAAATGTTCATATGTAACCCAAATGCAGTCTTTGTGTAGCTGCTTTTACACTTTTCATTTATTTACTTATTTACAAAGCAGTATTGAATTTTAGCCTACTTTCGATTTTTACAGAAAATGAAAGTAGACTTATGAGATCTACATAGGCCAAGTTTTTGTGAGTGTGTGTATGTCTCTCCCCACCTATGAATTGAAACATGAAATCGAAGTCAACCAAATTTGGTACAGAGGTAGCATTAGTTAGTTATTGAGGTTTTAAGGGGCGGAACAGCGAGGACACCTCAGTGCCGTGTTTTGTATCACCGCCAAGATGGCAGCCGTGTGAATCATGCAAGCTTATTGGCTAATCCGTAGCTTATGATCCAGCAAGGCCTGGCTTCACCAGTTCTGCTTATTGAACAGAGGACGGTTTAAGCTGTCCTCAAGGAGGTGACCAATTGGACATTATACTTTTATACAGGGTCATTGTATTTGCTCGGCACGGATATTCTCGCTCCGCCAGTGACAGCTCAGTTGCCGGCTGCCACGCGTGCATATGTACGGCGGAATACGGTGTTTGAAATGAGTATCGTGCATTTTTACTCACTATGTTTACAGTAGATGCTGAAAATGTTCCCCATCCGCTGCCAAACATAACCGGCATCTCCTTATGAAGTTTCCAGTTACTCCAGTTAATTTAGCTTCACTAAGGAAATAAGAACCTTTACGTTTATTTTTATTGTTTACTGAACCTGTAGCCTACGTTTAAATCTCTTAGCCAGTTGATTTATTGTGATTTTTTATAGTGCTGTAATGCCTTGTGAAATATTTGTTACGTGAACGTGTTTATCTGCACAATACGTGCATAAAGTCCAGGAAATCGTGCCCTAGAACAAGACAAAAGTTTCAAGTGAAATTTCCAGGGAGACCCATTCCTGTAAATCGGATAATAAAACAACTGGCTGAGAGATTGAAATGTACAGGCAGCGGATGGGGAACATTTTCAGCATCTACTGTAAACATGGTAAGTAAAACTGCATGATACTGATTTTAAGCACCGTATTCTGCCGTACATATGCGCACGCCATAGCCGGCAACTGAGCTGTCACTGGCGGAGCGCGTGAGCGAGAATGTCCTTGCCAAGCAAATATAAAGACCCTGTATTAGAATATTATACTGTTTAACAGTGACTAGAGTGTTCAGGCAGAGCGGCCGTACCATGCCAATCATAGAGCTCACACGTCAACATGGCTTCTATTGTTTGCCGTTTGGTCCATATTTAAGTAGCTTGAAATTATTTTATGGAATGCACGGAACGAAATAATATAAATTTAGTATGAAATGGTTTATAGTAAGGGTATAGTACGTTTAAGAAATCGTCCAAGTCATTATATGCTAGGCAGCTATAGTAAGGCTATTGATAACATTCTTCATGCAACGGTCCATGTTAGCCAAGGGGTCAGCATGCTAGACCTGTCACCCGTTAGGGCTGTGGTTCAAATCCCAGCTGGGTGGTTGTTGGTTTTTTTTACATGTTTTTTAAAATATTTATTGTTTTATAATTACTCCAGACGTTATAATATTAAGCATATATAATGTGTATTTTGCAATGGAAAATATTATATATACTTATTATAGCACACACATTCATTCACGGTAGAGTCTATTACAGTCGACATATATTCTGACACGTAAACCAAATAGTATTCTTTATATACTAGCAGGTAATGTATTTCTTGGCAAAGGGTCTGGTCTAGGAATCCTTAGCAACTGCACTAGTCAAAACTTGCTGTGTAATTCGTATTTATTTCCTATTAGAAAATACGCACTATATGTAATTACATGGTTAATTATAAAACTACTCAAAAAAGAAGACTAAATTAAGTTATTACATTTACGTGTGTGAGCCAAAAATCTAGAACACTTGACCAAAGTACCACATTGAGTTAAGATGTCAATAATAAGTTCAGGAAGTGCCATAATGATTGGAAATAAGGAAAATCTTTAGCATAGTATAACATATAGCCAAAACACAGGGGCAGATGACCTCACTGTTCCTTTCTTTAAAACAATCAATCGATGTATAATACATCTCGTATTTCAACAGCTACTACAACCAACATTCAATTATACTCCTTGATAAGGGCAATGAGTGTATTAACTATAAAAATACATTTAGGAGAAAGTAGGCTATATGTCCCTGACTAAAAATCTTGGTGGTTTTTTTTTTCTCTCAAGAGAATCTCACTTTTGGGCAGTTGGTTCCTTGCAGGGAGTGTATCTGAGGCTGCTACTGTGGTGTGGTAGACAGGAAGTATCAGTGTTTAGTTCATAGTTTGGTATGTGCTTTGGGATAATAAGTTGCTTAAGTTAGCTATTAGAACTAGGAAAGCATATTCAAAGGAAGAAATACAGTGATCCCTTTTCAGTTAGGATAAAAAGAGGCAAAGACAAGGAACCTGATGCCTGGGTTAAACAATATTTTATTATATGAATAAGAAACTTGCTGCATTTTTAGCATAGAATATTTGAGTCCATCTGGATCAAGACTTTCTCTTAAGTATTCATGTATTACTCTTTATATCTTGTATATAAGGGGGAGGCCCCATGTCATATGTGCTAATACAGTCACAAATTACAATTTACATTATTTTCTTGTACAAGATAACAGATGAATAATGCTTATGTAGATAGTTCTGCGGGGCTGTATTTGAACACATGGCAGGTGACCACATCCTGACCTGGTATTAAAGTATATTTTTCTGCTTGTTGCTTTAATTTTTTTTTATGTTTCTTTTAATTTACTTGTATTTTATTTTATTTTTAATTGCAATTATGAAGAGTTCTCAATGTAGAGAACCAATCTGTTAATCGAATCAGCAAGCTAAGCCGGCTTTTGTCGCTGAGCTGTGTGATCCATGTTTCCACACCTCTGTATAATTATCTCTCTTGCAGTGGTATGGCTCACATCCAAGTTGCCCCCATGTACAAGGAACAAAGTCAGTATTGACTTTATGAGTTGACATGTGACATAGATTTAAACAATATTTATATTGTCAATTGTTGTGTTAGTAATATAGACTTGATTGGTAGACACGGAGACAAGTCAAATTGTATTCAGAAATGTATTGAGCTGTAAACATGTGATTCCTTGCACAAAGAAGACTTCTTTTGAGTATTTCTGTGTAATGGGCTGAGGAGGTCAAGCAATAGTAATACAAGACTGGTGGTGAATGGTTGTAATGTAACTGAAGGGTAGCTTCGTGCATTTTCTCAATCGGCAACTAAATCTTTTATAATTCCATTATGGATGTATCCTGTACCCCCCCCCCCCCATGTTTAAGATGATATTCTGTGTTCAATTCAATGTATGAATCTATTTAAAAAAAGAAATTGCATGTAGCACAGTGGTCTGAAGCCTATTGAAGTTAAAAGAATAAACACTGCATTTTCTTGCATATCAGTTGCCATCACATAAGAGCTGCATCTCTAATTTTTAATTGAAAATTTTGCATAAAATTGTGACCTGCTGAAGTGTTGTATGTTTAATTCACAGCCCTGTCTTAACTGTGGATCAAATCATATTTTTTATATAAGATCTGAGCTATCTCTAGGCTTATAATTACATTTTCAATATATTCTCAGTTTTGAAGCATAAACTACTCCTAGTTTTAGATTGCGCAGCAGTAACGTTCTTGCCTGCTGTGCCCAAGGTTGTAGAACTAATCCTGGTGCACTCAATTGACATGTGAGGGTATTTAAATATGATGAAATAGTCTCAAATAAAAATGTATGTATTATTATTATTAGTTTTAAATTACTTGCTTTTTCATGGTGGTAACAGAACCTGGAAATCAGGGAAATGTGTCTCTCTGGAAATATCAGGAAAATGTCAGGGAATTTTGCAAAGGTGTAGAAAAAAATCAGGGAAATTTAAAGAAACTTAAAAAAAAATTGCATTGAGCGAGTGAGAATTACGGTATTTTGCAGCCGTAACCTGGTGAGGCGAAAAACGTAGGCGATTCCCCTCGCTGACTAAATCATCTCTAAATGAATCTTTAGCAAGATGGGAGGTACCATATAAGCAAGATTATATACTAATTAACTCTTAGAATACCAAGGAGCGCAAAAGCGTTCCTCGGCGTGTTAGCGAAAACAGCCAGGAACGCAATAGCGCTCCTCATGCAGGCAGTTTTATATATGCTTGTAGTTCTCAGTTTTCTAACAGATCGCAGCACAATGCAGATTATCCAGAATCGGCAAAGCGTGCAGTTCCTAAATTTACCACAACTATCGCGGTAATAGTTTTATTTACGGAGATATGATATTTTTGAAAGCGCTCAATGTTTTGTCCACCACGCACTATTGTTAGTACGAATATGGCCTCGGCGGCGCGGATGTGTTCGTGAACGATGATGATCTAGCCAAGTAAATCAATAAAGTGTGTGCCGATACTGATTACATCGAGTCTGATGAAGATGTAGCAATATCAGGGTCGTGTAGTAATGATGTTGGTGATTTTATTTCTGCTACAGAAGTGAGAGCAGCGATGACATTCCGCAGTTCCATAAATCTCGTGGTATTGTCATTAGTGAAAGTGACAATTTTACTGATTTGGAGAGTGACGGTGACGCAAATGAAGACAGTGTAGGCGGTAATGACAATGATGCCTGTGTACCTAATACAGGGTTTAGTAAAGTTCCAATTGATAGTGACCGTCGGTTCGAACCCATTTGACATGAGGTTGTACACGCACTTCGATGAGCGACGAACACTGAAATATTGGAAGAAGGTGGTATTTTGAATTTTTGCTCGATTGGTGATGAATGCCTATTTGATATACAAAGAAAATACTTCGAGTAAAGTTATGACACGGCTCAAGTCCATATAATACGAATGGGTCCAGGAGAAAAACCTACAGACCAAAATGTTAGCTAAGCTTCATCCACCAAGGGAAGGGGAACTTTAGGTGATATTTTGTGGTATATTATTAGAAAGATGCATTGTGTGCAGCAAAATAGATGGAGGTCCAGTAAAAAGGTCACGAACTGCGTGTTCTAAGTGTATGAAAGGTCTTCATGGTTTCTGCCTAGGGTATCACAAGTGCTAAAAGTGAACCAGCATAAAATGTCAAATATGTACATTGCATGGTGTATTAAAATATTTTTTAAATTAGAAACTATAGTACCTAAGATTATGAAACTTTCCAGAGAGTAAACCAACAACATGTGACTGCAGACAATAACAACCGTTTGTGTGTAATTTTTATTTTGAATTGTGTTTCTTTCTCTCAATTTTGACTTTTCTCTTTTTATTTTCACAGTTATAAAACAAATATTTTTTTGTATGTTGTAGTGTTATTGTAACATAGTATGTTACTTATTAGAATGGTAAAGCAACTCATTTTCAATGATCAGGAAAAATTTTGATGGTATATCTTCAAAAATACAAAAGTTATAATGATTTTAGTACAACATTGCAATTTCTTGAAAAGAAGCCTGGTATTCTTCACACATACCACCTATAATCGACTGGTACTAAAAGGGTTAATACATTATCCGCTAAATTATTATCGGGGAATTTTGTGGCAACATCAGGGAAATTTGTCAGGCAAAGCCTGTTGCCACCATGTTTTTGCATATTAGCCACACCCCCACTATTTTTGGGACCTTAAAAACATACCAAAATGTGCAGTTGATACGTGAGTAAATACAATAATTAGATATCTTTCTTCTGTTGTGTTACATGACTTCAGTATCAGTATTTCCCCCTGAATATATGGCAAATCTTTAGAATCTGTTATAGTAACCATAAGAAGTATAAATGAATAATCCATCAAGTGTTACCATTTTGAAGATGAAGGAATAAAATTATATCTAGTCTTCCTATAAGTCGAGGGTTGCTGTATATTCCATGTGCTAGATTCCAGTTAAAATTAGTGGATATCCCGAGGCTAATTATATTTTTTTACTCTATTAACATATTTTTTAATCATTTTTTTAATATGTGTATTACAAAGAAGTGTACAAAAGAAATTCTACAGCCATTCAGAGACTCAAAACCATTAAAATTTGTAGTCGGTATCCTTTGTTGAGTTATAGCATGGAATGTAAAATTGAGTCTGGCTGATAACGCACAAAACCTTGCAGCTTAACCTAACTTTAATTCTCTCGATAATAAGTTATGGAATTCGAACCACAGAGACATGGATGCTCGATTTGAAGTACTTGTGTACAGTGATCAAAATTTGAATTGTGGCCACCTTGATGTACAGCTAGCAATCTAGTTACTAAGTTAGTTATGTTCTGCTTTCTTACTTCAATTTGAATCACAAACTGTCACAGCAAACAGTTGTACAGTTTATAGCAACTCTAGATAAACATACTCGTGTGTTGTTACTTGCAAGGTCAGAGACTGACAAGGTATTTTCAGAGATACTACATATTAGTAATTATGTATTTTTAAGAGTTTTATCACTGTATAACATGGGTGACAAAAGAGTGAATGGTATGGAGAACTATACAGTATGTAAGTTCCAGTGTAAATAGTTAACTTCTTGTGACAACAAAACCAAATAGAATCATTGTTCAGACCTGCAAAAGACTGTGTGTATGTGTTTTTTATATTGTGTACAATAGAAATGGTAAACCTAAGAAAGTGTTCCAAGAAAGGATTTATTTTGGGGATACAGACAGATTACTCAGTTACTGTGCATACCTTACAGCCCCCATAACATTTATAGTTAATTTTCAGAAACTGTACTTTGTATATTAATGTTGGATCTGTTAGGATAATGGAAGAGGGGAAGATGTGCTAGATAGCCAGTGACTGTGCCTTATTGGACGAGCTGTGATGAGTGAAACTTCCAACTTGCCTCAGACTTCGTCACCGGTTGTGAATAGATGATGATGATAATTGTTGTTTTAAGGGGCCTAACATCGAGGTTATCAGCCCCAGTTGTGAATAGTGTGAATGAATAGCAGAGAATGTTTCAGGTTTGATGACTTAGAAAGTGTCTTCAGCTGGACATGATTTGTTACTGGAGCAATCAACAGTTTTCAGGGCAGAAACAAGGAAGATTTTCCAAGGTGAATAATGAGGTTTGTTAGACTCCTGAAGACTCCAATAATTATTATTGGTTGCTTTGAAATAACATCTTGCATCACATTATTTTTTATTCTTTGTATGATATACAGTCATAATATTTGCTTGTCAGAAACTGTTACTGTTTAGTTGTGTGTTCTTTTTGACACATGATGTGTATCAGTATTTTTGTAAGTTAAGACTGGTGCTTTCAGCTGTTCAAGTCCACTCTCTGGAAGATTTTTCCTGGCTTCTCATTGTCAGATATTATATTAAATAAACTTATTCTAAGCTCAAAATCTGTTTCTGCTTTTACTTTATTGACCAAAACCTAAAACTGATCTTACAGTTACCTGGCTGCATGGCTCAGCAGTAACATTCTCGTTTGCTGGGCCCAAGGTTGCGGGATCAAATCCTGGCACAGTCAGCTGGCATTTAAGGGTGCGCAAATGCGAGGGAGCCGTGTCAGTAGATTTACTGGCACGGTAAAGATCTCCTTCGGGACAAAATTCCGGCACCCCGGCGTCTCTAAAAGCCGCAGATGTTAAAAGGGACGTAAAACAAACAACATTATTATTATATTGATCTTACTGTTAAAGGAGTTTCAGTGAATGAGGTAACAGTTCTCACACACAGGGCACATACAGAAGATTGGGCGTGGGGAGCACCTGGATATCCTTTCAGCGAGCCAGGTAGGAAAGTTGTGAACGATATGCCTCCATTTAGTCCTGTCCTGGTATAGCTTTGCCCTCTCCACTGCATCCCATGTTAATCTTCTCCTCATGACATCTTCCTTGACCTGATCTGTCCATCTCTTCCTAGGACGTCCAATTGGTCTTCTTCCCAGCTCCTCCATCTCCAAATACTGGCTTGGAGTTCGGGTCGGATGCATCTGCTTCACATGACCTAACCACTTTAAGCTCGCCACACTCATCCTTTACCCCATGGTCAAGTTCACCTGCATGTCTCCCCTTACATATTCATTCCTGGCCATGTCTTCTGGTTTTTTGTAGGGCTGACCTAAGGAACTTCATTTCACATTCTTCTCCTATCATCCCCTTAATATCAAAATGATTCTTTGCAGTGACTTTTCAACAAATTAATTAATTAATTATGTCACTTTAATTTTTCTCTTTCTGACTACTGTACAGTAATGATTTTATTACACTATGATTTTATTGTGTTGTTTAGAAATTCAAGTTGGGTCATGCTTGTGTGAATTTAAGTATGCTGCTGATTTATATTTATTGATTCAGCCCTCTCCGAAGAGAAATCCTGGATACGCACCTGCTCACATACCCATCACAAACATGGCTTCACATAATCTGCCTACCTTACTCGGGGCCAGTAATGTATGGGTATATTAACCTTCAGCTGCTATCGACGAAATGTTTCGTCACTTATTCTGCCATGCGATGGTGCTAATGACAAAACGGTTCGTCGCTATATACGCGTGCCTTTTTAGTTCCACATTCCAGCTGTTTGAAACGATGTTATTTGATAATCTGGCAATAGTCCATAGAAGCAATTTCTTTGCATTTTTTATCTCCTGACGTATGCCTCAGAGACCTGGGTTATGAAAGGAAAGGAGCAAAGCAGAATACAGGCTAGTGAGATGAAATTCTTGAGAAGCAGTATTGGAGTGACAAAAAGACAGGTTAAGTAATGAGAAGATCAGAGAATTAGTCAAGGAGGGAGCATTACAGGATAGGATAGAGGAATCAAGGCTTAAATGGTATGGGCATGTTAAGCGAATGGATGGGAGGAGGATACCCAGGAAGATACACAAGATGAAAATAGAGGGAAAAAGGCCAAGAAATAAGTGGCTGAAGGGTGTGGAGGACTGCGTGCGAAAGAAAGGAAAAGACTGGACCAAGGTGGTGACGGAGAGATGGTGGGAAGAGAAGACTATGGAGAGGCTTATGTTCCAAACAGACCCGGCCAGTGGCTGGAAACTGTTCATGATGATCTCCATGGTGATGCGAATTCATTTTTTTTTTTTTTTCAAAGAAATGGAAAAGTTTGACTTCTGTGCGCTGTAGTAGCTGACAACAGACGAAGTAGTAGTTCAAGTAGTGGATATTCTAAAAGTCTACCGCCCGGTCAAAGCATGTGAGATTTTCGAAGTGAAATGCCATGTCCTGTGGTTCGAATTCCACGTAAAACGGAGGTCCCGTGGCTTCGCGAGATTAACGGTCACGTTAAACTACAAGCTTCCTTTTCTTAAAAGTCTACCATACCCAGGAGGAGGGATAAGCGATATGTACCTCTTAAAAGTAAGATTTGTCATGCCTAGTGAAAGGCCATTTAGCCAGTCACTACATCAGGTAGTCTTTGCCTACATCCAGTTCAAGTATCCCTCCCCGGAAAAAAAAAATTAGAGTGCATGTGTGTAAAATGTAACCCAATGTAATATGTAATATATGGAACCAATAGGAGGGAGAAGGAATATGTTAAATTGCTTTAAAGCCGTGATGTAGAATGGGGCTAAGATGGATGAAAATAACTTGGCACATGGGTCTTTATTCATTTGGAAATACATAGCTGTTATAAGGTTAAAGATAAGAAAAGGTCCTGTTGATATTATAGCATACATTATTTATTTCCATGACAGGTTTTTTGTTTGGTTCTTTCCTCTGCTGTATCTATACCCATCATTTACAGGCTTTAAGACAGTAGAACGTCGTTTATCAGGATGTCAAACAACCGGAACGTCAATTATCCGGACGAGCAAGAAGGAAAGACGGAACAGCGCACGCTTACTGTTGTTATGCGGATGTGCGCGCTGCCTACAGTAGTAAGTCGGTTCTCGTTTTCAATTGTTGTCTCTGTTGTCTCCTACAGTTTGTTTATAATGTTTCAACGTGTTAAAGTATGTGAGTCAGCGAAAAACTGTACTGTATTACGTTGTGAAAATGGCTTTTACGAATAGCAAAAAGGGAAAACAAAATCGCAATGCTTTTATCGATTAGAGTGCATGTGTGTAAAATGTAACCCAATGTAATATGTAATATATGGTTCCAATAGGAGGGAGAAGGAATATGTTAAATTGCTTTAAAGCCGTGATGTAGAATGGGGCTAACTGAATAAAGGAGAGAGTGTGCAGTGGCTAATGAAAACTTACAGTGGTGGAAAATCCACAATTTATGATTTGACGAACCGTAAAGGTGATATTCTGAATTATGCATCGAAGTTAGATAGTGAAGAAGGGTCTAAAAAGAGAAAAACCATGAGATCAGCTACAGATGAAAAATTGGCAGAAGTGGCGTACTTTTGGTTCATTCAGAAAATATGTAAGGGATATCACAGTTCTGGATCTTTGTTATGTGAGAAAAAGTTGCAACTAATTTTAGAAGTTTGGTGGTTCTCCCTGTGAAATGAACGCGTGTTCGATTATCCGGAAAAATCATTATCCGGAACACTTTCGGTCCCAATTAGTCCGGATAAAGGACGTTCCACTGTATTTCTATTCATATCAGGACACACTTGTTAGATAGGCTATCACTCTTCCGTGTATGCAACCCATGAAAAGGTGGACATTATGACAGATTATAAATTTTGGGTGTAAATGTGCTTAGTTCTGTGCCACACTCACCCTCAAACAAATTGGAATGCTTATTTTTTTCCTGAAATTGTTGTGTTTATTAACCCTTTCCTTGTTGCATTTCCAGGTTTGATATCCCCAGAAATCACCCTATTATTTTAGAATATGAAGTACTGTGGACATGGGTATAAACTCTTGGCACATAACATTGGAATTATATAATACAGTACATTTAAACACAATGAATTTTTTCACGTGAATTAGCTACAGTCTTGCAATGACCCACAGTAAATTAAACTCACCTGGGGTCCTTGGTTTGAAGTCTGCCCTCATATAATCTGGTCACAATTTTAAAACTATATGATCTGACCACTTATACAATTATGGAACCAAGTTTTAAAAAATGTGTCAGTAATGGAATTTGCACAAGCTGAACACATATTTACATTGTTTTCAGTTTTATATCCTGAGGTCCCTGGTTCAGAACCACTTCAGCATTTTTTTTTCTCCCAGTATTAGTCACATTGGCCCATACTAAAAAAATTGTCAAATCCTAATTTAAATATGCTAATACATACACCTCCGTAGCCTGCTCCATGGAGTCCTTAGTTCCCAATTCTACTCCCATTGCCAGTAAAATAATCTGGCGGAGTAAAAGGCAGGGAAGGTTGAATGCTTGGTTGTAGGCTACAGTCACCACCTGCATTTAGAGTACACTAGTTTACTGTATCCTCATCAATATCACTGTCACTATCATTTAACTGATCATTTACATCTAAATCACACAGAAAATCACTTCCACACGAGATTTCCGAATCACTAACATCGCTTCTATTCAATTCTATTATGACATCGACATATGAGAGACCAGCCATGTTGCCTGAGAGAAAGGTCAAGGAACATTCATTGTTACCGCTAAAACTAACACTATGCCTTCTGAATGCTGTCCTATGCCCGTCTGACATATTACCTATAGTTCACAATTAGTTTGAATTCCACACCGATACAAGAGGTGACAGGAGAATGCCAGAACATACACGGGCGCTTTAGCAGGGAGCTGTGACTTTCATATCCGGGCGCTTTGAGAAGGAAAGGGTTAACCCTACAGCATGAACACATACACCTACCCTTTTCTATTAATGTTTTTTGAATCAATTTGTAAGCAATTGTACTACAAGACTATTTTTCGCACTTAAGGGGAAAAAAACAAAAATTAGCATTTTGCAGAATTATCCTATCTTGTGCATGGGCGAGCAAATACAGGAATGCTCCACAATTCTTTGCGGATGTACACCTCTCGACATCTGTGAACACAGCAATGAGCATTGCCCGTGTTACTCTACTGACTGGCCATGTAACGCAGCAGTAATTATCTCGCCTGCTGTCCCCAAGGTTGCAGGATCGAATTGTAGCACAGTTAATTGGTGTTTGAGGGTGCACAAATGTAAGGGAGCCATGTCGGTAGATTTACTGGTATGTTAATGATCCCCCTCAGGGTGAAATTCCGGTACCCCGGCATCTCTAAATGCCTCGGTAGTTAGAGGGGGGCATAAAACATTATTATTATCATTGTACTCTATTTACTACCTCTGTTGTGCAAGGCATACTCTCGGTCATACTTAAATTGTTTACCATGCAATGTTATGAAGGTTGTTTTTATTTTGTTTCCACTTCATCATTACTTGTGTTGAGTGGTTGCACCTTGGTGCGACCCTCAGAGTCATTGAAAAAGGCATCTCGGACTTGCTGGAAAGAAGTATCCATAGTCATCAAATCAAATCCTCAAAAGACTGAAGACTCGAACACACAAAAGTATAGTCGAGAAAAACCTTAAAGTAAAAAATCATGAACCGATAGTATTGCTGAACCTCCATTGAAGGCTATCCTATGGGGCTATGCAACACTGAGCTCGGTGGAAATCTTTTGGCTGTCCTCCTTTAAGCTCTCTCCCTTTCATCAAACTATTTTAAGATGGCTTTTCTTTTCTTTTCTTTTCTTTTCTTCGGTGAACAACATATCATGATACAGGGTCTTCGTCCATACTGCTTGTTGCTGCACGAATGCAAGTCTACTGAGGCAATGCTGTCTGGTCCATTGGAGACCTTGGAACATCTTCAGACCTCCAAACCTGACCTGATTCTTATAGCCGTCATCGTATTGCTTACTGATTTAGTCACGATGAGTGTCATCAAGTTAACTGTGCGGTAGCTAAATCAGCTGCGTAAATATTTATGTAGGCATATTAGGGGTTCATGTAAAGAATTCCCCATGAAAAACTGTGTGTTAAGGTTTCGTTCTGATTTCATACAGCTACTAAACTTGGATAGTTTTTCATTTTTAATAAAGAAGTTACGCTGCGCAGTATCCAAACTGTGGTGTGCTGGCAGATGAAGCTGTTAATATTTATGGAATAGTACAGTTTGCAGTTGATGCTCTATATGTTAATGTTGAGAAAGATAATTTCATACTTAAAATTTCCTTAAATTTGTTTCACTTTGGTATTTAATTTTTGGCTGATGTTTGAAAGTAAGTGTTTGCTGTGCTAAATAAGTGTGGTCAGGATCGTTTGCAATTGAATACTGTTAAGGAAACATAAAATCATCATATTCATCAGAACTTCACCTAAGAACGAAAATATTTTAATGGATAAGGCGCTCGCTAATGGGACGTTCAATAGTCTGACATTTCCAGTAATGGAATGCTTTTTGTGTGGGAATGGTCAGCTGTATAGTCGAACGGTTTTGATGGGTGACCGCTCGGTAATTGGACAAAAGCAAGTTCATTGCACTCCTGTTACTTGGCGACGCTATAGATAGGTTATTATTAGGCAGTGTCAGTCAGTCTTAGCGAAGTGTAGCATCATAACCTGAATGCAAGTGTACTTATCTGTTAAGTGTGTTTAGTGTTAACTGGAGTTTACATTGTGCCCATTTAGACTGAAGTCTAACAAACACATTTGCCAATTCCCAAAATCAGTCTAGCACAAGAACTACAATCTCAGGGTCCATCCGGGAAAAAGTAAATTAATCGCTGGCATGACTGATTTTTGGCAATGAGCAAGCAAGGGAGAAGAGAAAGGAGAAAGGAAATATCACAATTTTTTAAAATTATCTCATTTTATTACATTTTAAAAACACTAAAACAGTTATTCAAAAGCATTCAAAATATCACCAGAAAAATATCAACACCAGGAAAACACTATTCCTAATCTAAATCGTTGATATCCAGAAATTAATAGTCCATCTGGTATCGGTTTCCTATTCTAATTTGTTGCTATTTACACGATAGGCGGTTCTTTGTTCATAGACCCCTATCTGTACACTGTTCACTTTCACTTCAAAGAAATCGCTTATGGTTTCAAACTATCAAAAAATCATTGTTCATTTCATTGGTTCAAGTCGAAAAAGAATTTTTTATAGTCATTGGAAAAATATCACATCAGGTGATTTCGTGTTTCATTATATTAGAATTAATCAAGTTATTCCTTACAGGAACATGAGGTTGGAAAAATACCAATATTCGACTACATAATGTCAGAATAATAATATTGTTATTATGACCTCAATGTCCTAGTTGACTATTTTCAAAAACATTTGTTTCAAAAGGTTGTTGGCTAAATCTTTGTTCACATATTTATAACTTGCATAATTAAACTTAACATTACAGAAAAAATTAATTTTTAAACTTTTCATTATCAAAGATGTTATTTTATAAATAACCATATTGTGTAACTCAACATCAAATAGTTGTTAACATTATGTCATTAACTCATTCATTTCATTTTCAAACATTTGCCATAAATCCTAATTATTATCACAAATAACTAACATCAAAAATATCAGTATTTATTATTACGGTATTATTAATAATATCCAAATTCAAAAATATCGGTAATTATGATTTTTAGAAACAATATCTAAGTTCAGAAATATCAGCAATCATTATTATTATTACAGTATTATTATTATTATTATTATTATTATTATTATTATTCATTATCACCAATAGGCATCACTTCTATTCGACTCATAATTCGAATTTATTTTATGCACACTCACATCTTTATTTCATTTTATTTTAGGATCTGGCTAGGCTTTAACAAAACTAAATAATCAGTAGGCTCCATAATTGGAAATTAGAATAATTGACTCAGGTATTAGGGCATGATAACATTTTTAACAGAATTGGAACTGGACAGAAATATTGGGCAGTTACTCGACTCAGCCCTTCTTTTCACAACTGAGCAGCTAATGCTCCCAACATCTTCCTAACAACATGGAAATATATATTCCAATGGACGGCCTCTAGCCTCCATACACTTTTATTCAAATGCTGACCTTCAAGTCACATAATATATATTTTTTTTAATCATTAAAATCATCATAATATGATTCATACTTTTATTATTGTGCTCTATTCCTGCCTTTAAACAAAACGCATTTGTCTTCTACATTGCCTAGATCTGGTTTAAACAAAAGATTTTCCAAAAGGAAATATTGTTATATTTTATCCTGGTCATATTCTTTTCCTGCCTTCATTTAACAATTCTTCATCCTATTTTATACATGTTCATTATTTATTCACCTACCGTTCCTCTATTCATTTCTTAATATCGTGGTGCACTCCACAAATATGGCATTGAACTCTCCATTTTATTGCTTTTTGACTGTATATTTATTTCCATATGCATTTTAAATAATCACTGTTATTTTTATTACTGTTGAATTGTACACTCTGAACTCCTCAATTGTTTATAATATTAAATCAAATCAATTATTATCATTATTACTGCATGATATAAATCATTAAATAAACGAATTATTTATCACTTCCCTGAATTTAATTATTTATAATTATTTATATTTATTTATGTTTAATGTAAAAATATTTTATTATTATTATTCACTCATAATCATGAAATTAGTTTATAATACTGTTTAAATTTTTAGGTTTAATAATTTGAACGATCCAAGCTTCCTTCAACTACAAAAATATTCAAATTAACTAAATAACTTCATGATTTACATGTATGTCACTTGGACTGAAATAACTGAAATAAATTTTCTTATAACTGTACACTCGATGATTACTAGCACTGGTTTTTTCTGACTATAGTCTCGATAGACATAGCTGTCAGAATGAAGCAAAAATTAAAGTATTGATAATTTCTAAGCGAATAAAAAATAGAAATGGACTTCTCAACTACTCTACTCTAGGAAAAGTACATAAGAATGTGGCTCACGTATTCTTGATGTTCATGGTGATGCAGGTCCTTGATTGACGTCGCAATCTAATGGAACGCTTCCCACTCCACTTGCATGGCCATCTGCCTCGCCTTCAGCTAACCTTCGGGTTCTTCCATCGTCACCCTATCCCCGCGGTATCTAGCGACACATATCCGCGTTCAAAAATACGCACTGTTCCACTCCGCGATAATTCTTACTAATGTTCGACATTATTACTGATGTCATCGTAATCTGTCCTAGTGGTTTAAACAAACATTTAAAATGTTCAAAGTTCATATATATTCGAAAATACAGCGTCTTGTCTGATACCACTCAGTGATGAAAATAGCTACTTGACATCTGCGAACATACGCTTACTGTCAGTGGAGTATATGGAAATGTAGATGCCTGCCATAGTTAACCTGTACGGGTGAACAGATATGCTCTGTAACAGATCCCTGTCCCGTTGTCGTAGACTAGGACCTGTCACAGGACATCTACTAGGTAGATAGATCTTCTAATTTCCTAACTTGGGATAGGATAGTCTCCAGCTCTATTTGTTTAGAACAAATGACCCCAATGTCGTAGACTATGTTTCCACTCCTGAGTGGTATGACGCGATAATTCCAAGTACTTTTTCACTGAAATGCAGCTGGCTTAGTTCGAAAGACTAAGTCCAACCTCGGCTGACAATAGTGACTGACTGTAAACACGTAACACGTGGTCTGGCGAACGTTACGATGGTACTTCTTCGATGGTTGATGAAAGAATAACATACCATGGCTTCAGAAAACCCTTATATATATACTGCTATGGAGCTGAAATTCTTTGTGTCGGCTGTTCCAAGCGGCGAGCACGCCCTGCTCTTCCAAAGCTCCTGCTCCTCCCCTACTTCCTGTCAGAACATGTGCTTTTACAAAATCACTCATAACTCTCGAACGACTGGTCCGATTTGCCTCAAATTTCTTCTGGCATTCCTAAAATTCCATAGCCAATAATTTCTACTAGATTCTAGACCTTGAATCTTCGATTTATTTTCATCAATAAGTTTCAATAGCTCGTCCGTCGGTGCCACAGGTATCCCTCCTAGCGCATCCTCTGAATCGCACGGTGAACTAACTGTCTCGGCGCTCGGTTCAAACTTCAAGCTGGCGTTCCGCTTGTCCGAAATGCAAAATATAATTATGGTGGCTTCCGTAAATTGGGCACAACGTAAATAAAAGTAATATACTGTACAGTTAAAGTAGATTTTTGTGAAATGTCAACGGTCAAACGGAAACATGAGACTCTAACACTGATTGTTAAAATGGAAATTTTAAGAAAGTTGGACAAGGGAGAGAAGGTTGCTAACATAGCTCGAATACATAATATTCCGTGCACTACCATCTATTCAATCAAGAGTAGCAGAGAGAACATTGAGAAGTTTGTAAAAGATGCTGAAGGTGGTTCTTCTTTACGCAAACTGAGAAAGCAGGTGAATTTTCTAAGATGGAAGAAGCACTTTACTCTTGGTTTATAAAAGAATGTGCTCACCACACCCCCATTAAGGCTGAATTGTTAAAAGAAAAATCTTTCTTCTTCTTTTCTTCAGCATTTGTCCCACCCGGTGGCGGTCCGCTACATGGATTCAATGTCTCCATTGCGCGCATTTTTTCAGGAATGGGTGCAATGCCAAATCTCTCCCTGATGCATTCATTGGGGATGCGATCCAGTTTAGTAACACCAGCTGTCCACCTCAGCATCCTGGTCTCCATGACTCCCAGTCAATGCTCCGTCTCAGTCGTAGTAGGCCAACATTCACAACCATACAGTGCGACAGGCAGGGCAGGCATGCGAAACGAAATGTATTATCAATTTAATTTAGCGTCGCGAAATGAAATTGTTCAATGGAATAACATTTCGCTCCTGGCGCGAAATGATATTCGTTGCAGTCTTTTAATTTTGCTCCTGGCGCGAAATTATATTCATTACGAACTTTTAATTTAGCTCCCGGCGCGAAATGAAATTCGTTACAAACTTTTAATTTCGCTCCTGGCGCGAAATTAAATTCATTACAGACTTTTAATTTCGCTCCTGACGCGAAATAAAATTCGTTCCAGACTTTTAATTTCGCTCCTGGCACGAAATAAAATTCTCTACAAACTTTTAATTTCGCTCCTGGCACGAAATAAAATTTGTTAACGACCGTCAATTTCGTTCCCGGTATTTTATCCCCTCCCCCCCCCCCCCCCCCGGCCTGAAATTAAAATGCATGGAACATTTCATTTTGTGTCTGAAATGAAATCTGTTTCTTTTCTTCCCCGAAATCCTTATTTGCTCCCGCGTCCTACACCTAGCCACCATCTACATTCATCCCTACCACCCCATCCCCAAAGACTTCATTACCCACGTGTCTGAAATCTTCCCCCATTTCATTCTAATGGCCGACCTCAACCTACATTCCCGTTCGGCCCTAGAACTTCATAACCTAGACATCTACCTACGTCACATCGACGCCACCCTCGTCCTTTTCCCAGAATCTACCCGTCCTTCCTCCAATACCACCCCGACGTAGTCATTGCTCATAACTCCCTCCTCCATCTGTTTGATTTGTCTGTCTTGCCCCTCAAAGGAGGTGATCCAAGCTTCCTTCAACTACAAAAATATTCAAATTAACTAAATAACTTCATGATTTACATGTATGTCACTTGGACTGAAATAACTGAAATAAATTTTCTTATAACTGTACACTCGATGATTACTAGCACTGTTTTTTCTGACTATAGTCTCGATAGACATAGCTGTCAGAATGAAGCAAAAATTAAAGTATTGATAATTTCTAAGCGAATAAAAAATAGAAATGGACTTCTCAACTACTCTACTCTAGGAAAAGTACATAAGAATGTGGCTCACGTATTCTTGATGTTCATGGTGATGCAGGTCCTTGATTGACGTCGCAATCTAATGGAACGCTTCCCACTCCACTTGCATGGCCATCTGCCTCGCTTTCAGCTAACCTTCGGGTTCTTCCATCGTCACCCTATCCCCGCGGTATCTAGCGACACATATCCGCGTTCAAAAATACGCACTGTTCCACTCCGCGATAATTCTTACTAATGTTCGACATTATTACTGATGTCATCGTAAACTGTCCTAGTGGTTTAAACAATCATTTAAGATGTTCAAAGTTCATATATATTCGAAAATACAGCGTCTTGTCTGATACCACTCAGTGATGAAAATAGCATTTGCGAACATACGCTTACTGTCAGTGGAGTATATGGAAATGTAGATGCCTGCCATAGTTAACCCGTACGGGTGAACAGATATGCTCTGTAACAGATCCCTGTCCCGTTGTCGTAGACTAGGACCTGTCACAGGACATCTACTAGGTAGATAGATCTTCTAATTTCCTAACTTGGGATAGGATAGTCTCCAGCTCTATTTGTTTAGAACAAATGGCCCCAATGTCGTAGACTAAGTTTCCACTCCTGAGTGGTATGACGCGATAATTCCAAGTACTTTTTCACTGAAATGCAGCTGGCTTAGTTCGAAAGACTAAGTCCAACCTCGGCTGACAATAGTGACTGACTGTAAACACGTAACACGTGGTCTGGCGAACGTTACGATGGTACTTCTTCGATGGTTGATGAAAGAATAACATACCATGGCTTCAGAAAACCTTATATATATACTGCTACGGAGCTGAAATTCTGTGTGTCGGCTGTTCCAAGCGGCGAGCACGCCCTGTTCTTCCAAAGCTCCTGCTCCTCCCCTACTTCCTGTCGGAACATGTGCTTTTACAAAAACACTCATAACTCTCGAACGACTGGTCCGATTTGCCTCAAATTTCTTCTGGCATTCCTAAAATTCCATAGCCAATAATTTCTACTAGATTCTAGACCTCGAATCTTCGATTTATTTTCATCAATAAGTTTCAGTAGCTCGTCCGTCGGTGCCACAGGTATCCCTCCTAGCGCATCCTCTGAATCGCACGGTGAACTAGCTGTCTCGGCGCTCGGTTCAAACTTCAAGCTGGCATTCCGCTTGTCCGAAATGCAAAATATAATTATGGTGGCTTCCGTAAATTGGGCACAACGTAAATAAAAGTAATATACTGTACAGTTAAAGTAGATTTTTGTGAAATGTCAACGGTCAAACGGAAACATGAGACTCTAACACTGATTGTTAAAATGGAGATTTTAAGAAAGTTGGACAAGGGAGAGAAGGTTGCTAACATAGCTCGAATACATAATATTCCGCGCACTACCATCTTTTCAATCAAGAGTAGCAGAGAGAACATTGAGAAGTTTGTAAAAGATGCTGAAGGTGGTTCTTCTTTACGCAAACTGAGAAAACAGGTGAATTTTCTAAGATGGAAGAAGCACTTTACTCTTGGTTTATAAAAGAATGTGCCACCACACCCCCATTAAGGCTGAATTGTTAAAAGAAAAATCTTTCTTCTTCTTTTCTTCATCATTTGTCCCACCCGGCGGCGGTCCGCTACATGGATTCAATGTCTCCATTTAGTTCTGTCCTGGGGCATGTCAGGGTGGAGATTGACGCTCTTCAGATCTTTGTGAAGGGTATCGGCCCATCGCTGTTTTGGTCATCCTTTTGGTCTACTACTGGCGACTTGCAACATGTAACCCGTCTTTGCTATAGTGTCAGCTCCTGTCCTCAGCACATGTCTAAACCATCTTTAACGACTCGCACGCATTTTTTCAGGAATGGGTGCAATGCCAAATCTCTCCCTGATGCATTCATTGGGGATGCGATCCAGTTTAGTAACACCAGCTGTCCACCTCAGCATCCTGGTCTCCATGACTCCCAGTCAACGCTCCGTCTCAGTCGTAGTAGGCCAACATTCACAACCATACAGTGCGACAGGCAGGGCAGGCATGCGAAACGAAATGTATTATCAATTTAATTTAGCGTCGCGAAATGAAATTGTTCAATGGAATAACATTTCGCTCCTGGCGCGAAATGATATTCGTTGCAGTCTTTTAATTTCGCTCCTGGCGCGAAATTATATTCATTACGAACTTTTAATTTAGCTCCCGGCGCGAAATGAAATTCGTTACAAACTTTTAATTTCGCTCCTGGCGCGAAATTAAATTCGTTACAAACTTTTAATTTCTCTCCTGGCGCGAAATTAAATTCGTTACAAACTTTTAATTTCGCTCCTGGCGCGAAATTAAATTCATTACGGACTTTTAATTTAGCTCCCGGCGCTAAATGAAATTCGTTACAGACTTTTAATTTCGCTCCTGGCGCGAAATTAAATTCATTACAGACTTTTAATTTCGCTCCTGACGCGAAATAAAATTCGTTCCAGACTTTTAATTTCGCTCCTGGCGCGAAATAAAATTCTTTACAAACTTTTAATTTCGCTCCTGGCGCGAAATAAAATTTGTTAACGACCGTCAATTTCGTTCCCGGTATTTTTTCCCCTCCCCCCCCCCCCCCCCCCCCCCCCCCCCCCCGGCCTGAAATTAAAATGCATGGAACATTTCATTTTGTGTCTGAAATGAAATCTGTTTCTTTTCTTCCCCGAAAGCCTTATTTGCTCCCGCGTCCTACACCTAGCCACCATCTACATTCATCCCTACCACCCCATCCCCAAAGACTTCATTACCCACGTGTCTGAAATCTTCCCCATTTCATTCTAATGGCCGACCTCAACCTACATTCCCGTTCGGCCCTAGAACTTCATAACCTAGACATCTACCTACGTCACATCGACGCCACCCTCGTCCTTTTTCCCAGAATCTACCCGTCCTTCCTCGCAATACCACCCCCGACGTAGTCATATGCTCATAACTCCCTCCCTCCATCTCTTTGATTTGTCTGTCTTGCCCCCTCAAAGGAGGTGATCATGCCCCCTATTTATTACCTTATTTTATTTTGTTTTATTTTATTTTGTCGCCTCCGCAGCGTAGCGGTCAGCATAGTTAGCTGCCGCCCCGGAGGTCCTGGGTTCGATTCCCGGCTCTTGCCACGAAATTTGAAAAGTGGTATGAGGACTGGAACGGGGTCTACTCAGCCTCGGGTGGTCCAAATGAGTAGAGGGGGTTCGATTCCCACCTCAGCCATCCTCGAAGTGGTTTTCCGTGGTTTCCCACTTCGTTTACGGGCAAATGCCGGGATGGAACCTACTGTAAGGCCACGGCCGCCTCCTTCCCTCTTCCTAGCCTCTCCATCCCCAACCTTCCATCCCATCCCCTCATGAGACCCCTGTTCGCTTTGCAGGTGAGGCCGCCTGGGCGAGGTGCTGATCACACTCCCCAGTTGTATCCATCCCGACCAGATGTTCCAAGCTCCAGGGCACTGCCCATAGAGGCGGTAGTGGTGAGTCCCCTCGCTGAGTCCGTGGGAACCACCAACCTAGAGGGTAAATTGACTAAATAAAATAAATAAAAAATTGCATTATTTTGTTTTGTTAATTTCAATTTTGTTTTACTTTATTTCGTTTTATTTTGTTTCAAATTGTCTTGTTTTTTGGTTTTGTTTTATTTTGTTTTGTTTATTTTGATTTCCCAGAAAACAAATACAAAACCAAAAACACAAAACACGAAGCAAAATGAAAAATTCAAACACATAAGTAAAAGCAGAATAAAAAAGAAACGCAAAGCAAAAAGCAACATTCAAAAACAGCAAAAGCAGAAAACAAACACAAAACAAAAACAAAAAAACGAAGCAAAAAGCAAAAGCAGAACACGAAAAACAAAAGCAAAAGCAGAAGACAAGGAACATAAAGCAAAACGCAAAATTCAAAAAAGCAAAAGCAGAAAACGAACATAAAACAAAAACGAAAAAGACGAAGCAACATTCAAAAACAAAAGCAAAAGCAGAAAACAAATAACATAAAGCAAAATTTTAAAAATCAAAAGCAGAAAATATACGCAAAACCAAGAAAGAAAAGCAAAAAGTCAAATTCAAAAGCAAAAGCACAAAGCAAACACAAACCAAAAGTAGAAAACAACAAACACAAAAGATACGTGAGACAAAGTCCAGAGAAACGTTTCTCATGAAAAATGATCCTTATTCACAAGTGGATTAAACGAGTTTTGTAACTTGACGACTCATTTGCATTTGACTGTTGGCACAGGCTATAGTAAAATGTGGCTTTTCACCGCTGTCTCAGTCTCACACATGGCTGTGATTATATGGAAGCTACTGAGGTATGGGTGTGCTTAGTAATGACATTCAGGGCACAGTCAGTGCCTGTGAATGCTGTGAAGGGTTCTACTCATAGGGTTAGTACTGCTGTTCTGACTCAGTGAGGAAAGTAATAGCAAACTACCTCAGTCCTCATCTTGCCTAGTACGCCTCACTATAGCGCTGCCTTGGGTTTTTGTGGGTATCTACCCACATAACCTACCGCGGTAGTTTTTGAGGATCCAACCAGCCTTCGGGTTGAATACCTGACTGACTGACTGACTGACAGACAGACGTCAGGACTTTGAACATCGTACAGAACATTATTTAACTCTCGAAACAAATATACTGTTTTTTAATTTCAACAACGAAATTAAATGTTTCATGCATTTTAAATACACGTCAGAGAGCGAAACTTAATAACGTTTGGGAATTTTATTTCGCCTCGGGAGTGAAATTAAAAGGCTGTAACGAATTTTATTTCGCGCCGGGAGCGAAATTATAAGTCTGGAACTAAATTATTTTCGTGCCGGGAGCGAAATTAAAAGTGTGGAACGAAATTAATTTCGCGCCGGGAGCGAAATTAAAAGTCTGGAACGAAATTAATTTCGCACCGGGAGTGAAATTAAAAGTATGGAACGAAATTAATTTCGCGCCGGGAGCGAAATCATAAGTCTGGAACTAAATTAATTTCGCGCCGGGAGCGAAATTATAAGTCTGGAACTAAATTAATTTCGCGCCGGGAGCGAAATTAAAAGCCTGGAACGAAATTAATTTCGCTTAGAATTAAGTTTCGCTTTAATTTAATTACGCGCCGACAATCATTATAATTTCGCTCACGGCGAAATTAAATTATTTTCGCCCCCACAGCCATGAATTTAATTTCGCATGCCAGCCCTGGCGACAGGTCGGATGATAGTACGATAGATTTTAGATTTCAGGTGATCTTTCATCCTCCTGTCGCAAGTGACGCCAGTTGTCCGCCATTTCATCCAAGCTGCAGATATCCTTGCATTGACATCTTCGACAAGTCAGCCATCAGCAGCGATCGTGGAGCCAAGATGCTTGAATCTTGTTACTCGCGGTAGATCCTCGCCGTCGACCTGAATGGTTCCGATTGCTTGTTCTCAGATGTCATATATTCAGTTTTCTTCTTATTGAGGCGCAGGCTGTATTGCACCAGCCGATTGTTTCATTGCTGGGTTTGACGTTGCATATCAACCTGGGTCTCAGAGCTAACATGCCATCGTCTGCATATAGGAGCGTCCATGGCAAAGGACGGTGCAGGTCTGCTGTTACAGTGTCCATTACTAGAATGAACAAAAGCGGTGACAGCGCTGAACCCTGGTGAACGCCGATGGTGATGGGAAAGTCACGGGAGGCTCCTGCGGCGGCCTGAACATAGCTCCGTGGATCCACGTAAAGCAGCTGAACTCAGTCGACAAGATATTCCGGTATGCCATGCTTTCGCAGTGCTACCCATATGAGGTCATGAGGTACACAATCAAAGGCCTTCTCAAGGTCCAGGGAAAGCTAGATGAATCAGCTTGTTCTTCTCACGATGGTTTTCAATCAAGAGCCGTGCAGCATGGATTGCATCGGTTGTGCAGCAATTCTTCACAAATCCAGCTTGGTTTTTGGAAAGCTCGACAATCTTACGTATCCTGTTATCAAGAACACGTTCGAATATCTTCATTGCATGACACAAAAGTCAGATCGGCCGGTAATCAGCACATTATGCTGGACTGCCCTTCTTCTTGGGAAGAAAATGGGTACGGTGATACTCCAGGGCCAATCCCTTGGTGTTCGACCCTCTTTAATGATCTGCTGAAATAGGCGTGTTAACCATCCTGCCACATCCCACTGTTGAGAATTCCAGAGTTCTGAACTGCACTCGCCTGTTACAACCAATGGACCAAAAGATAATTGAAATGGTGAAATAGAGGTACAAGATAAAGATTTTGCTTGAGGCTGTTAGCCATAGAAGCCTCCGTGGCTTAGGCGGCAGCACGCCGGCCTCTCACCGCTGGGTCCGTGGTTCAACTCCCGGTCACTCCATGTGAGATCTGTGCTGGACAAAACGGAGGCAGACAGGTTTTTCTCCGGGTACTCCGGTTTTCCCTGTCAAAATTTCATTCCAGCAACACTCTCCACTATCATTTCATTTCATCTGTCATTCATTTAATCGTTGCCCCAGAGGAGTGCGTCAGGCCTCGGCGGCCGGCACAGTTCATATCCTCGCCGCTAGATGGGGGCTTCATTCATTCCATTCCTGACCCGGTCGGAGACTGGAAACAGGCTGTGGATTTTCATTTTCTGTTAGCCATAATGATGACATCACTGTGACTTTGAAATCAATCAATTTGAAAGACGCAGTATTCATGGTTGTAGCAGCCTGGGATACTGTACCTCAATCAGCAATAAGATCCTCGTGGAAGAAGTTATGGCCTTCACTGGACTCAGCTGTAAAAGGGCAAGATTCTTATGATCCAGAAGATTTAATGCCATGAGCAGACCTGATAAAGTCAGCAGTAAAGCAGGCCCAAGACACTGAGCTTCAACGAGTCGACATTCAAGATTGGTGTGATGAAAATATCGACTTTCAAGAGGCAATAACTGATGATGAAATTATAGCAGAGCTGGATTCATCAAACCGAGAAGAAGCTGAAGACTCATTCGAGGTGTTACGGTACCGAATACAACTATAAAAACTGAAGATGCGCTCTCTGCCATCGAAACCTGTATCAAATGGTGAGAAGAAAACTCCACAGCAACCAGCACTTTAACTGCATTACGAAAGTTGAAGAGTGATGTACTTGTAAAAATGTATAAAGGGAAGAAACAATCCACAATAGATAAGTTTTTTCATTTACAGTAAAATTAAAACATGTGAGAACAGTACATACAAATAATACGTACAGTATTATTATTTTTCTTAGTTTTAAAAGTATAGTTTTTCAATAAATGTACCCTACTTTATATTAAACTCTGTAGCCTAATCGAATTGTGAGTTTTTAAATGCCAGTCTCAGATATTTTGGATTACTTCCAATAGTCGGACACTTCCAGTAATCGGACAACTCAATGGTCTAAGACATGTCCGATTAGCGAGCGCCTACTGTATTGGTTGATGCTACTGTAAAACAAGGAGGGCAAATCTCAATGTATTGGACAAGTTGTCTAAGTAGCACCATCTCCTATGCTTGCTGCTACAGGCTCACGCATCAGTTCTTGTTTTTATTTTATTTTACTGTCACATACAGCATATTTTTGAATACACAACGTATGTTCTAATTTTTTCAACCAGCAGTGATGGCTCCCCTGTGCTGGAAAAAAAATCTGCATCTCCTTAAAGAATCTTACAGTTGATTTATTTTGGTCCAGTTAGGTACCTACTTTATTGAAAATTCCTCTGGAACAAAGGTGGCCAAACAGCACGCCAGGTGCATTGGCATGCTGGCTTCACGCCGGCATGTTTCTGGCGTGTACGGCCTTGCAGCGATAGTGGAGAAAGACTATATGTCTGTCTCTCTCGCTCGTTTTCCCCTCTCACTCCCTCTCGTACTGCCTTCAGCCCTTCACTGTGTCCTTCATCTTGCTAGCTGTAGTGTCACTTGACTTTATTTGATCGCAGCGATATGTAGCGCAACGTTTGACAATGGCTGTTTGTTCAGTTTTTTTCTTCTAGTGGATTTCAAGAATTTACAAAACTTTGATCTGCTTTTTATTTGTTTGTCAAGCCATTTGCAATTTTACACTAGACTGAATGATATCTTTAACTCGGTGAAAAATCGGCCTGATTTGTATTCAAAATGTCCACCTCATTGTGTAGTGGCTAGCACTCTTGGCTGTCACCACGGAGGCCCGGATTCACTTCCCGGCTCTGCCAAGAAATTAAATTCTGGTCTGAGGGCTGGAACGGGGTATACTCAGCCTCGTGCGGCAAAAGTGAGAAGAGGAGGGTTTGATTCTCACCTCGGCCATCTTGGATTTTTCCCCCCGTGGTTTCCCACTTCTACTCCAGGGGAATGCTAGGATGGTTCCTAACTAAAGGCCACGGTCGCCTCCTTCCCAATTCTCATGTGAATTACAAATACACACACTAATACAGCCATCACAATAACACAGGTTATCATATAAATTTCACACGCACCCAAGTACACGGGACAACATGACCACGGTGTCGCAAAGCCCCTAATTGAATCAACAACAACATCTATTCAAAAATACTACTGCAAGAATATCCGAAATTGCACAAGTGTTATAATGTTTGGAGCAACGTATGTCTGCGAAACGTTTTTATCTGCATTGAAACGTATTAAATCACGGCATCGCGCTCTGAATTCTAACGATAACCTGCAAAACAGCCTCCGGTTGATTGTTTTTCAGACAATCGTACCAAACAATGAGCATATTGTAAATATGAAAACAAATTGAAAACAAAGAAAATAAAAATGAGACCGAAATTGCAATGTCTTAAATGACTCCCATGATACTTTATCAATATTTCTGACTGTTTTCATGCTAAGCATGAAAGCTTCAAGTACCGGTATGCGGAGAAATGCGTGAAACGCAATGTACATGTGTCGGACAACCAATGCATTGCAAGAACAGTTCATTTGTTTACAATACGTCCTGTGCTAAGGCGATCCCAACTTGACTCGATCCGACGTGCCGACAGTTAGGACAGGTAGCCCAGCCAGAGAGGCAGAAGCCAGCCTGCCGGCATTCGGTGCAGCATAGCTGGCACGCCAAGCATGCTCTAAAACATAAGTGTAAGATAAATTATGTGATATTTGGAATAGAGAATAGTTTGTCATGAAATGCTTGTAGTCTATTAATATAAATTATTCAGAATAAAGGCTGAGGATAAAATGAAATTTTCAATTGGCAGTTCTACAGAAGCTTTATTTTTGAATATATGTAACTAAGATCCCACTAGAAACATCTTGTTACAAAGTGAAGTTATTGTAAGAATTTACAAATATTGTAATTTTGTGAAGAAAATATTAAAATCCTCTGTAAAAGAAATAAATGCTTTGTTTATTTCTAGTTAGGAGCATCACTGCAATGGGGTACTGCAAATTTGAAGATCCAATATTCAAATGGCAGCATGATCTGCCATGCTCAGGTAGGTGGGATTTCCCAGACGTTTGCTTAGTTCTCCACATGCTGGCTGATTAGTGTAAGTGTTAAACATAGTGTACAGTCTGGATTTCGTCCTTCTATCTTCCATAGATTCCCACCCTAGTTTTTCTATCATTCAAGTTACACTACTTCTAGGATTAAAATCTTGAAGCACGAACCTAGCAGCCTTCCTTTGTACCATCTCCAGCTCATTGATGAGCCCTACCTGATATGGGTCCCAAACCGCTGAGCCGCATTCCAAGATTGGCCTCACCCGGGTCAAATATCCTAATTCATTTGCGGTAGAGCTACTGCCTTTTAATACCTGTTTACAAAATGAAGTGATTTGTACGCTTTGGTGACGACACAACCCACATGAGTACTCCATTTCATATCATTCCTTACATGGATGCCCAAGTATTTGCACGAGTCTTCTTCTACAAGTATTTCCGAGCCGATATTATATTGAAAATCATGCCTTGGCCCTCTCCCTATTCTTATGAGACTACATTTACTCGTATTTATCTTCATTTTGTTCTCAACCGTCCATTTATGAACCAGGTTGAGGTCAGTTTGTAACTGAGCGTTGTCTTGTGATGTTTGCATTTTGCGGTATATTACACAATCGGCAGTCACTTTGAATCCCATTTGGCAGTTCGTTAATAAGTGCCAGAAATAACAGGGGCCCAATCACATTACCCTGAGGGATATCTGATGTTATCAAAATGTCCTCCAAGGATACATTACCTATTTTAACCTTTTGCGAGCGACCAGTCAAAACTCTTGAATCCATAAAATTACTCTTTTATCATTCTTCGTTGCTGCTAATTTACGGAGTAGTATGTCATGTGAGACGATAGCATATGCCTTCGCAAAATCTATAATTACAGCATCAACTTGCACCCCCCTGTAAAGCGAGTCATTAATATCCTGAAAGAGTGATAACATTTGGCTCTCACATGAGTACCCTTGTAAGCCTCCGTGGCTTAGGCGGCAGCACGCCGGCCTCTCACCGCTGGGTCCGTGGTTCAAATCCCGGTCACTCCATGTGAGATCTGTGCTGGACAAAACGGAGGCAGACAGGTTTTTCTCCGGGTACTCCGGTTTTCCCTGTCACAATTTCATTCCAGCAACACTCTCCACTATCATTTCATTTCATCTGTCATTCATTTAATCATTGCCCCAGAGGAGTGCGTCAGGCCTCGGCAGCCGGCACATTCCGTATCCTCGCCGCTAGCTGGGGGCTTCATTCATTCCATTCCTGACCCGGTCGGAGACTGGAAGCAGGCTGTGGATTTTCATTTTTCATGAGTACCCTTGTCTAAATCCGTGTTGCCTCCTATTAAGCCATGATAAATTTTCCCACTGTTTCCATAAGTAATCAGAAATAAGGTGCTCTATCAGTTTACATATGATGGATGTAAGTCTAACAGGCCTATAGTTTCCCATTACCAATCTGTTCCCCCCCTTGAATATTGGAACTATTGTAGCCTTTTTCCAGTCTTCGGGTATTTGTGTGTTATTAATTGATACATTACACAGCACCCCAAAGTATTGCCCAATGGCTGTACCTCCCAGTTTTAGCACATCTCCACAAATATTGTCTGGGCCTTTCGATATATTTCTACATAGCTTTTTAATTCTTGCTAGAATCAACGATTGGTTTATTCAGAATCATAGTTAAGGTCCAATACACAATTATTAAATTCATTAAACACACTACCATACCATGTATTTAATTCATTAGCAATTGCCTGTTTCTCTGTGATTAATTCACCATCTCTGGACATTATCATAGACAAATCATTGGAATTTCCCTTCCGCCTTATAACGTAACTATAAAAAAAAATCCACCCATCACCCCCTCCCCCAATTAAGTTTTGCATGTAATTATCGTGAGCAGCCTTCTTTTTGAGGACTAGCTCTTTCGATAATAATTTAAACTTTAGCATATGCTCGTAACTATCGTGTCTTTTGTTATAAGCTTTCCTTAATTTCCTTTTGAGTCCCCTGATTTCCCTTGTGTAATATTCCGGATCTGGGTTTTGCTTCAGTAATTTAAACAGCACGGATTTCTGAATAGCACGATCTAAGATATTTAGAAAATTTTCCCACGATATATTTATATGACACCCCTCCGACGCCCAACTTACAAATGACTCATTCATGTAATCCTGAAATTTGCTCTGATCTGCTCTGCTGTACTGAAATATTTTAACTGCTTCGACGGAGTCAAGAATTGGAGTGTCACTGTGTCTAATATTTAGTTAAACACCGGAGTGATCACTAATTCCAGGAACTTTCATACAACTAATATACAGTGCCACAGGTCCTACTAAATATACATCTAAAGTACTATTCCCTCTCGTGGGGAAATCAACCACCTGGGAGAAACCCCCCTCCCTAACCAGCTTGTTTGCTGCAAGTTGAACTTGGCTACGGCTAGTTGAATCACCGGACCAGTTCACACTTTGAAGATTTAAATCCCCTGCAATTGTAACATTCTATTCCATAGATTTACCCGTACAGGTGATGTCATAAAGAGTATCCAGTAGCGAGAAGTTGTCCTTTGGTGCTTCATACGCCCCTATCTCCTGAATAGAGTTTAACTTTGCTTCATCCAAGATTTCTACAACTAAAAAACAGCTAATGATCCATATTGGCCCATTTTAAGCAATACGATGTCCCTACGAACACGAATAAATAAACCACCAACTCTCTTACCTCGGTCTCTTCTGTACATTACGTAGGTACCCTGAATTATTTCATTACTATTTACGTCCTCATATAACCATGATTCAGTAGCTATGACAATGTCCGGTGTATATGTCCCTACTAGATTCCAAAATTCTATTATTTTATTCCCTATATTCCGACAATTAACCTGCAGCAATCTTAGTCTTACCTCCATTTCTAAGTTAGTGCAATCGCTTCTCCCACTTGTGATGGCAGCCTTCCTCCGGTCCAACTCCTCCTCATGAATGCTGGCAGGATTCTATGACCCTCTCGTGCAGATATTCCAGGTTGTAGGCGCCACGTCGATTCAAATGTAGCCCATCTCGAGCGAAGTCACGGCCCCTGATCCAGCAGTCAGCGTCCACATAAACTAGTCCCAGTTGTGTGCACACCCAGTCCATGCGAGCATTAATGGCCTTAGCTCGCCATAGTGGGACATCCCCCCCCCCTGCCGCACAATGCCACTCAACACAATTTTCGCGTTCCTAAACTTATTTCTTTTAGATCTTATAGTCAGTGGCATACGCAAGATTTCCTTCTGGGGGGAGGGGTTCATTAATAATAATAGGGTAATTGTGTACATTATTAAAGGGGCAGATGACCTTGCTGTTCCACCTCTTAAAACGACAGTCATCATCATAATTAAAATGAAATTTTGATAAATATTCATAAAAAACAATAATTAAATAACCATTCTCTTTGCATGACAACTATTTTAGGACTCGTTATGTTTTCAAAACAATAAACGAATGAAAAAATAATTATAAAAAATATGGAAAACATGATCTAAATATTAAAAACTGGTTCAATGCAGTGGTATCATAATGACCATAGTTACTTGGTTGTTTAAAATATTGTTATTTTGTGAGAGAAAAATAATGTTTTGCTCTCTGTGCTCCTACTGCCATTATTATTGAATCTCAAAATCTGCCTATCTTGTTGACTTTATCTGTATCATTAATTGGAATAAATTGCAGAAACTGCTCATGTTCTGAATTATCTTTATCGAAACGGACACACAATTAACGCAACCCGAAGCGAATTGAAAAAGGTTACCGATCACACACTTCAACAGTAAAACTGATTCATGGCTAGCTCCAACGCTGAAGGAGTCGTCTTGCTGCGAGTAGAGTGAAGGGCATTTACCAAGTGCAAACGTGATCACCTTAAAATATATGCAGGAGTTAAGACGCCTCATTAGCAGTAGTGTAAAACAGGTGATAGAAGGGACAATATAAAGATTCAAGTAAAAATATGTATTTGGGGGGAGGGTTAACCCTAACCCCCCCGTCGGTATGCCCCTGCTTATAGTGTTTCCTTAAATGTCTCTTCTGGGGCACATCAGTTTTCTTTTTTACAGTCTACTTGTAAAGTTGCTGGCCCCCTGGTTTTGGGGTAGCGTGCCTGCCTCTCTCTTGGATCCCCTGGATTGGATTACCGACTCTGTCAGATATTTTAGAAACTGACGTGAGTGCTGGAACGGGTTGCACTCAGACTCGTGAGAACTCAATTGAGTAGCTGTCTGACAGTGAAGCAGTGGCCCAGTCACAGAAACCAAGATTAATGACTAAGGGAATCTGAAGGTCTGACCATGCATCATCCCGTAATCTGTAGGATGAATGGCTGGGCAGCGGTCGTTTGGTAAGCCAGGGCCCAGGACCCAACAATGGATGTGCCAAAGCAGTATTAGCAAGAAATGTACTCATATTGGCAAAGTGCAGCCCTACCCTGCCCACGCAACAGCACACAAGCACTGTCCATTTGACCAGGAACTGCAGTGGGTTTAGTACTGAGAGCACAGCCTGGCCACTACACACACTAGTGTGGTCTGTCATGCTCATGATGTCTTGGGCATGGAGAGGACAAGTAATAGCAGACCGGTAGTGGGAAAGTCACACATTAAAGAAACACACAGGAGGCATATAAAATATGATATTTGAATGTACATGGACTTAATTTGCAACAAGGATATAAGAATTTGCGTAGGTTTTGTGCAATGCAGTAGGTGCAGCAAAATACAGTATATTTCTATAATCCTAAAAATGGAATCAAGCATATTAGTAACCGTGCAAGTGACAGTAACAGGGGCCGGTATGGAGTCAGGTGAATTAAAATAATACTTTAAATTTGTTGATGTAATATTATAAATCATCTGAGGTAGCTACGCTCCGCAACGTGCATGGCCAGACCATTTCCGAACTTCAAGGACAACACACAGCCACTTCCTTTCAACTTCATATGGTACCTTATTTCATTAATTTCATTTGTCATTAACTCCTGTCATGAAATTGGTGTCACGAAGGGCATCTATCCATAAAATCATTGCCACATGGAAACTGTCTCACCTCATCCACTACCCCATAGAAACTGGAATAACTAAGAGTAGAAACAAAAAAATAACATTACGAGTATAAAACTATCCTTTAGTAACAAGATCCTGAATTCATCCACCGACTTGTTGATGATGTTCAGGCATATGTTCATTCGAGAAGCACATGATTGTAAGTTTATTGGAATTTTACAATCGAATGATATTTTGTCATAACCTGAAATAATATAGTCTTTTATTCTTATTTACAACATCACCTAAAACAATACCTCGTTGAATTAACCTACACATAAGATATACAGCAAAATAAACAAGTTGACACGAAATCCCTTTTAACCTTTAAAGTTTTGGATCAGTTTTCATTATTTTAACAGTATGGAGACCAAGAGTGCTATTTATTGTAAAGCAATTTTGCTCTGTTGTCTGTCTTTCTACCTGCCTGTCTGTATTTCTTTGGTTGGAGTGCCAAAAGACTGTTCGGTTTGTTAGGTTTTGGAACTATTCGGTTTCGGGTTATGGTATGTCAAACGTCTCCCTAACTTATATATACAAAAACCAAAGTTAAAAATCCATCTGCAGAAATTTTAGAAGAATATAAAATTATTAGCAACCAAGTTACAAAACTTAAGAGAAACCTACAAAGAAACTACTTTGACCAAAAAATTCAAAATGCAAATAATCAGAGGGAAGTGTGGAGTGTTGTTAATGAGATGTTAAATAGGCCAAAGAAGGGGAAAAATGAAATTGTCAAACTTATAGTCGATGGCACAAATGTCGAAAAAAAGGAAAATATATGTGATGAAATTAATAAATATTATGTCAATATTGCTAACAGTATATGGGAAAATCAAGGAAACGGTTCTACCTCGGACATTGCAAGCTATAAAAATACTACTAGCACTAAGACAATCTTTATGTTACCTACTGATGCTAATGAAATACAATCAATTATAAACTCCCTAAAACACAAAAACAATATAAGTGAGGACAACACTACTAATGTCATGCTACAATTGTGTCTTGAGGGCCTTACACCATATCTTGTCAAAATAATAAATCTTTCACTGATGACTGGTATATTCCCCGATGCCTGTAAAGTCTCTAGGGTGGTCCCGATCTACAAAAAAGGAGACAAAACCCACCCATCAAATTACAGACCCATTAATATTATATCTGCCATCAGCAAGGTTCTAGAAAGCGTTGTTAAACGAAGACTTATGAATTTCTTCATGAAAAATGATTACTTTGCAAACTGCCAATATGGGTTTATTCCAAATAGAAGAGCTGATAGTGCTATATTTGAAGTAGTAACTGATGTAGAAAAGGCATTAGATGAAAACAAACTAGCTGCTGGTGTACTAATTGACCTTCAAAAAGCATTCGATCTGGTTAACCATAAGATTCTCCTTAATAAACTAGAATTTGCAGGCATCAGAGGAGTGGCACATGATTGGTTCAAGAACTACCTCACTAACAGAAAACAATATGTTGCAATCGATAATGTAAAAGGGTCTCAAATGAGAATTGACACAGGAGTACCTCAAGGTTCTGTCTTAGGACCAATTCTTTTCTTGGCCTATATTAATGATATAGTATTATTAGAATTGAAAGGCAAGCTTAAACTATTTGCAGATGATATTTTTATACTCTATCTGGGAACATCTGAACAGGAAATTATGCTAAATATTAATTATGATCTCAATAAGCTGGTGGATTGGTTGAGAGCACACAAAATGGTTATCAATATCACTAAAACAAAATATTTATTCTTCCATAAACCATCATACAAGATTGAGACCACAAACATAGTCAACATAGCCAACAAAGAAATAGAAAGGGTTAAATCGGCAACATACTTAGGTATCACACTAGATAGTACACTAACCTGGGAAAATCATGTAGAAAATGTAAAACATAAAATCAGCCCTTTAATTGGTATTATTTTCAGATTAAGATATAGCTGTCTTACTAGCCAACAATTGAAAAATATATACTTTGCTCTGATACATTCACATCTAATGTACATGAATTTCATATGGGGATATTGTAAGAAGGAGCTGATAAAAGAACTTGAGATACTCCAGAAACGTGCTATAAAATCTATCTTTGGACTTCCTTGGCTCACACCCTCAAATGAATTATACTCAAGAACTAAAATTATGCCACTGCAAAAACAAATAGCTATGTCAGCAACAGTATTTGTATACAAATTAGAAAACAAATTGATACACACACACATCCATTTTACCCATGCAAATGACATTCATCATTATGCAACAAGAGGAGTAAATCAAATATTCACCAGCCATTCCCAATCCATTAAATTTGGAACTAAAGGAATTATGTCCTCTATAATAAAAGAATACAACTCGCTACCATTAGGCATAAGGGAAAGTTTCTCTATAAAAACATTTAAGAGGAAAACAAAAGACTTCCTATTAAGGAATGAATAGCCCATGTACAATAGCCTTAAGCAATGCAATGTATCATACCGAATTATCTCTGTAAAATTAGTCACTAGCAATATAATATAAGTTACTATTAAATTAAACAATAATGTTACAAAAATTATATATATGCCATGCTGTAACTATGTTACTTGATTGTCCCTAACACGAGCTCAGGCTCATTGGGACCTATGTAAATAAATAAATAAATAAATAAATAGCAGGGAGAAATATGTATTGTTAATAGTTTGTGCAGTATAGAAATTATATGATGTGCAATCGATTGCGCAGACATTAAAAGAGACTCGTGGTGCAGGGGCGAGCATTCTTGGCTGTCGCCCCAAGGCCCTGATTCGATTCCAGGTTCTGCCAAGAAATGTAATTCTGGTTAGAGGTACTGAAATGGTGTTGATGACATGCAAGTCACCCAGAACAACATCTGATAAGTTCAGCTAAGCATTTATTATAGAATATAATAAATAGTGATAACTTGATACTATTTCGAAGACTTGCACCAGTCCAGTGGGCTACAAGAGTTTGCTTCTTCTTCCTATTCTTCTTTTTTCTGTCATATTCGTATCCTGCAGCATTGATATGGGAACTTGGACAGCAAATCACTACGTAGGGTTGTTAGGACAGCTTTTGTAAAATATTCTCAAAGGCCAATGCTACAAGTAGCCCTCGTGAGTTCCAAATGCATCATTTTATTTAATACACCTACCGTATTTAAGACATTTTGATTTACATTACATGCTATGTTCTGCACATAGGAAATCCTTGAAGTTAATTTTGCAATTTTCAATGAATGAACTTCCAAGGTTTAGTAATTATTCTATAGGGAGACTTTGCCACATACAGTGTATGCACAAAGTGCAAGAATTACTTGGAGGCATGATGACTATAAAATGCATAATTTGTATTCATACAAGGGCTGTTTCTCTTTCAAGTTCCGATGGACTGTATAAAAATAACACATTGACATACCAAACTGATTTTACTACTAAATGTTTGCTTGTTTTATTCTTATGTCTCAACATAATCGCCAAAACAATTGAAACATTTATCATATCGTTACACCAGCTTTCCAATGCCTTCGGCAAAAATATCTGCAGCCACTTAGGTGGATACGTCTGGACAGTCTCCTGAAGTGTTTCCTTTTTGGCAAGGCGTTGCCGCCCAACCAAACTTTCAATTCTCAAAAAAGGTGAAAATCATTCAGTGCTGGTTTGGACTAAATGGCAGATGGTCCAAAACTTCACACTTGAATTCTTTGAAAAAGTCTATCGAAACGTTGGCACAGTGCGGTCGTGAATGATTTTCACCTTTTTCGAGAATTGAAGGTATGGTTGGGCGGCAACGCCTCGCCTAAAAGGAAAAACTTCAGGAGAGACTTCAGACGTACCCACCTCAGTGGCGGGAGAATTTTTTGCCAAGGGCAGTGGAAAGCTGGTGTAATGATATGACAAGTGTTTCAATCGTTTTGGTGATTATGTTGAGACATAAGAATAAAACAAGCAAACATTTAGTAGTAAATTCAGTTTGGTATGTCAATCTGTTATTTTTAAACAGTCCATCGGATCTTGAAAAACAAAACAGCCCTCGTACAATGACTGAGGTTGACAGGATGATGACGATGGTGATTTACTAGGGGATATAAATAAATATCTGACACTTCAGACTGAATCAGATCAATGGAAAATATAAATAAAGGTTGGTTGTAAAAGTCCAGAAACTATCTAATCAAATAATCACCATATTTCATGGAGAATGACTAATCCTGTTGCTCTTGTGCGAGCCCTCCATGGAAGTAGCCAGAACCCAGTATGTTGCGGATACTTCAGAGTGCCTGAAACCCTAGCTCACATTTATAAACTATAATTATTAAGGGGATTCCCTAAAAACATTAGGAATCATAGAAATAGATCTAAGATACAGCTGTAATATTGCAGAAATATTATACAATCCATGAAGAGCTGACAGGTATTCCTCGTGTTAGAAGCAAAAGTATAATGGACATACCGTAATTGTTATTGACCATAAGAAGGATACTAGGTTTATGCTGGACCCCACCATCAGATGAGAAGTAACCATCGTCATGACAAGTCAGGTAGTTTAAAGCAAAGGATAGACTTAAAATAGAAGTGAAGGCTTGTGGTACGTTTTGAATAAGCGAGGGGAACAACATCAAAATTGTTTGCCCATCATCAAGTTTGGGCATGCCTAAGTATAAATGACTTTATTTTCCTATCAATGGATCCATTCAATTTTGGAGAATCCATCTACAGTGTACTTAGGAACAGAATGAGACATCATCTACTGGTGTCTTGTACCATTTTATAGCTTAACATATAGTTATAATAATAATAGGAAGAAGAATTCCTAGCTGCATTGAGAAACCATGCCAGGGCAGGCTGGCCTGCTCTACAGTGCATGCACATGAACAGACAAGTTCAAGCACAGACAAAGCTAACAGGGTGAGGTTTGATCATCAGGCACTGAAAGCACTTGCCATCTGGCATGGTACCACACTGCACTATACACTGCTCACTCTCACACAAAGCTGGTGGCTCTTCAATACCTTTGAACACAAAGTTGGAAATTAAAAAATTAGGACCTCATCAACCAAGGTGATAGATAAATTTGCTTCACCCAAGCACAGGAGTGGAGAATATATTCACAAATAAGGAGCCATGTGAGTACAGTTTTCAATGCATGAACTATTTATTGAATCTTGTTTCAAATGTTGTGCTGTGTGCAATGATGATAATGGCAATATTGGCAACAATGAATGCCAAATATAAAACAATATTTAATATGAAACAACAATATTATCATCTGGCCCACCCTAAAATTTTAGTCAGGAGCTGCCCCTCGTTTTATCATTTTTTCCTTTTGCTTGGCACTAAGAAGTTTAGAAACTGAATGATGTGATCTGTAAAATATTTTGGTGTTACCCAACATAAACAAATTTCAGGCATTGGATGACACCATGTGTAATAATCATTCCCATGTACTCCACTGTGTGTGGAATTTGTTCGATATAACCTGCCATATTTATGGTCTTTGTGTTAGTGAATGTAACCATCATTTATTTTAGTCTGTTTTTGTCATATGAAATGTAAGCATTTGTAATGAGGATTTGTCCGTGTGTATACTCAGATGGTATCGCTTCTTGACCGTAACCTAAGACTACAAAGCTGTCTGATTTTCAGTCGTCTAACGACTCATCCCGATAAATTGCACGGAACCTGCTGCTATGTTTGACTGGAAAGAACTAACTACCTGTGTTCCCTTCGTACTGGGAGACTCAGAATACAGTCCTGCATGAATAATGATGATTGATGCTGGTAACAAATTACCTGTGGAGGTTACTGTTTTAGATTTAGACGTAAATGTTCTGACAGTATCTCTCTCTCTCCTAGCATTTATCCCACCATGTAGAGTCCGCTGCTTTGCTACATCTCCTCCATTTCAGTCTGTCGTTGGCATCTTCCAGTTTTAAGCTAACATCGTGCATGTCGACCTTGATGTTGTTGGTCCACCGCTTTCCTGGTTCACCACGTAGTCGCATTCTGCCTCGATCAATTAGAAGAGCTGTTTTAGCTACAGTTCTTGCCTTCTCATTACATGGCCATACCAGCGGAGCCAAGCTTCCCGCGCGTTCTCCACGATCAGAGCGACACCTGATCTTCGTCGAACATCTGTATTCTGTATGTGGTTACATCGATCAGTCCTTGGGTCCATCGGAGCATCTTCATCCCCATTGTATGTATGGTCTGCTCATGCTTTTTCGTCATCGGGCGACATTCTGCCCCATAGATTGTCACTGCACATACCACGGTCTTGTAAACTGACATTTGTTCTCCTGAAATAACTCACTTTTATGCACAAAATAAGGGTGGGGGGTATTAAATCGGGTGACTTGTTTCTATCGTCACACGATCATTGACAGATCCTGTTCACTTAGGCTTAGATAAGGTACGATGGTTTTGTATTTTAATTGGGAAAACACATTTTAATCTTTCGTGTGGATCCAAAACCAGACAAAACTGATTAAAGAAACACATGACTCTATTAAGTACAAAACACAAAATGCTGACTGAGAGGGTTTTGTGTGTCTTCCAGCTTAATAAATCTTTCACAGCACTGTGGTATTCAAAGAGTAATAAACCTCATAGATATTTGAAGCCATTCTTACAGTGTTGCCTATACAAAATTGTTATTTGTAGCTCTTCAGTCGGTCAACACAATTGTGCCCAATGAATGGGTGGGGTACAGGATTCCTTGGGCTAAATTGTGAAGAGCTACAAATGACAATTTAATAAACTTTGATATACTGTATATGGTACAACAAAATTTCTTTCGAATTTAAAACTTTGTAAGTGTGTCCCAGTTTTCTATTTTAAGAATTCTGTCAGGCCATGACCAGTTACACATACATTCCTTCAGAGACATTTATCATTTCAGTTACCTTGCAGGCTTACAGTTAGTTCCAGCCAGTCAGTACACTTTGGCCCAATTAGGTGAATGACTCTATTATGCAAACTAATTTGTTGTATTTATCCATTTTCTAACGATTCAGCAGAACATAGGCCTACTGTCAGCTTCTTAAAAATCAAGTGTTCACCTCGTGGTATAGTAATAATAATAATGTTGTCCTTTTTAACTAATGAGGTTTTTAGAGATGCTGGGGTGCCGGAATTTTTCCTCGAAGGGGATCTTTCACGTGCCAGTAAATCTACTGACACGGCTCCCTCGCATTTGCGCACCCTCTAATGCCAACTGACTGCGCCAGGATTCGATGATGCCATCTTGTTATTAGCAGTCAAGAACGTTATCGCTGCACCACACAGCCAGTCATTGTGGTGTAGTGACTAGCATTCTTGGCTGTCACCGTGGAGGGCTGGGTTTGACTCCCTGCTCTAATCTTATTATGGTCTGGCGCCTGGAACGGGGTACAGAACTGAGAAGAGGTGGGTTAGCCATCCTAGAAGTAATTTTTCCTAGTGTCTCACTTTTACTCCAGCTAAATTCTGGGATTGTACTGTACTGTACCTAAATTAAGGACACTGGTGCCTCCTACCCAAATCCTACTTACAAATACACATGCAAATTCGTGTTGACCGACTGAAGATTTATAACTCATAGTTTGTACAGGCAACTCTGATAAAATGGCTTCAAAAGTTCACATTTCATCACACTAGTGCAGGCAGCTCGATGGCACAGATTAACAGGTTCTGCAGACACACCCAAGTTCACAGGGCTACATGACAGCAATGCCGCAAAGTCCCTGAATGGATCAACAAGAATAATAAACATCAACTGAGATGAAATTTGTGCTCAGCACAATGTATAATGTCTACGTAGGCCTCTAATAGGCTCCATCAGTTTAACATACCATACAGTCCTCAGTATTTGTTCTAGAGAAATATATCGATAATACAGTATTCTTTGGAGTCCTTAAATTAATTGCTGTTGAATAAAATCAATGCAGACAGATGACTGAGTTTGATAACTTTCTGCTTAATGTAGCATGCAGTTTAACAACACAGCAATTCATATTCCTCCACTTGTATCAATGTACAAATGCTTTACAATTTCTTCATTAATGTCTTCACCTTAAAGGCATAGCCTGAATTCATGAGCTGAGGGTGCACAGGGGGCACTTGGTTTTCCCTATGGAGTGCAGTTGAAGTTGTTGCTTCATTTAGTGCCTTAGGATATGTTGATCTAAGGCTTAGAATGTCTGATTGCATGTGAACGTAAAACATGTAACAACCTGCATTGCAGTAGTGTCTGTAGTAGTGTGGGTAAGGTATAGATGTCTACTATTTTTGCAAATGACCTGGCACGCAAATAAGGTATTGAACCCTTTCGACACTGAGGTCCCAGGTTCATGGAAGGCAGAGTGAGGAACATCACTTTATTTGCCATAAGCCAAGGGAGAGCCAAATTAAATATGCATCTGGGCAAGGAACTGCTCAACAGCTATGGGAATGAGCTGTGAATATGAGATTGCATGTACTCTACTTTATTAATTTGTTTCTGACAGAGATTCGGCCACACCTAAAAACATTACACTGGGAGATTTGTAACTTTCTAAGAATGTATGAACATAGGCCAGTTGTGTGGGCCTCTATTGTGTGAGTGAAGGCGGTTTGGAGTTAGCAGGGGTTTGGGTAGAGCTGGCTGTTTCCGCAACAAACTTGAGTGAGAGAGATGGAGAGATGCCATCTTGTTTTATTGAAATATCTCATCTGGAATGACACTTGCATTAATGCCACCAGGTCGAAAATTCGTGCATGTCATGACCATGAGGCACAACATGAGAGCCAATTGTCCACATATCATCAAGCTAAATTTGAATAATAATACAATATTTTGGTATTACTCCGCTGTGGGTAGCCGTGAATGGTTAATTTTAAACTAATCCGCATGGGAATCCCCATAAGATACCGGTACCGTACTACATATTAAGGCATTGGTAACGCAGCAATGATTATTCAAATATCAGCGATCAAATCAGGATGTAAAAGGTTACCAGGAAGATCGGCGCAATTTTATCTTCAGAATGCTGAGCGGACCAACCCAATGTGACCACCCCTTAACCAAGCGGATAAATTGGGGCACCGTGCCCATTGTACAGGGTCATTATCTATGTGCGCCCCGATAAACACGGCAAGCTAAGCCGGCTTTGACTGGCACATATCGTGGGCGCGCGTACACGGTTCAGCCGGTGGTTGGCGCGCTCCGCTGAGTCATATCGTTAGTTCACACGTGCTTAAACGTTTGAGTTGCACGTTAGTGAGTACTGTATTGTGATTACTGTGATTGTTGGTCATGCCTAGGCACCAATTCACATTGTGCGAACGTGTGTATATCCATAATTCGTGTATGGAAAGCAGAAAGTCTTGTTCTGAAACAAGACAAAAAATTCGAATCAAGTTTCCAGGAAGACCTGTGCCTAATGCCAGTACAATTAGGAAGCTCGCTAAACGATTCAAGAAGACAGGCTCCGTAAATAATAAAAACGTTAACAGACAATGTGGTGTTCTTACAGAACAAAAATTAGATGAGATTGTTGTCCATTCTTCCATCAGAAGATGTCAGATGTGTGTTACAAGAGAGGGAGGACATTTTCAGCATCAGCTATGAGCACTGTTAGTACACATTATTGAACATGTTTGGTAAAAGTGTAAAAAGTGCGCGCCTACCACCGGCTGAACCGATTTCGCGCGCCCGCGGTCTGCGCCAGTCAAAGCCGGCTTTGCTTGCCGTGTTTATCGGGGCGCACATAGATAATGACCCCTGTATGTTTGCTTTCGAAGTATAATAGTCCTGAGCCGAGCGACCGAGAAAGAGTTTGAAAGATCGGAGGTGCGGGAGCGTTTGTCGCCCAATTCCAGAAATGTATAACAGAGAAAATAAGTCATATAAAGAACTTTATTATTGGGTCCTGCCCAAAGACATTCTTAACTGTGCATTCAGTGCATAATATTGCACGAACATTAAACAAATGTAAATAGTCACGAGTGGCGCAGAGTTTGAAAGACATTTTTATATTTGAAGTGTGAGCGCGCCAAAGTTCAGGAATAAGTGGACTTGCTGTAAACGCAACGTCAGTAATATTGTCTAAGTGCTAATATAACCAGTATTGGTAACGACAATCAAAGTTATTTACGGGTTGAGTTTAGGAGGTGAGTATAGTTCCTGAACATTAAGTCACGAGAGACGATCAAGGATCGTGTGGCATAAGTACCGCCGTTCAGTATCAGTGATCGTGTAGCAGCTAGCGTTATTGCACGATTTCAAAATGCTACATCCAGACACGTCAAGTATAAAAGTGAATTTCGGCACATGTCAGTTAACTTGACAAATCAGCTGTTTCTTTTTTTGGACTCAAAAGACTTTAATTTTCTTTAAAGCTGATTTGTTTTTTTCATTTGGAATATTCCGTTGCTCCAGGTTTGACCCAAATAACTGGCTGCCCCGATTATCCGATGGACTGGTATACCAGACTTCACATTAACATTTAATCTTCTCTTAGAAACTTACCACGACTGTAGTGGGAACCTGACAGTCCAGAAATAGAAGGCTCGAACCCCGGCGTTGACAGCGGCCATTCTGAGCGTGGTTTTGCGGCATCACGGTCTTGTAGCCCCGTTTACTTGGGTGTGTGTAAAGTGTCTGATAACCTGTGTCACTGAGATGTTTGTAGGCTTACTAGTGTGTGTAGGCTACTTTTATACGTGGAAGAATTTAAGTAGGAAGCTGTTGTTGTTGTTTCATTTGAGATGAATGGACATCATGGTCATGAGGCCCGTGTACTTGGGTGAGTGTTGAATTTTGTCTGATAACTTGTGTTATTGTGATGGCTGTATTAGTGTGTGTATATATAATTCAGGTGAGGAATCAATCAATCAACTTATAATATCCGTATAGCACGTTGTATTTCAACAAGCTACTACAAACAACATTCAATTATACTCTTTGAAAAGGACAAAGAGTTATAACTATACCCATGCATTTAGAAGAAAGTAGGCTATATGTTATTTACTGAACATCTTGTTTATCTTTTTACTTTGATATTCTAGTGATAGCCCAGAATCAGTCTTGGTAGGCATGCAATGTGAGGACTGTGACACGTTAATCCTATGATCCCGGGTGTGGGTTACCTCATTTTTTAACATTCCCTGCGTACAAATACCGGGATGATTCCTCATTTCAAATCCGGGGGCACCTACTCCAATCCCAGCACACACTAGTAGTCACCACAGAAACACAAGTTATCAGACACGGAGCTGATGATCAAAATGGCCCAAGGAGTCGTTACACACTCCAATGCGTATGAGTGACATCGATCTGTTAATTCTATTGTTGGTTCATTTAGGAGCTTTGCGACATCGTAGTCACGTAGCCCTTGTGCTTGGGTATATGTGGAATATGATAACCTGTGTCATTGTGATGGCAGTACTAGTGTGCAGGATTTGGGTAGGAGGTAGCCGTGGCCTTAATTTAGGTACCATTCTCGCATTTGCCTCGAGTAGAAGAGGTGGGGGTGGAAAACCACTTCTAAGGTGGCTGTTTGATTGATTTTATTTCCACGGCTACACTTAGAGCTTAAGAACTCCTTTACAGTAGCGCCCTACATACAATAGGATTAGGGCTCATTAACATAGTAGCCTAGCCCACATTTCGTTAAAATTAAAATCATATGATCTACCGGTATCATAACATAAGCAACCAGCTGAGGTAGGAATCAAACCCACCTCTTCTCAGTTTTGCCTCACGAGGTTGAGTGAACCAAGTTCCAGCCTCCAGACGAGAATTGCATTTCTTGGAAGAGCCGGGAATCCAACCCGGACCTCCGGGTGATCGTAATTTGATTTAAGCTTTTAACATTTGGGTGGCCGCCATTACTTTTCCGTTATAAAACATGGCACTGAGGTGCCCTTTGCCATTGCTCACTCTGTACCAAATTTCGCACAATTCAGTTTGACCGTGTTTGAATTGATAGGGGGAATCGATTTGCACACATACATGGCAGCCATCTACAAACTATTCGACTGTTGACCATGTAATTTGGTCAAAATACACTTCTCACATAAATGTATTTCGTAGCAAAATTTGGTAGAGATCAGATGAATAGGCTAGTCGTAATTTGATTTAAGCTTTGAACATTTGGGTGGCCGCCATTACTTTTCCGTCAAGATAGCGACGATATAAAACATAACACCGAGGTGCTCTTTGCTAGTGCTACCTCTCAACCAAATTTCGTTCAATTCAGTTTCACCGTGTTTGAGTAGATAGGGGGAATCGATTTGCACACGTACATGGCCACCATCTCCAAACTATTGAACTGATGACCTTGTAGTTCGGTCAAAAGACGCTTCTCATAAAAGTGTATGTTGTTGCAAAATTTGGTAGAGATCAGATGATTAGGTTAGTCGATTTTGATTTAAGCTTTGAACATTTGGGTAGCCCCAATTACGTTTCCGTCACGATGGCGGCGATATAAAACAGGACTCTGAGGTGCCCTTTAGTAATGCTACCTCTGTACCAAATTTCGTTCAATTCGATTTTACCGTGTTTGAATTGATAGGGGGAATCAATTTGCACACATACATGGCCGCAATTTCCAAACTATTGGACAGATGACTTTGTAATTGGTCAAAAGACGCTTCTCACAGAAAGGTTTGTCGTTGCAAAATTTGATAGATATCAGATGATTAGGTTAGTCGTAATTTGATTAAAGCTTTGACCATTTGGGAGGCCGTCATTACGTTTCTGTCAGGATGGCGGCGATATAAAACAGGACACTGAGGTGCACTTTAGTAATGCTACCTCTGTACCAAATTTCGTTCAATTCGATTTTACCGTGTTTGAATAGATAGGGGGAATCGATTTGCACACGTACATGGCCGCCATCTGCAAACTATTGGGCTGATGACCTTGTAGTTTGGTCAATAGACGCTTCCCATAAAAGTGTATGTTGCAAAATTTGGTAGAGATCAGATGAATAGGTTAGTCGATTTTGATTTAAGCTTTGAACATTTGGGTGGCCGCAATTACGTTGTGATTTTAAGATAATGATCCTTTCGGCCAATCTGTCCAAACGAGATCCCCTTTCAAACTTCAAGACAATCGCGAAATAACTACAGCATTTATGTACTTATCCTCGCGTGGACCAGGACAGAACGTGACTCCATGGTGTACCGGTACAAACGCACAGTTCCAAACTGTAACGTCCTCATGTAACGAAGAGGATATAACGTTGCCACTGTAGCGAAAGGTACGCGGATTGAAATGAGTAACGTTACATCGTCGTGTACCGTATGAAAGCAGAGTTCCAATCTGTACCGTGCCCATGTAACAAGGAGGATATAACGTTACCACTGCACCGAAAGGTTCGCGGAACGAAATTAGTAACTTAACGTTACACCGTGTGTACGGTACCGTATAAAAGTAGAGTTCCAATCTGCACCGTGTTCATGTACACCCTCTGTCTGAAAAGTTCGGTGAATGGGTCTATATTACGAACGGATTGTTGGCTTACCTGAAACAGCCGTTAGTATCCTTAGAAGTAATCCCCGTGGATGGTTATGCACAACTTAGAACGGCTGTACAAGTCCCGGCATAGTCTTCCTGAGGGATAGCCTTCAGTTGGGTCGTCACATTACGTTGGATGCCCGAAATGTCCGAAAACCTCTGGCCCTTCAGGACTTTTCGGCGACCCTGGACCCCGATACTCCATACTTTGACGCTTGCCTTCGAGGTCGTACCTCAGGCACCAGGTCTCGTCACCCGTGACGATGGTTTTCAGGACCATTCCATTCCACGGAACATTCACCCTTCTCACTGCCACCCGTTGAACAGGTGTGCACGTTAGGTTGCATAAATTCACCCTTCTCACTGCCGCCCGTCTATCAGGTGTGCAAGGCAGGTTGCATAAATTCACGCTTCCCTCTTGCTTTCAATTTAGAGTTTTGACGACCCATGCTGAAGGCTATTCCTAAAGAAGACTATGCCAGGAGTTTCCAGGACTTGTTCAGTCGTTCTCAGAAGTGCATAACCATCCACGGGGATCACTTCAAAGGACAGTAACGGCTGTTTCAGGTAAGCCAACAATCCGTTCGTAATATTGACCCATTCATCGAACTTTTCAGACAAAGGGTGTAATAAAGATGCTATAACTTTACCACTCTACCGAAAGGTTCGCGGAACAAAATGAGTAACGTTACACCGGGACCGTCGTGTACCGTATGAAAGTAGAGTTCTAATCTGTACCGTGCTCATGTAACAAAGAGGCTACTGTATAACTTTACCACTGCACAGTGGGTCAAAATCGAAATCTAGGGAGACAAAATTATTTTTACGTTTTAATCATGAATTTAGAGTGAATGCAACATATATTATTTGATTACTTCATAATAAACATCAGTTAAGACCTTTTTAAGCTACGTCTACTCATGCAAGAAATTGCCTATGACTAGGAGTTGGATAGAGCATTCAGTTATCTCTTCAGAACAATTTTCTACCCCTAATTTACTTTTAACAAAGTCAAAAAGTTCCACTTTTGACATAATCGTCGAACCCAGTGATTCAAACAGTTGTAAACGTGTGAGAACTGATTGCGCGGCATCTTCTAAAACGTAAAATAACTAAGTAAGTTGCAAAAAAATCGTATAACAGGCGTAAACTACAAGACTTCATCTACATTTTAACATTAAGTAGAAAGTGACGCTGAGTGACGCGACATACTAAAAATCTAAGTGAAAATATAATTTTAAAAGTAATAGTTAAATATTATATAATGCAAATATAGCTAAAATTACGTAACAATTACGCCCATTAATAACTGAAACACGTTACATAGATCATACCTTCAGCTGCGAGTTCCATCTTAAAGCATCACACTAACCACAAAGACAACCAAGCCACAGCCACTTAAATTCACCCTCCAATTCAGACTGCTCGAACAGTGGTGACAGATTTACACTAAGATGCGTTTATATCCCAGAATAGTGAGCAGCAATTATGTGAGAATGCTGTAGAAGTAATACATTTTGATTTTTTAATTATGAAAATAAATAATTTTGTCCTCCTAGATTTCGATTTTGACCCACTGCGCACTGTGCCGAAAGATTCGCGGGACGAAATGAGTAACGTTACACCGTCGTGTACCGTACGGAAATAAAGTTTCAAAATTTACCATGCTCATGTAACGGATAGGATAACGTTGCTACCGAACCGAACGGAAACGTGGAACCAAATGATTACCGTATGTTACACATCGAGTTTGGGTACGTTACCCGTTACATTAAGTTACGAGTCCCTGCCTCAGACCAGAGTTGAATTTTCTTGACAGAGCTGAGAATTGAACCCGGACGTCTGCGATGACAGTCAAGAATGCTATTCGCAACGCCTCGAGATGGACTCTGTTAATTCTGTTTACTCGCATGTGGTAACACATGATATTAGCATGGCGTGTTTTCTTGGCGCTTACTCACGTGCAGCTACATATGACATGGGCAAACAACATCTAATTACTTGATCTAATATGGAGACCAAAAATAACTTTACTGAACATCACTTCTGACAGACGAGCATGTTGGCCTCTCAACAGCTAAACAAGCATTTTAAATAAGTATAGAAGACTTATGAGATCCATACGAGCCAAATGCCCGTGTGTCTGTCTGTATGTGTATGTGTATATGCATGACTATGTCTGCCCCCCTACGATTCAAACACGGCGAAACCGAATTGAACCAAAATTGGTGCAGAAGTAGTACTAGCAAAAGGCACCTCAGTTTCATGTTTATATCGTCGCCATCTCCACGAAAACACAAAATGATGGCCACCCAAATGTTCAAAGCTTTAGTCAAATCTCGACTAACTAAATATCGGAGCATTGTGAATCATGCAAGCATTGTAATGTATAACTTATGATCCAGTGAATCAATGCTCACAGTACTTGGCATTCCGATAGTTCCATGAAAGTAATCTGTGAAACCAACGTGATGACTATATGAGAGTATACGTTACGCGCAGCCACCATCTTAAATTATAAAATATTAAAATAAATAACTCTCAACACTAAGAGCTACAATAACGGAAATTAGTGGCTAGGTAGGACCGTATATGTGACCTTCTATGGCCAAGGCAAAAGTACAGACTCTCCATAAATCCCATATGGCAGCTGCGCAAAATATTAGAACATAAAAATTGACAACTCAGAATGAAATTGGGTAATTAAGACGAATCTTGCCAAGAGGTGAGAATCATATAAGACCTCTCACTTGCGTTAGTCAAAGTATCATTACACTGAATATAGCGCACAGCAGCCATCTTGAAATTTTAAAATAAATTAGTAAATTTCCGTATCCTAGAGCTACAGTCTAATAACGTAATTTAGTAATAAAATAGATCCGTATAAGTCGCTTCGTATGCTCAAGGAAAATATAACAGGGACACCATAGAATCAAGATGGCAGCTAGGCGTACTATTTAAGTAAGTTATACAAATTAGTAACTCAGGATGTTAGTGCACAATTCAGGCGAAAATTGGTAGAAGAGGAGTATTTTATAAGAGGCGTCAGTAGCGTTAGTGATACATTTATCTCACTGAATATGCTGTGGTGTGCAGCGGCCATTCTAAAATTTCAGAAATTAAAAGAAGTAACTTTTTTGTTTTTGAACTACAATAACGAAAATTAGTGATGGGGTAGAAACGTGTATGGAGTATCGTGTGCCCAAATCAAAATAAGAGAGACTTTTAATTTTCAAGATGGCGGCTGGGCGTAGTATTAAAACATAATGGTGAATCCAGAATGTAATTGCGTTATTAGAACGAAACTTAGTAAGAAAGAAGTACCATATAAGGAACCTTGCTGACATACGCTACAAGAATAACGTATTATATACTGTACAACGCACGGCGGCTATCTTGATTAAATAGAATATGATAATGAATAAGTCAATGTTTTTTAAAGATACGACAGCGAAAATTAGCAGTAATGTAGAACCTTGTAAGTGGCTTCCTATGAACAAGTCAAGAGAACAGCGACTCCACACGTCGTTGATGGCGGCTGAGCGTATTCTTAAGACTTGAATATCATTAACTCACGATATAGGCCTAATAGCACAATTAACGCAAAATTTGGCGAGAGAGGAGTACCATATAAAATACTTCCCTACTACTATTGATCTAATATCACATTGAATATAGCGCACAGCGGCCATCTTGAAAATTTAAAATATACAAAAAATAACTATGTATTTTAGAGATACAATATCTCAAATTATTCTTTATGTAGAACCGTATATGGCTTTGTAAGCCAACGGAAAAGAACATCCCTGCCATATACGGTATTCAATATGGTGGCTGAGAAAATGATTTAAAACTTCGAAATCAATAAGTCAGGATACAATTGCGTAATTAACACGTAACTTTGTGAGAGTGGAGAAACAGATATACTAAGATACCTCGCTTGTATTAGTCATAATCATAAGATAATCGCACTGCATATAGACTAACACGCAGCTGATATCTTGAATATAATATGACATTAATATCGACAATCCACTATTTATTATAGTTACAATGACGAAATGTAGTCTTACATAAGAGGATTTCTCTGCAGAAGCCTCAAGTTGAACGATTCGTGCATTCAAGATGGTGGATAGGCGCACTTTTCTTGTGTTCCAATCAATTCCTCCGGACACAAAAGTGGAATTATGACGAAACTTAGTAAACGGGGAGTCTTATATAGGATACAACACTCTACGTTGATCACAACATTCAATTGTACTCCTTGATAAGGACAAAGAGTCATAACTGTACCCATTCATTAATGAGAAATTAGGCTACATGTTCTTTACTGAACATCTTGTTTCATAAAGTATTAGTCGATAAACTCAGCAATTTTTCTAGGTTTATTGCCGTGTCTTGTGCGGGGTTTCACCTAAGAACACCAAGATAGGCTCATCAGCGGGCTAGAATTTGGTTAGAATTTGAGCCACAGATTTATTTACAATTTAAATGTTATTATGATGGTCAGTTACACAAAATGTCAATTCGATCACTTGAATAGGATACGAGAAATAAAAAAATATGTTTTTAAAATTTCGAACTGCCTTCATCCTGAATTTTTGAAAAGAATTGAATAACATTAGATGCAAATACAGGGTCTTTCATATAAAGTAAGAACGGCGAACGGCGGTTTCGTCACTCGCCGCTGAAGCCGGCTTGGCCGAGCTTGTGACGCGCCACGGCCCCCTGCTGTAGTATTGAAAGTGCGCGCATAGTACAAACTTGACCTTGCAATAAGCGTGCAGGTGTTGTCAGTCGCCAGTCTGAACCTCAGCTGCTAACACGTTGAGACAGTTATCATTACAACATCGTATTTTTGTATGTAAAATTTATTTTAATTACGATTCGGCTCGGCGGGTACGTGATGCATTTGTTCAGCAAGTTCCTGATGAAGTGCCACCTTCACTAGCCAGATTCACGTAATTGTAAATAACTTTGACACTACTGGTTCAGTGCTCAATAAAAAACACAAAATAAAAAATCAGAAAAAATACAGTGGCATGACTCACTCGCGTCAGCCAAAATGTGGTTACCAGATACAAAGCCTGTATAACCCAGGAAGGACGACACTTCCAGCAACTTTTATAAGGTAATTTCATAGAGGATTGTACACACGCTTAAAGCAGGGGGCCACGGCTCGCCACAAGCTCGGTCAAGGCCACCACACTAGAGGATAACAAACCCGCCGCTTGGCGTTCTTACTTTATATGAAAGACCCTGTATATACTGGTCAAAAAAGTTTTGCATATTGCATGATGTATTTTCATTGCTGTATGACGACATTTCCTTTTTCCACACTGGCTCATGTGTTTGTTGGTTTGTACCGTGCACTGTTATCGGACATGGAGTTTTTGCATACAACCTGCACAAATGGGGGAAGCGGCCAAACCCCTGCTGGAAATCCGGTACATCGAACCATTGGCGGATCCCGGCCTTGCGGGGCCCTGGGCGATATGATAAGGTGGGGCCCATCACAATAGGAAGTACAAATATCAAACCAAATGGAAAATAGTTTTGTAATAATAATAATAATAATAAAATAAAGATTAGTTCCAATATTTTGAATACACTAGTACAAATTTTTAATAATATGAAAGAAACCTTTAAGTCTCCTCGAATAAGATTATGTAAACTATGAAATATTAAAATATCACTTTGCGACTTTTTTCTATCATTTCACTGAAATCTAAACTTGCAAAACGGTAACGGGAGGTCATAGCTGTACTGAAAAAGAATATGAATTAAAAATTAATTTGATAAGTTTGAAAAGTATAATGAATTAATCAATTAAATTTAAAACAATCCATGGCGCGGGGCCCACCGGACCACGGGGCACTGGGCGGTCGCCCTCCTCGCCCTCCCCTAGATCCGCCCCTGCATCGAACCATACCATCAGGCACATTGTCGAATATTGTAAACTAAGAGCGTACTTAAGGTGACCCTAACGACTTTTTCAGTGCTACACCATCGAGCCTGGACTGGAGAAATAGACTGGACATACTAAGGTTTATATCTGGGCTTGTATGTACAGGGTCTTTCATATAAAGTGAGAACGGTGAGCGGCGGCTTTGTTATCCGCTGCTGCAGTGACCTTGGCCGAGCTTGTGGCGTGCCACGGCCCCCTGCTGTAGTATTGAAAGCGCGCGCATAGTATATACTGTACTTGACCTTGCAATAAACGTGCAGGTGTTCAGTCGCCAGTCTGAACCTCAGATGTTAACATGAGCCAGTTATCATTACAACATCGTATTTTTGTATGTAAAACTTATTTTAAGTACGAGTCGGCTCGGCGGGTACTTGATGCATTTGTTCAGCAATTTCCTGATGAAGTGCCACCTTCACTAGCACAGATTCACGTAATTGTAAATAAGTTTTATACTACTGACTCAGTGCTCAATAAAAAGCATAAAATTAAAAATGAGAAACATGACAGTGGCAGAACTCACTCGCGTCAGCCAGAATGTGGTTACAAGTTACAATGCCTGTATAACCTAGGAAGGATGACACTTCCAGCATCCTTTATAAGGTAATATTTCATACAGGATTGAACACATGCTTAAAGCAGGGAGCCGTGGCTTGCCCAAGCTCGGCCAAGGCCACCGCAGCAGCGAATTACAAAACTGCCGCTTGCCGTTCTTACTTTATATGAAAGACTCTGTACTTGTTATGATTTTATAGTGTTTTATGTGTAATGCCATACGCTACATAAATAATTAAAACAGGTATCGGATAAAGCAGGAGTATTATATTTGGTCCACAAATATATTATGCTTGTAATATGCAAAACTTCTTTTTTGACCGGTGTATTTAGCTCTAAACTAAGATCGGGTGCGTCAATTTCACTGTGCTCGGATGATGAGATCGCCTGAAAAATAATTTTAAATACGGTACTTGATATTTGCGTGGCCGCCATATTGTTTTGGTGTTTATCTGGTTTTTGAAAGCCATTTATGTGAATTTATATTAGTGGTCTCCATCGCCATACAAAATTTCAGGTTGATTGCAGTAATAGTTTCGGCGATATTGAATGCCGGTGAAATAATTCGCTTGGTCACCATGATGGATTGGTCACACGTATTTACATTTGAAAAGCACGTTCGAGGACGAACGGCTTAGTAGTAAGACCTTGCAAGGTTTCATTGAAATCTCTCCAGCCGCTTGGAACGTATTAGGGACACACACACACACGGACAAAAGGTGAACTCATAAACCTATATTTCATAAATGAAAAATAGGCTAAAATAATGGTGTTGATTCTTAACATGTCTTGTGCTTAACCGCGTGAATAAAACTAGGTTAAACAACACAGAGATGCATCATTGTTACTACAATAACTTGCCTACTTACTTTCCTTGCTGACTAAACGTCAGCTTCTCTCTCTCTCTCTCAAGGAGTTTCATATTCATATCAGCCTAATGCCCTTGAAGCTGCCGTAAGTATCATCATCATCATCATCATCATCATTATCATCATCACTGAGCTGTCTCCAAGGGCAATGATAAGAGCTTCGTGAGGGAGATACGGAACTTTGCACGTCATCACCTAGGTGTTCCATTACGTCATATGACAAGTCTGTTGCCAAGCCCCCGTTCTTCTGTCACGAGAATCTGCCTTCGAGTTCAGAGAACTGTTGCGACCAGGTTACACCATAAACCTGTTGCCGGCTTACAGTTAGCGTTATCAATCAGAATGCCTTGTGTATTGGCAGGATCGATGAGTCACCCGGTGTTACTTGTTCTTCGGGGCAATGCAGATATGTGTCTACGCCAGTCTAGTTCTAGTTCTTGTTCTTGTTCTGGGGGCGTGGTGGCGCAGTGGTCAAACTGTTGGCCTCTCACCACGGCGGACCGGGTTCGATTCCCGGTCAATGCATGTGAGATATTCTAAGTGAAATGCCATGTCCTGTTGTTCGGATTCCTCGTAAAAAGGAGGTCCCGTGGCGCATGATCGCGAGATTAACGGTCACGTGAAACTACAATCTTCCTTGTTCTTGTTCCTGTTCCATATCCTTCGGTTCATGGTGTAGTCACATACTAGTTCCTGAAGCATGGGCAACAGTGGCGGATCCAGGCCTTGCGGGGCCCTGGGCGATATGATAAGGAGGGGCCCACAACAATAGGAAAAAAAATCAAATGGAAAATAGTTTTGTAATAATAATAAAATAAAGAATTGTTACAATATTTTGAGTACACTACAGTACATTTCTTTAATAATATGAAAGAAACCTTTAAGTCCCCTTGAAGAAAATTATGTCAACTATGAAATATTAAAATATTACTTTGCGACTTTTTCCCGGCTGAAGTCTTCCATCATTTCACTGAAATCTAGCTTGCCACGGTGGGTGAGTGGTCAACGTGTCGGTCTACTAACCCTAAGCTTGCAGGTTCTCACCTGGCCGTGGTAAGTGATTTTTGAAAGACGGCAAAAATTACGACACCATGTCATACGATGTTGGCATGTCAAAGAACCCATTTGAATTCAGTAGGCCGTGTTCATAATGGCAAAATTAATCTCGGGAGTTTCCGCCAAATCAAAGTTCCCCATTTTTCTACTAGAAAGCACTATAGTGTTCAAGTAGCTTAGAAATCTAACCTCCTTGACTTTCATAGTGCTTCAAGGAACAACGAAATTCGACATGCAAGCTACCCTTTGGGTGTCAAATAACAAAGCTTGCACCCGGCGCCCGAGGCCATACGATATTATTATTATTATTACACTGAAATCTAAACTTGCTAAACGGTCACGGGAGGTCATATCTGCACTGAAAAAAGTATATGAATTATAAATTAGTTTGAAAAGCATAATTAAATAAATTTAAAACAATCCATGGCGCGGGGTCCCCGGACCGCAGGGCCCTGGGCGGTCGCCCTCCTCGCCCTCCCCTAGATCCGCCCCTGATGGGCAACGGCTGAGAGGCCTAGTAAGCGATTCTGATAGTTGGGATACCAGTTACTATGGAATAGGAGTGGGCATCTTGGACATATTCTGAGTCATGTCCTCCTTATGCTCAGGTGGCTCACTCCTTTGCTTACTCCCTGAGGTGAAACTTATCGGGCCCTGTGTAAGTAAGGCTAGCAACCTGCTTCACTTGTACATATTAAAACCTGCTACCAATGTCTCGAATAAGCCTAGGACTTATGGGAGTGATGCACTCCCACTTCCATTTGACAGATCAGGGACGCCTTGGAAACGAACAGACAATCTGACTGATATTCGATAGGGTGCTATTAATATCGTTGGGGATTATGAAAGGAAGAAAGTAGAGCGAACTGTGTCAGCAAGTGGGATAAGATTCGATATTCTAGGGATTAGTGAAGTTCAGATAAAGGAAGTAGGACATTACAAGGTGTACCTGTCAGGTGTAAAACGAGCCAAGGCAAATAGTGTGGAGTAGAGCTGTATGGTATATCAAGAGAACCTTAGAACGTAACATAGTTCCTGTGTGGTCCGTAAATGAACGATTAATGTGGATAGAATTAGAAATGTCAGGAAATCGGGCCAGGATTATATCAGTGTACGCTCCATGTGAAGGGGCGGAGCAGGAAGATGTAGACAGATTTTATGAGACACTTTTTTTTTAGCGTATGACTTTTAGTGCCGGGAGTGTCCGAGGACATGTTCGGCTCGCCAGAGTTTGTAGCTGCTTCTATGCGGACACCCATGGGGTGAGCTTCAAGTACCGTCGTGTGTTGAATGTTGTCTTGGGAGGAAAGTGTGATTGTAAGGACGAGGATTTGGAAGGTAGCGGCTGTGGCCTATAGTTAGGAACCAACACCGGCATTTGCCTGGAAGGAAGATGGGAAACCACAGAAGACCATCTTCAAGGTTGCCGGCGGGGGGAATCGAACCTCCTCGCCTCCCGGATGTGAGCGACTGCCTGCAGCCACGCCGTAACTATCACGGCTAACTCACCCGGTTATGAGGCACTGAGAGATGTAGTGAGAGATAGTGTAGTACTGATGGAGGATTTCAATGCTAGGATACGAAATAGGACTGAGGGGTATGCGAAGGTAATGGGTAAGAAAGGTGAGGATAGGGAAGTGAACACCAATTGGAAACGTTTACTGGACTTCCGTGCAGGCATGGGGTTATCTGTTGCGAACTCATTCTCGAAGCATAAGGAGATTCACAGATCCACATGGGAGAGTAAAGTAACAAGATCAATAATATACTATATCATGCTCCATACAGGAAATCCGGCAGACAGAGAGCTATATATACGGTAGTGAAGGGGAACTGAACCAAACAAATAGTAATAGAGTCCAAAAGGTAATCATGAGAGGAATTTGGAGATAAATTAGAAAAGTTAGGTCGATTGGCAAGAAAACCTTTCTGGAGTGGTATAAAGAATCTTAGGAACGGTGGAAAAAGATAAATGACCAGTGTTCTTGATAATTCAGTGAAACTCATTGTAGATACCAAAGAAACACTGGGAAGATGGCAGGAATACTTCGAAAACTTGCTAAATGTTAGTGGAGACTTATCTGGCATTGTGGCATATTTTGTGATTATGCAGGAGAAGAATGAGGATGGGAACAGGATCACCGTTGAGGAAGTAGAGAGGGTGGTAAATAAACTGCAATATCACAAAGCAGAAGGAAAAGGTGAATTTCGGCCAGAAATGGTAAAGCATAGTGGGAAAGCAGGCTTGAAATGGTAGCATAGGATAAGAGAATTGGCATGGGATTTAGGAAAGGTACCCTCTGACTGAACAAAAGCAGTAATCGCCCCAATTTACAACCAAGGTAACAGAAAAGATTGCAATAATTATAGAGACATTTCTTGGTAAGTGTCCTGGGCAAGTGTATTCAGGTATTTTAGGAAGGAGAGTTCGAATATTGGCTGAGAGTAAGATGGAAGTGGCTTCAGACCACAACGAGGATGTCAAGATCAAATTTTAGTATACGCCAAGTTATTGAGAAATGCTACGAGAGGAATAGACAGTTGTGTTTGTGTTTTGTAGATCTAGAGTAGGCGCTCGATAGAGTACGCAGGGAGAAGTGGCTACATCCTGAGGGATTATGGTATTGAGGGAAGTCTGCTACAGGCAATAAAAAGTATTCTTAATGATAATCCGGCTGCAGTGAGAGTTGATGGTAGGATGAGTTATTGGTTGTTACAGGAGTGAGACAAGGTTGTAACCTCTCACCACTACTTTATATATGGTTAGTTTGCTGAAGAGCATAAACTGGCTGAGTGGGATTCAATTAGATAGAAACCAGGTAAGGAGTCTGGCCTTTGCTGATGACATGGTTGAAATGGTGGACTCATGCGATAGCTTGCAAGCCAACATGCTAGAACATGACCAGAAATGTAGGGAGTATGGTATGAAGATCAACATTTCAAAGACGAATGTTATGTCGGCGGGGAAGATACGCAAGGTAGGAGGAACTAAGTTGCAGCAGGTGGAACATTTTTAGTACTTCGGCTGTGTGTTCTCTCAGGATGGTAGTCTGGGGAAGGAAATGAGTCAAGGTGTAGAAAAGCCAATGCAATGAGTTCTCAGTTCTGATCTAGAGTATTCTGCAAGAAAGAAGTTAGCGACAAAACTCTCCCTACATCGCTCAGTATTTAGACCGACCTTGTTGTATGGATGTGAGAGCTGGGTAGATTCATGATATCTGATACATAAGCTAGAGGTAACTGATATGAGGGTAGCACGAATGATTGCTGGGACAAATACATGGGAGCAATGACAGAAACAGATGAAGAGGTAAGGTTAAGTTATAAATGAACACAATAGATGAAGCTGTTTGTATGAACTGACTCAGATTGTGCGGTCATGTGAAGGTAATGGGGGAGGAGAGATTACTTAAGAGGTTAATAATGAGTTCGGCTGTAGAGGGTAAGAGAAACAGAGGTAGACCTAGGAGGCGATGGTTAGATTCAGCGTTGAACGATTTCAAAGTGAGGGGTGTAGGAGCAGAGGAGGCAGCAGTGCTAACTGCTAATAGGGGATCATGCAGGTGATTTGTTCGCAATTAGAGGCTTGCAGACTAGACTGAACGCTGAAAGGCAAAACACTCTCAATTGAAAATTTAAAATGTTAACCTGGTCGATGTGCAACACTGTAACAATATTAACGGCAACTATTGCCTCACATGCCAACTGACTGCGTCAAGATTTAATCCTGCAACCTTGGACAAATCAGGCGAGAACGTTATCGCTGCGCCTCGCAGGCAGTCATTTCCAAATGAGCCAAACAGTCAATTTATCGTTTTTAAAAATTAGTTACCTCTTTGAAATTAAAATATCGTCGTTATTTTATTTGAGGGGCTTTAACATCTTGATCATTCAATCCCGTGTACTTAGGTGTGTGTATTTTTTCAGATAACCTGTGTTATTTTGGTTGCTGTATTTGTGTGTGTATTTGTAATTTAAGTGAGTATTTGGAAGGAGACGGCCGTGGCCCACGTTAGGAACCAGCCCGGCATTTGTCTGGAGTAGAAGTGGGAAACCACGGGAAACCACTTCCAAGATGGCTGAGGTGGAAATTGAACCCACCTCTTATTCATTTTGCCTCACGAAGTTGAGTGTACTCCGTTCCATCTCTCAGACCAGAATTACATTTCTTGGCAGAACCGGGAATGGATCTCAGGACCTCCGGGGCGGCAGTCAAGAATGCTATCGGCTACACCTCGAGATAGTCTGAATTTTATTTCAACTGCTTCACGTTCCAATGAAATTTAATTATAATTGATTTTAGCTTTAAATTCAGGAAATCAACTACAACTAAAATTAATTTGATTCGATTTTATTTGTTGAAATATACGAACGTTAATGCTTATACGCTAATTCTTAATCGACGTGCATTGATTTGAGCTGTTAGTGCAGTGACCCTATCGTGGTTAGCAGAGAGCAGTGGTGGTTGGCGGATAATTCGCTCTTGTTAGGGCACAAGGATGCAAGTCAAAATAATACCAAAACAAATTAATGACAATTCCCTACCAAACAATTGCATACTCTCAGTTTTGGTATCTTTTGACTTGCACTCATTTGCCCTAACAGTCAGGGTATTCAGAATTGACCTAAGGGCTCTTGTACAACAATAATAAACATTTCCAAGGAAACACATACATCTTTTTATTGGGAACAAAGTTCAATTATCAAAATTCAAATCGTAACTAATTTTATGCATTTTTCAAAATCTGGTCCTTGCTTTGCGCTGATCTTCATCGTTTCGCTCATATCTCCCATGTTTATTGGAATTTCTGGACTTTTCCTTTTTTAAAGTGGGTGTTTCCACTGCAAAATGAATCTCCCTCATTTCCATATTATTAATTAATTAAGCGTTATATTTCCATTCCTATTTTTAGTAAACTCAAAAAATAGGTTTTAACGTTTCATAGAAAGACTAATTAAATCCACAGATGTTTGAGTGAGATTCGTTTTGTAGCTGAAGGTTTAACACACACTTTCAAAAAGGAAAGTCCAAAAATTCCCATAAATATGGGAAATATCAGGGAAGTGGTGAAGATCCCCACAAAGTCGAGCCCAGATTTTGAAAAAATGAATAAAGATAGTTGCGATTTGAATTTTGAAAATTTAAGACTTTACTTCTAATAGCAAGAGCCTCCGTGGCTTAGGCGGCAGCACGCCCGCCTCTCACCGCAGGGTCCGTGGTTCAAATCCCGGTCACTCCATGAGAGTTTTGTGCTGGACAAAGCGGAGTCAGACAGGTTTTTCTCCGGGTACTCCGGTTTTCCCTGTCACAATTTCATTCCAGCAACACTCTCCACTATCATTTTATTTCATCTGTCATTCATTTAATCATTGCCCCAGGGGAGGTGTTCCGTGGTTCGATTCCCGACGATCTGGTGAGCCCAAGTTACTGCTACATTTGAGGAAAGATGTGATATGCAGGGCATATCAATGCTCTCATTATAGTTTCTAGATTCAGCAAGGTACAGCACATTCAGTCCAGTCTTTCGTAGTAGGGTGTAGATATTTCAATGCTAATTTCTCTCATTATTTCTAGTGTATTTTGATTTTTGAGTAGTATGGAAATGGCACTTCAAATGATTCGGAGAAGGTTAGGGCGTACCCTGCAGGCGACGCGCAGTTCTTTTGGTACTGGGGGAACTGTGAGAAATGGGCGACCAGTAACCGAAATGAAAGTGGGAATCATAAATGTCATGACCCTGACAGGCAAGGTGGAGGAGGTGGTAGACTTCATGGAGAGGGAGAATGTTGGATTGATGGGGCTGAGTGAAGTGAAATGGAAAGGTAAAGGAAGGAAGAAATTGAGGAAAGGATATACATTATACTGGAGTGGTGGCCAAGAGGCAAAAAATGGCGTGGGACTGATAACCTCGAAACAACTGGAGGAGTATGTTGAAGTGGTCGAGTGTGTGAGTGACAGAATAATGAAAATTAGAATGAAGATGAAAAATGACGTGATGGACTTCATACAAGTGTATGCACCACAGACTGGAAACAGAGAAGAAGATATTGAAGTATTCCTGGAGGATGTAGAAAGAGTAATTTCAGATGTAGAAGTGGTGATCATGGGAGATATGAATGCACAAGTCGGAAACGAGAGACAAGGAAAGGAAGAAGTCATTGGACCATATGGATATGGGAAAACGAACCGGGAAGGAGAGGAACTTGTAAACTTTTGTGAAAGGAATGGACTGATAGTGGGTAATTCATGGTTTCGGAAGAAAAACAGCAGGACAATTACGAGATATGGTTGGGGCGATAGAAGAACAAAATCAGTAATTGACTACTTTCTGGTGGAAAGGACTAATCGTAGAAAGCTGATAGATGTGACAGCTTTACCAGGAGAAGCATTTGATGGGGACCATAGAGCTGTGGTGGAAAAATTTAGATGGGAAAAATTGGAAAACCTAAAGGAGATCAGAGAAAGTAAAATAAAAGTATGGAAATTGAAAGACAAAACTGTACAGGAAGATTTTCAGGAGAGATTGAAGCAACAAATCCCAGTTACTGAAGTGGAAACCATAGAAGAGGAATGGTCCCACTTAAAAAAGGCATTTGTTGGTGCAGCAGAGAGTGCTTGTGGTAGGACGTCAACAAGAGTGAAAGAGAAGGAGACACCGTGGTGGAATGAGGAAGTGAGGAAAGCAGTGAAAGAAAAGAAGTCTGCATGGAAAGAATGGAACCGAGATAAAACAGAAGAAAGCAAAAGGAAGTATCACGACAGCAAACTGAGGTGTAAGAAAGTGGTAGGAGAAGAAAAGAAGAAAAGTTGGGAAGAATTTACACGAAGAATGGAAACAGATGTAAGTGGCAGTAAAAGGACGCTGTATGGGCTTCTAAGAAGTAAGAGGAAAGAAAGAGTTACCACAAAGCTGGAGAAAAAGGAAGATGGAGAGTTGTTAACACACCCTGAAGAGATAAAGGGACGATGGAAGGAGTATTTCGATAAGCTATTGAATGTGAGCAATTGTACAGGTGAGATGGAAGTGACACAACCTGACGACTTTATAACAGAAGATGATATAACAATGCTGGAGGTGGAATTAGCAGTACAGAAAATGAAGATGGGAAAAGCAACAGGGGTGGATGAAATCAGTGTAGAAATGATAAAGGCTGCTGGACCTGTTGGTATGCAATGGTTGTATCGACTGCTAAAGTGTGTGTGGAAACGGAAATGTGTACCAGAAGACTGGGAGAAAGGGCTAATAATACCAGTGTTTAATAAGGGGGACAAGAAGGTGTGTGATAACTATAGAGGGATCACCCTCTTTTACAGATAGTAAAAATACTGGAAAGGATATTAGAAAGAAGAATGAGAAGAAAGGTGGAAGGATAGTTGCAAGAGGAACAGTATGGCTTCAGGAGTGGAAGATCCACAGTGGACCCAATCTTTAGCTTGAGGCAGGTGATGCAAAAAAACTGGGAATATGGAGAGGATTTGATCATGACTTTCATAGATCTAGAAAAGGCATATGATAGTGTCACCAGAGAGAAGGTATGGGAAACCATGGTTAAGAAGAGACTGGGAAGAGAAATGTTGGAAATGGTGTAAGCAATGTACAACAACTGTGTTAGCAGGGTACTTAACCCAGTTGGAAAGACAGATTGGTTTAGGAACAAGACTGGACTAAGACAGGGCAGTGTGCTGTCACCTCTCTTGTTCATAATGGTGATGGATGAAATTGTAAAGGAAACAAAGGAAGCATATGGACATAAAGAAATTAAGTTACTGTTATTTGCAGATGATATTGTGGTCTGGGGAAGGAACACCGAAGAAGTGCAAAAACAACTAGATGCACTGAACGAAAATATTCAGAAGTACGGCCTGAAAATCAGTATAGAGAAAAGCAAGACCATGGTGATGACAAGAGGGGAAAGACAAGGAAAGGGCACTGTGAAAATTGGAAGTCAGAGTTTGGAAATTGTGGACACGTTCAAATACCTAGGAAGTGAATTGATGCAAACTGGTAGGTTGGACATGGAGATTGGCAGGAGGGTACAGCAGAGCAATGCATTCTCTCAATGTGTAAGAAAACTTGTTTGGGATAAGGAAGTACCAAGGAAAAGCAAGGAGGTAATGTATAAAGTGTACTATGTTCCCATATTAACTTATGCAGTTGAGACTTGGACCCTGACAAGCAGGCAAGAGAGTAGAATCCAAGCCAGTGAAATGAAATTCCTAAGAAGTATGATAGGAAAGACAAGGAAAGACAGAGTGAGGAATGAAGATGTTAGGAAGGAAGTTGGGATGGGAAAACTAAATGAGAGAATTGAGATGAATAAACTAAGGTGGTTTGGACATGTAAAGAGGATGGAGGAAAATAGAATACCAAGACAGATGCTGGAGGCGAAGTGCAAGGGTAAGAGAGCAAGAGGAAGACCTAGAACAAGGTGGATTGATTCAGTGAAGAACAGCGTAAGAAAAAGAAATCTGGACTGGGACAAGATCGTGGAAGAAGAATGGTGGAAGGAAAGAGGAAAGAGGAGAAGTGCCATAAATACCCCGACCCGGCAGGAGCTGGATAAGGGGAAATGATGATGATGATGATGATGATGATGAGTAGTATGTCGAACTATAAAATATAGGCATGGCGTTCTAATCATGACTGATTTTATACTCGACAGGTTTTAGATTCCAATAAGGAGTGCAACCATTTTTCACTTTCTATTTTAGGATGTTTAATTAAATTTAATAGTAAATTCAGTAATATTTTTATTGAAGCTTTCTTGGTGTAGTGAAGAGGATTTCGATAGGCACGTTTGTGATTTTGCGTATTTATCAGTGTGGTGAACACTTATATATGTTAATCTTTGACATTTTTCGCATCTGTAGACTCTGTTATGAGCTACATTTATCACTGAACTTCTGGAATATTATACATTCGAGTGATTCGTTTCGGAATGTAATGCAGACTTTGATAGCAAGTTATAAACTTTGTGAAGCTTTAATACAGAGGAGTTTAATCCTTCGCTTTTGCTAGGGACCATTTTCTGTGATTTTGAAGGATAGAGACTTGTATTGTTTTCTAACCGGTCAATTGCGCTAATTGCTATGATTTCCATGACCGGTGGTGTAGGGACTTAACTTGTTTTCTGGAATTCATTTGTGCAGGGGTGTACCAAACTCTGGCTGGGTAAACATTCTCTTCGTTGATTTAAAATGAGATTTTGATTCATGATAGCCTCATGTGTGAAGGCATAGTTGAGATCCATGTTCGATGGAATTTATTAGTGTAATTAATTCTAGTCTGTTGACTATTGGAGATTCTGAAACAACATTCAATTTTTTAACCAGCGTTTATCCCAGATTTAATGAATGTACAAGCACGTTTTGATAAAGGAAATATAATTGTAATTCAGCTTTTTGAAAGCATAGTTGTTTATTCCAAAATGATATTTTGATTATTATGAGAAATCAATCTACATAATTGGAAAGTAATGTAACACTTTGTATAAATTCTAACAACGATGTAATGATAATAATAATAAGCCGAAAATGAAATATAAGGATGAAATTCGTCGTTCACCAGTGAGGGTGACTAATATGTGTAATTGTATATGCTTATGACATATCAATCTTGAAATAAGTGCTCAGGGGAGTACAAATGTATAAGAATAGAGCCGTGTGGAGGCATTCATAATGAAGTTTATATTCAAGTGAATATTAAGTGGTATTCCGTGTAAATTAGTCCATGATGATTGGTATTTAACAGTCAAGTATGATTTGACTGACTTCCAGATTTAATTCATCGTATCTTTACAGGCGTTTTTCCGTTGTTTAGAAGCATGCAAGCTATAATATGAGAGATAAATATATTTGTTGGAGGATATTAATTTTCAGTATCCTGGATTTAATCACTGTGCTGACAAAGATTGTTACAGTTATCCTGGTCAGTTATTTTTGGTGATTACTGCTGTTATAGGGGTAATGTTAACCTCTACTGAGCTTTATCGCTTGGTCGGAGAGGACCAATTTGAGCATATTCACACTTGTAAAAATACTACTACTGAAACTTATTCTAATGGAAGGATGTTGAGTTATTGCTTGCGAAATAGAGAAGAAGACACACTAGGAGTGTGCCACTTACAATGTATATAAATGTATATTTCTTTTTTTTTTTTGTTTTTTTTTTTTTAGCGTATGGCTTTTAGTGCCGGGAGTGTCCGAGGACATGTTCGGCTCGCCAGTTTTGTAGCTGCTTCGAGACGGACACCCAATGGGTGAGCTACAAGTACCGTTGGGGAGGAAAGTTGGAAGGGAAGGGCGAGGAGTTGGAAGGTAGCGGCTGTGGCCTATAGTTAGGGACCAACCCCGGCATTTGCCTGGAAGGAAGATGGGAAACCACAGAAGACCATCTTCAAGGTTGCCGGCGGGGGGATTCGAACCTCCTCGCCTCCCGGATGTGAGTGACTGCTATTAGTCATGCCGTAACGACCACGGCTAACTCACCCGGTTATATTTCTGTATATAAGCGTATATTACAATTTGTAGGCTAGAGTAACCTACTTAAACGTGGAATTAAATTTTATAATGCTATATAAGCATCATTACTTGTGTCATATTAGGTCTTTGATTTAATTAGACTTCGATCTAATTTTTGTCTTTAGTGAAATACAGTTTATCTAGTAGTGACCAGGAACTGTATTCATATGATTTGGATTTTAGCTTCCATTTGAAGCTACATTTGTTTTTTTCTTGTTGCTTTTGCTGTAGCAATCATTTGCTATAATCCTATTTATGAATTCATATTGGATAGTTTCATTTTAAATTCTTCCAGTGTGATACTTCATAGACGTGATAAGACGCCACGATAAGGATACCATTGCAGGCATTTCAGCGTTTTTCCACGATTTTGAGATTACGTTTTTGCGTTGTTCTTGTGTTCTTTCGAGCTAGTTTTGTTTCTTCGCCATGTTTTTTCTTAACGTTTCCTCAGTTAGGTAATCCTTGTACCCCCATTATCCTCGTCACTTGTTGAGTAGAATCTGGGGTTTTTCTAGCCGGGGTTTTCAGGTTCTACGATCCAGTTACCATCGAGGGATTTCAACAAGCTGACGGTAGGTATTTTCGGGTACAGTACCTACTGTAAGGCCACGGCCGCCTCCTTCTCTCTTCCTAGCCTATCCATCCCAATCTTCCCCTCCCTTCCCATCTCTCACGAGGCCCCTGATCGCTTTGTAGGTGAGGCCGCCTGGGCGAAGTGCTGATCACACCTCCCCAGTTGTATCCACCCCGACCAGATGTTCCAAGCTCCAGGATACTGCCCGTAGAGGTAGTAGTGGTGAGTTCCCTCGCTAAGTCCGCGAGAACCACCAACCTAGAGGGTAAATCGACTAAAAATAAAAAAAATAAAAAAAGTATAAATGAAATGTTGTAAAACTGGCGCCGAGTCTAATAATGTGCACACCTCTGCCATAACCTCCACTATTGAGATCTGGTCGGTGCTCGGGCCTGGCAACGATCCCATGGTACTGTTGGCGCGCCTCGCTCTTCAAGCAGTTGACAGTACTACACGATTTCCTGAATTATTTTCTTTTCGTAGTCATTTTACCCTCCAGGTAGGCTTTTACCATGGACTCAGTGAGGGATCCCACCTCTACCGCCTATACGGGCAGTGTCCTAGAGCTTGACATCGGGTCGGGGGATACAACTGGGGAGGTGGGACTAGTGCCTCGCCCAGGCAGCCTCGCCTGCAAAGCGAACAGGGCGTCTCATGAGGGATGGGACGGGATGGGAAGAATGGGAGGGATATACAAGGAAGAGGGAAGGAGGCAGCCGTGGCCTGAAGGTAGATACCATCCCGGCATTTGCCCGAAGATGAAGTGGGAAACCACTTCGGGGATGGCTGAGGTGGGAATCGAACCCCCTCTACTCATTTGGACCACCCGAGGCTGAGTAGACTCTGTTCCAGTCCTCATACCACTTTTCAAATTTCGTGGCAGAGCCAGGATTCGAATCTTGAACCTCCGGGGTGGCAGATAACCACGCTGACCACTGCACCACGAAGGCGACTCCTGAATTATTAAAAAAACAAGAAGTTCCGTGACGAACTAAAGAGCCTACATTTCTTAAAATTTAAGATTCTTGCCTATGATTAATCTATATGGCTCTATCTAGAATAATGACGAAATTAAGTTGGTAATATCGAAATTTCTAATTAGTTCAAAATACTGTATACCTGGCATAATGTAGACTAATGGAGAACTACAGTTGGCAGCCCTGGTGACTGAATACATTCTTAGTTCCATCCCTTAAGGCACAGAATACAAAATTTGGTTGAAGTCCAATGGATAGCATGGACGTTACATGCAGTTAAACATTGGATTTAACAGAGCGCGTAAAATCATGTTGGCAACAATGTCATGCATGTATTGGTCAGAAATAATCTGAAATAATCTGATCTATTGTCGTGTCAATTTTGAATTAAATCCATTAGTTAGTATAGAAGTTACATGCATTTTAAAATTGGACCTATCAGCAGGCTTTAGAATCATGTTGGCAGCACTGGCGTAGGCCTATATTAGTTACTCCAAATTAATCTAGAATGCCAGGTACTATACGTGTGCAAAGTTTAGAGCTATTGGCTTGCATACTTTCTGATATAATGATATTAGGGTAACAAAAACAGAGGCAGCATTTATTAACAGTTGGCAGCCCTGGTTACTCTTAAGAATCGGCATAGTCATATATGTTATGGTACACATAACACACACGAAATTTGGTTGAAATCCAAATGATAGTAGTATAGAAGTTACATGTATTTAATGTTGGACCTCCCAGCAGGCGTAGAATCATGTTGGTAGCACTGACGTATATAAGTTACTCCAAATTAATATAGAATGTCAGGTACTATACGTGTGCATAGTTTAAAGCTGTCAGCTTGCATACTTTCTGAGATATGGGTATTTGGATTTAAAAAAATTGAGAGCATTTATTAACAGTTGGCAGCCCTGGTGGCTCTTACGAATACGCTCAGTCATATCTGCTTATGTACACATAGCACATACGAAATTTGGTTGAATTCCAATCGATAGTGTAGAAGTGATATGCATTAAAAATTAGACCTATCGGCAGGCTTATAATCATTTTGGCAACACTGCCATGTATGGCCTCCTGGAAATTAAACTGCAATATTATTATCTATACGTGTGCCAATTTTGAAATAGCTCCCATTCATACCTTCCAAGATATCCAATATGGAGCTCAAATTTCAATTGCGATTTTTCAGCAGTTGGTAGCACTGACATCATTTTCAAATATGGCCGTGAGCTATTCAGGTATAGATCTTAACTCCTACCAAATTTTGTTTCGATTGCTGCAGCCGTTTAGGAGTTGATAGGGGGGGGGGGGCACACACACAGCCGGACAGACAGAAGGACAGACAGACAGACAGAAGGACAAACAGACAGACAGACAGACAGACAGACACACATTTGCCCGATCTCATAAGTCTACTTTTTCCTCATTTTTGCAAAATGTGAAAAGTAGGCTAAAAACTGTGAATTCCTATGCATATTAGAGGAAACGTACATCATTTTATTGCTAAAATGTTTATTATTACAGATTTTGTTTTGAATCAATCCGGTCGCTATGCAACACTGCTACCAAATTACCAGCCGCCACTGGCCAGAGAGTAGATACACTATACAAAGAAATGCATATGCATAATGCACTGTAGTCCTATCTTGGTATTGCCTCAGTGCAGCAGGTAATGTCCTCATACATAACACGAAATAAGGATATGCCCAAGATATTCACAGAACTAAACGTATCCATTGCTCACTTATGTCAAGCTGACTCACTGCTCATAGATTATCTGACGATTAGAGCTGACTTTAACTGAATCATTATACAACCGTCATTCGGTATTTTGAAAACCGAGCTGTCTCTACTGACGCAATATGTATGCTTATTGTTGGGCGTTGCTCGCATCCTATCCGAGGTGACTGGTGGTGGTTTACTGGTCATCAAACCCCCACACATGACTCATTATCCCTCAGGGTGATTTTTAGCCTACTTTTCACATTTTGCAAAAATGAGGAAAAAGTAGACTTATGAGATCGGGCAAATGTGTGTCTGTCTGTCTGTCCTGTCTGTCTGTCTGTCCTTCTGTCTGTCTGGCTGTGTGCGTGTCCCCCCTATCAACTCCTAAACGGCTGCAGCAATCGAAACAAAATTTGGTAGGAGTAAAGATCTATACCTGAATATCTCACCGCCATATTTAAAAATGATGTCAGTGCTACCAACTGCTGAAAAATCGCAATTGAAATTTGAGCTTCATGTTGGATATCTTGTGCCGGCCCCGTGGTGTTGGGGTACCGTGCCTGCTTCTCACCCGGAGGCCCCGGGTTCGATCCCCGGCTCCTTCAGGGATTTTAAAAATGACGTGAGGGTTGGAACGGGGTGCACTCAGCCTCGTGAGGACAATTGAGTAACTGTCTGACAGTGAGACAGCGCCCCGATCACGAATACCAAGATTAACGGTCGAGGGGACCCGACGCGCTGATCACGCGTCACCCCAATATCTGCAGGCCAAATGGTTGGGCAGCGGTCGCTTGGTCGGCCTTAGCCCGTCATGGGCTGGATAGTGCCAGGGGTTGGGTTGTTGGATATCTTGGAAGGTATGAATGGGAGCTATTTCAAAATTGGCACACGTATAGATAACAATATTTCAGTTTAATTTCCAGGAGGCCTTAGATGGTAGTGTTGCCAAAATGATTATAAACCTGCTGATAGGTCCAAATTTTAAATGCATATAACTTCTACACTATCAATTGGATTTCAACCAAATTTCGTATGTGCTATGTGTACACAAACAGATATGACTGAGCGTATTCTTAAGAGCCACCAGGGCTGCCAACTGTTAATAAATGCTCTCAATTTATTTTATCCAAATACCCATATATCAGAAAGTATGCAAGCCGACAGCTTTAAACTATGCACACGTATAGTACCTGACATTCTATATTAATTTGGAGTATCTTATATACGTCAGTGCTACCAACATGATTCTAAGCCTGCCGAGATTTCCAAATTTAAATACATGTAACTTCTATACTATCATTTGGATTTCAACGAAATTTCGTGTGTGCTATGTGTACCATAACAGATATGACTATGCCGATTCTTAAGAGTAACCAGGGCTGCTAACTGTTAATAAATACTGTCTCTATTTTTGTTACCATTATATCAATATATCAGAAAGTATGCAAGCCAATAGCTCTAAACTTTGCACACGTACAGTACCTGGCATTCTAGATTAATTTGGAGTAACTAATATAGGCCTACGCCAGTGCTGCCAACATGATTCTAAGCCTGCTGATAGGTCCAATTTTAAAATACATGTTACTTCTATACTAACAAATGGATTTCATCCAAAATTGGCACAACACGAGATCATAATATTTCAGATTATTTCTGACCAACACATGCATGACAATGTTGCCAAAATGATTTTACGCGCGCTGATAAATCCAAGGTCTAACCGCATGTAACGTGCATGCTATCCATTGGACTTCAACCAAATTTTGTATTCTGTACCTTAAGAGATGCAACTAACAATAGCCTATATTCAGTCACCAGGGCTGCCAACTGTACTGCTCTATTAGGCTACATTATACCAGGTATATTTCGAACTAATTAGGAATTTCGATATCATCAACTTAATGTCGTCAATATTCTAGATAGGTCTATATAAATTGGCAAGAATCTTAAATTTCAAGAAAAGTAGGCTCTTTAGTTCGTCACGGAACTTCTTGTTAATATCTTGATGCCTCAAGGGTTTTCTGTTCTTCTCCATTGTGGCAGCAGTTGTACCAAACGTCATCATACCTGTGGGATACAGCGTGAATTTGTTCTTCCTTCCTTCGGTATATATATAAACAATTCCATGAGTTGTTGTTGTTGTTGTTGTTTCATTTGAGGGTTTTGGAAATCGTGATCATTTAACCCCGTGTGCTTGAGTTTGTGTGTAGAACTTGTCTGATAACGTGTGTTATTGTGGTGTATTTGTAATTAAGATGAGAATAAGGTAGGAGGTGGCCGTGGCTTAAAGTTAGGAATCATCCCGGCATTTACCTGGAGTAGAAGTGGGAAACCACCTAAAACTACTCCTAGGATAATTGAGATGGGAATCGAAGCCACCTCTTTTCAGGTTGACCTCAAGAGTTTGAGTGAACCTCGTTAGTAGTGGAGTAGTGGGGGTTCTGCTTCACTTGACACTCCTGTGCCCAATAAACCAACATGGCCGCCGCGCGAAGTTGAAACATTTAAATAGACTTTTCTCTCGAACCCATGGTCGGAGTTTCACGAATGAGGTGTTCATAGGACTTGAGGTGACGCCCCTTTGCTATGGACCACTCGTTATACTTTTGAAAAAAAAAAAAATGAAAATTTTTGTTTTTGAAACTAGGTGATAGTTTGAAAACTAAACATGATAGAACGTTGTGCCATAGCTCAAACGAATGGTATTTATGCCCTTTATTTTCTATAATGAAACTTTTTTACTTTTATGTTTTTTTTGAAAACACTTTAATTTTGAAAATCCTATATTTTGGAAACTAGGAACTCTACAAAAAAAATTGTTTGACGTAAATCAATTGTCCCTACCCCCTCTACCCCCAAAATAAATTTCAAGTCTCTAGAATGAAAACCTGCAGTAGTGTGGTAAGGACAGAGCTGTCTCACTTAGCAAGTGGTGAGCCCCTGCGACCTTGGAATGGAAGGAGCCATGCTAGGAGGGCGTGCTTGGATTCGTTTTTTTCGTCTCGTCGTGCTCTTTACGGGAATGTCGGTGCCGAAAATGTGAAAATCTGGAAACACAGTCTTTTTGGGGTAAAAACGTGATTTTAGACTTTTTGCTATATCTCACGAACCAATAACGCTAGAGGCGTGTTCGACAGGTCCAAGGACTCGGGGTAACGTCCTCTCTGCTTTGGACCACTCGTTATAATTTTTAATAAAATTGGAAACTCGATTTTGGGGTAAACACGTGTTTTTTGTGATTTTGTTGATATCTCATGAAGCAATAACGCTAGAGGCATGTACGAGGGGTCCAAGGATTCGGGCAGACGTCCTCTTTGCTATGAACTACTCGTTGTAATTTTAAAAAATTTTGGAAACGCGATTTTGGGGTAAACACATGTTTTTTGTGATTTTTGCCGATATCTCACGGATCAATAACGCTAGAGATGTGTACGAGGTGTCCTAGGACTCGGGCTAACGCCCCCTTTCAAATGTGATAGATATTTTTTTCCAAAAAATAATTCACAAAGGGCCTAACGGCGTACATGTTGAAAAAACGTTTTCTTTTTCTTTACCTGTTTATAATGTTTATAAAGCGTGGTGGTTGAGAGAGACGATACGGCTGTGTGTGTGTGTGTGTGTGTGTCGCTGACCACGGTGGCCGTGTTCAATAGATTAATTGATATTTCTACGGGTCGGTGTATGACAGAGCGAGCGTGCGTTTTTCTGATATTTTACCTTTGACGTGTAAACGGTAATGAGAGCTAGGTTCTATGTTGGTCGAAGCGAGTACAGAAAAACAAACTTGCAGACGAGCAGGAGGTGAAGGTCATTTGAGATTATTGGAAGGCGTTGATCTGATTTGACAACAGGTGCAATGGAAAAATGATCATCGTGGTGGCAGGGAAGTGCGAAAGGCGTGCACACATGTGTGAAACCACAGGCATGCTAAACCAGTGACATTCTGTCTTGCTTCGTACGTGACAAAATGCAAGTTGACGTGAAATTTGATCTACCGCAGGTGTTCGCTTGGGACGTTATCTATCTACATGCGCGATAACTGTTAACAAGTTACATCCTGTTTTGCTGCGTACGTGACAAAATGCTAGTTCAGGTGAAATTTGATCCGGCACAGGTGTTCGCTTGGGTGTTATCTGTCCACGTGCCTGATAAGAGAATGTTCAAAGCGTGGGAATCGCTGAATCAGTAAAAAGTATGATGCAACTTGTCGGAATGATGTCACAACCAATAGAGAGGCAAGAGCTGCAAACAGCAGTGGTGGGAGGTGAAGGGAGGGAGAGGGGAGGGGGTGATGTATGAGAGAACACAGGAGGAAAGGGAAAGACAAACATGTATGAACATGCATGAAGCGCGGAGCGCTGTATACATAGAGCTATAGGTGGTGTACAACATGGGTGAATAAATAAAAAGTACACAGGTTCACACAACATGTAGTTTATTGATCCAAGAATTAAACGTAGATTTAAACCCTAACCATTTGACGTAGAGTTTATTTCCTTTTTGTTTCAACACTTTTTCCACAAGATAATGCTGAGGAAATGCTGTTTTCTGAAGTTCATGGAGATAAAATCTACCTTTTATGGGTTGATGGTTGAGGTCCTCGAGTAAATAGGTGACTGGACTGTCCAAGTTGACTCGACGAATTCGAAATAGTTCAGTCCCCCACTGAGGCGTGTAGCCCTTATTGAAGGCAGACTTAAATTTGCTCACACGAACAAAATCCCCAATGTTCAGTCGGTGACGTTTAGGATCGGCTGTTTTTATGGGGTTAAACAGTTTATCCAATCGCTGAATATTTTTAGTTACGAGACGTGGCTTGGTCCCAATCGTTCTATGGTTGGTGTCATTGTAACGTGACACTAGCTCAGGTAACATGTCCAACCAGCGATAACTGCCCTGAGCGGTAAACGCTTTCCACATATGGGTTTTCAATGTTCGGTTGAACCGCTCGACCACACTGGCTTTGAGATTGCTGTACGTGGTGTAATGGTGAATATCCTTAGATTTGAGAAAACTGGAGAAATCCTTGTTGAAAAATTCTTTCCCCTGGTCGGTTTGTAGCAGCTGAGGTTGACGTTGGGAGTGTTGAATAATATGTTGAAAGGCCTTGGTAACTAGTGGACCAGACTTGCGACGCACAGGTTCAACAAAGGCCATTTTGGAATAGACATCAATGACGGTCAACATATAGCGTACACCGTCGTTAACGCCAGCATAGGGTATCATTTCAACCAAGTCAGCCTGCCAAAGTTCATCCACACCTCGTGAAATCACCTTGAGTCGTGGATAATGACGCCTAGCTGGGCGATGCAACTCGTGAGCAATACCCATTTTAATGGGTGAGGGCTTAAACAATAATTTTGGCATTTCGAAGTTCTTGTTCAATTTCTTGAATTTCCCAATCGTGACCGGTATGGCCAGCTTGACGTGAAGCATGCAACAACTGTAGCCGCTGGACGAGCTTATTGGGATTGTGCCAGTAGGTAACATCCACAAGGGGTTTTAATGGTTTAAATGTCACTCCCGAAGCGGACACTTTACGACGAGTACTTTGACTAGTGGGAAACATTTTTGCAATGATGGTTTTATATTTTTGAGATATATTGGCATTCACTTGTTGCGTGGGATTATACTGTCTTTTGTGAGCATGGGTATCCAATAAAATGGATTTATATTTGTCAAGGTCCTCTGACGTATAATCATGGGAAGAGGGGGTCCGAGAAAAGAGCAGCTTTAACAGTCCTGGCGTTAATTTATAGTTGATATTTTTAATGACAGCTTTAGTACGAGCAAATTTAATGGATGAATCGCCAATTTTAAAACTATCATCCTCATAGCGAACACCATACGTGGTATCTGTGTTTCCAATAAATAGATCGGTGAAATAGGGTTCCAATGTTGATCCATAATATTTTATTAAAATGGTTTTCAGTTGAGCTTTATGTTGAGGGGTGGCCAAGAGTTGTGAAAACGGAGACGCCCTGAAAGGGCAAGGTGTTTCGACCATGGCCAAGGATTTCTTTTTTCTCAAAAACTCTGCAAGGGGTGCGGCCTTTTTTTGAGGTGTAAACACTTGTTCCTCCTCATCCTCAACTTCACTAACACTTGTCAAATCTTCCACTTCCTCTTCCTCAGGGTCCTCGTGCAGCGTCTGCGTGGCTTGTGAAACGGTGGGTAGCGTTTCAGATGGCTTGAAAGAGGGTTTCAACATGGCTTTTAGCGGAGGTGCTAAATGTTGTTGAATAAACAAAGCATGATTGGCACGTGATTGTTTCAATTGACGAAACTTTTGGCGAATAGTATTTTTTGCTCTAATAATATGCTTTTTTAATTGACTCTCTGCTAACGCCATGGTGTCTTGGCAAATGACTTGCCGGGGAATGAGACAGGGCCTTAAATAGCAATAAAATGATCAAACCCTAAGCGATACCGTCCTTGGTTGAGTTCACTTTGTTTGTCAATCACTAAACAGGCATGACGTTGAGTGTTCCAGCACTTGGCACACAATTCTGTAAACATTTGAAAGGTCATATCCGGATTCACATGTTCATTATAAATGTGACGACTGTTCCTCTCGTCCTGGCGAAATAAAACAATGACATTGGCATTGTCACGAATCAACTGTTTGGACATTTTAGAATACGTTTGCCCAAGATAGAAGCAATCGATATGTTTGTGTCGACCCATGCTGAAATAGCTTTGAATGATGCCTTGACGTTCAGTGGATACATCATCGAAAATCATGAGTGAATCAGGCTTTACCTCATCCGGTGAAATCACATTTTCTTGCATGGAAAATGTAAAATAACCCATATTCTCTTTTTGTAATCCAGACATGACTTGATCCAGAAACACGTAGAGGGGTTGGTAGAGAGATTTTGCAAAAATATAAATATTTTGAAAACGCAGACCATTGGGCGCTGTAATGAGCGTTAGCAAAAGATTTGTCTTTCCACAGCCGGAAGGCCCCACAATGATGCAGCGAATGGAAGATGGAAACAGTGAACCATGGCGTTGTTCACGTGATGTGGGACAGAGATGGGAAACCATGTCCCCCACGGGGAATGACTCTTGCTGCTTAATAATCTTCATGTCAACTAAGGCTTAGACAGGCTAGCCGGCTGTCTATATACAGGACACCGAACCTTGTCATAAAAACAGTAGACTGCTACTACAGGTTGACGATGGATGTCTTTGGACGTGCGTTGATGGCCAAAGCTAGGCCTGTCCCCATACATGATCCTAAACAGGAAACAGATCCTGCTAATAAACACTATGTGGATACGTCAGTAGTGCCACGCACAAAACAGGGAGATTATGACTTTAAGGGAAAGCGGTTAACCCATGTAAAACATCCTCAAGTGTCTACAGACGTTACTACGAAAAAGTATGTGGATAACAAAGTGTATGAGTTTTATGACAAAGTGCCACAGCTTATGGTGAATGGCTATAGCGCTAATCACCATCGGATTATTCACGTGGAAGACCCACAAGACGAAGACGATGTTTGTACCAAGCGTTACGTGACCCATGAAATGAAAAGGCTTTATAAATTTATCCCATCTGTGTTTTTAGTGTATCTGACAAATGAAAAACCTGTGAATGACAGAAACCATTTACCGCTAGTCCATGATCAACACTTGACCTATGTGCTTGCTTCAGGATTAAGCCACTATCGATTACACTATGATGGAACCATTCACATCAAATATGCCATACCTGATGAGAACCATTTACAAATAAAGATAAATGGTCATAGGATGTTGGTCCATGACCATGAAATGGTCAATGCAGGGGACGAATTATCCTTTCACCTCATGTTGACATGGGATGAAAAGCAAGCGGGAAAAACCATAAACGATTTCCCACTTTATGTGGAATTGGAATATACAGCCATGAAATAACCATCTGACGTTAGTTGTGATTTAAACTTTCTTGTGAAAGGTTGTTGGTCATTATCATCATGGTGAAACAAAGATATGTGGTGAGAAAGACTAAAAAAAGGACATTGTCCTTGGCAAAGCCTGGGTTTTCAACATTCGAGGACAAGCCCTTGCGAAAGAAAAAAAGAAAAAATAATGTATTGACCATAAGGAAAGCCCTTCGAGCAGCACAGAGACAGGTTATTCCAAAACGTTGGCGAGAGGTTTCAAACCAAGGGCGAGTGATTCCCGTCCCCAAACGAGCGGGATTTTTACCTGCATTATTTGCCGGGTTGGCTGCTCTGGGCTCACTTTTGGGCGGTGCCAGTGCAGTGGCGAAAACCATTAAAGCCGCGCAGCAGGGCAAGCAACAACTCAAAGAAAGTCAGCGACACAATGAAACGATGGAAGCGATTGCCATGGGGGCTAGAAATGCCAATTTAAAGCCAGCCTTTTATCAACAAGGATTTGGGATTTCACCATTTCGAAATATTAAAAAAAAAAAAAATAACCTCAGCCATAGCGAGACATGCCCTGACGCATCAACAAGTGGAAAGCTATGCTAAACAACTAAAGCTTTCTCATTTTCGAGGTGTGTTTATGCGAAACCAATTACCCCCACGACCCTGGAAACAGGAATGTGCTGTTGTCAATTTGGATGATCACCGAGGACCAGGAACGCATTATGTAGCTTATGTCAAAGAGGGATCCATGGTATGGTACTTTGACAGTTTTGGGAATTTGCCCCCGCCCATGGAACTAGTGACCTATTTTGGAAACAGGATCAAGATATATTATAATGTGAAACGAGAGCAAACGTTTAATAGCCAACAGTGTGGACGTTTGTGTTTAATTTTTTTATATAAGACGCAGCATAAGCTAAAACGCCACCAGTATGTCGGCAGAAAGTAAAACGTTTACAGTGCATGGACGTGGACCTGAAGTCAGCCTAGACTTTTACCCGCCTATCGAATTGAGTGAAAAACCCTATGGTTTAGGACTTGTTTCTCTTGAAACGTACAATCGAATATACAACATACGTGAAAATGTGAACAACAAGTTTTACTATGATGATTCTGTGCTCACCTTGAACTCTGGTGGATACACGATCGATGACATTTATGAACACATTTATGTGGTGTTGATCAATCAATATGGTTTAAAGTCATTTCTCGACGGAACGCACAAGTTTGAACTTGTAGGCAATACTAACACTCATCGCTGCAGTATTTTCTCCTCATTCAACATTGACTTTAAAACACACCCCGATTCCATTGGTCCATTACTAGGATTTAAACCACGTGTGTTGGAGCCCAACAAAAAACATGAATCAGACCATGAAGTGAAATTCATTGAGGACCATCATGTGTCGGTGACGTGTAATATTATTAGCCAAGTGTACACCAATCAAGAACCATCGCATTCACTTTATGACTTTATTGTGACATCGCCCAATGGCTATATTATTCGTGAAAACCCTCAAGTGGTGCTTTTTCATTCTGTGGCTGTCGATAGTATTAGTAATATAACATTAAGACTGATCAATAGAGATCAACAACTCATTGATCTAGATTCTGCCACACCGGTGACTTACAAGTTAGTGCTAAAGCCACTATGAAGTTTGTGTATAAAGCAACAACTCCGTCTAGGAATGGTGTTAGTTGTTTGCCACGTGAATACACGTTAACATCTCAAGGCAAGCAGATTTTACAGCATTTGGGTTACCACGTCAACCCTCATGATGAATTCTATCCTAGAGATAGCGAACCGCATCGAGGAGCAACCAGGAGTGGTAAGAATTGATCTCCATTCCTATCAAGCTCAAACACCTGGACTCAATAACAATGATGAAATTCAATTTGTTATCAACAACCAAGATATTTACACCCTACCGCATGAAAGTGTCATTCAAATTGAAGGTCGGCTCACCAAAGCCGATGGCTCTACACCTACCACATCCAAGTTGGCCAACCATGGTTTAGCCTTTCTGTTTTCTGAAGTGCGGTATGTCATTAACGATATCGTGGTGGATAGCACTCGAAATGTGGGCATTTCCAGTGTCATGAAACTATACCCCTCTTATAGTGAGGAAGAAGGTAAAACACTTTGCATGGCAGGTTGGTGTCCTGACTCGACCAATGACTGGATGGTACACACCGATGGAACCTTTACTGGATATTTACCTCTTAAACTGATTCTAGGCTTTGCTGAAGATCACCAACGCATTGTGGTCAACGCAAGGCAAGTGCTTTATCTGGTGAGAGACAGGAGTGATAATAATGCACTCAAGGGAGCCGACAATGCCCCCATCGATTCAAAAGTTCAACTACAACGCTTGCTATGGAAAGTCCCCCATGTGACCCTCGAAGATAGCAAAAAACTGGACATACTCAAGATGGTAAAGAGAGATATGCCTCTACCCATGGAATTTAGAAGCTGGGCTCTCCATGAGTATCCGCTATTGCCCACCACCAACACACACAGTTGGTCTGTAAAAACAGCTCGCTATACAGAGAGACCTCTCTACCTGATCGTGGGTTTTCAAACGAATCGCAAGTATCAACAAACCAAAGATGCCTCGCAATTTGATCACCTGCAATTGAGAAATGCACGTCTTTTCCTCAACGGAGCTGTGTTTCCCTATGAAGGACTGGATTTGGATTTTTCAAAAAATAAGTTTGGGCCCCTGTACGACTTGTTTTCTAAATTTCGATGGTCGTATTATCAAAAAGAGAACGGCCCCATGCTACTACCCCAAGCGTTTAAGGCAAGAGCACCACTGATTGTCTTTGACTGTTCTTACCTGGAAGAGTCTGTCAAGCCATCCAATATCGACATTCGACTAGATTTTGAAACGCATGACAATGTACCAGCCAATACGACGGCCTACTGTCTGATTATTCATCACAAACAAGTCAACTATTATCCACTGTCCAACCAAGTGACGAGTGTATAAATAACAGGTCAACCCACGTCAAGCCGCTCAGTCATGTCTTGCTTTAAAGCCTCAAGAGACGTTACATCCATGAATTTAAACTCTGAGGAACAACGTTTCAAGACGTTTGCCACATGGCCAGTGCCTTTCATAAACCCTCAAGCCTTGGCGGCTGCTGGATTCTACTATTTAAAAACAAGAGATGAAGTGAAATGTGCCTTTTGTCCCATCATTATAGACCAATGGCAGGAGGGCGATGAACCCATGCAGGAACATCAGCGCTGGTCACCCACCTGCCCCTACCTGTGCAGAATGAAAGTGGGAAATATACCCTGTCATTCAAGCCATCCCTCGCTTGTGTCTTTGGGTGATGAAAAAAATACAAGTTACGATACGTGTGGACCGTATGGTATCCATGGTGCTTCGGTGAGCAGCTCACCATCAAAAACGTCTAGTTTAGAGACATTGGGACATCATCGGTGTTATGGACGTTACAAACACAAGAGACTATATTGTTGTATCAGTTGCTATCGTCCTTATCCTAAAATGAGAAAAGCCTGTAAGACGTGTTATGATAATAAAATGATGTAATTCTTAAATTCTAATTTTTGCATGTCCCCCCTGTCCTACCCTAACCTTAATTTGAAACTAGCATGGCAGGTAAGTCCATGTCATGATCACACCTGATCGTCAGTCAGTCGTCAGTTGAACTCGGTCCAGGCAAGCGTCAACATGTTGCGCACACTCATTGTGGATTGCCAAGGGTTTAAAATTGGTGACAACAAATTTATATTTAAACAAGTGGCCATGATCGATTGTACCACGTTTTGGATATCGCAAGCTACGCATTTGCTATTTAAACCACCCCATGCTTTTGATTTGTTGTGTGAAAAAGACCGTAAACAAACCCAGTGGATTGAAAATCATAGGCAACTAGACTGGAATCAGGGAACCATTTCCTATAAATATTTGGACGTGGTTATGAAAGCACACTTGTCCTCGGCCAATGTGGTATTTGTGAAAGGTAATGAAAAACGTCAATGGTTGCAACCATTTTTGGCGTCTTACTGCCAATGTATCGACCTCATGGAGTTGGGCTGCCCCTCCCTGCAAACGCTCATGGATACTTGTTCCTGTGGCAACATTACCCATACAGCCCTATCACATGCGTGGCATCTCTTTCATTGGTTAACCACCCATGCCTGCTGGGAGTTGTTGAACAAAATTATAACTCAAGATTTACCTGTGAATGACGTCAGTGAGATTTCTACAAGCGACGTGTAAACATCTACAGCACGTGATACCATGGAGAAAGGCAATGCTACGGACAAAGCCATCGGCAAGTTCTTTGTGTGCAAAAAGAAACTAGACAGTTTTACCAAAGAGGAACTCTTGGCGCTGCCCAAGTCGTTCATTTATTATGTGGCTGCCAACGCGGTCAAAGAAATCTGGCAACATGTACCAAAATCATGGACTCAAGACCCTGTGTTGAGTGAATTGCAACCCTGTACGGATTACGATCACCATAAGCAAGTGGCCATGGCAAAAATACCGTCTATGCGTCAGTGTGCGACTTGCCAGCTAGTGAAACTGTATCACGGTCATAAAAGTCCGTGTAAAGACTTTGTTGAATCATTCCACGAGTGTCATGGCGAGAAAAAGCAACAACAACAACAAACACAAACATCGTCCACAGAGGAGGAGGAAGACCAAACCTTTCTACCATCAATGGAAAAGGATATGCCAGACCTGTACTGGCAATGGCGTCATTGACAAAGTGATTCAATACCTACCTTTCGAAATCCATCTTCCAGGTTATCGTTTTTGCGGCCCTGGAACTCGTCTCGAAAAACGTTTACAACGTGGTGATGTACCCATTAATCTTTTGGATCAAGCATGCAAGGAACATGACCTTTCTTATCGCCATAGTCATTCTGGTTTAAGACATGTGGCAGATAAATTGTTATTAAAGAAAGCTAAACAACGTTTCACATCCAGTGATGCCTCAGTAGGTGAAAGGATGGCAGCCCTAATTGTCATGAGTGCTATGAAAGGAAAGTTGATGATGCATGGACATAAACATTGAGGAGTGAGGAATTGGGATGTGTTTGTATTCTATTTTTCTTTTGTCAATTCACTATGACTATGAAATAAAAACAAAGGTTTGACAGAGCACGATGTTTTGTTATTTTTAATTTTAAGAAATCGTGATGTTGATGGCTGATTTTTTCATTTTACACATTTCACACATGATGAATTCCACACACTGTCATTTATCATTTTGCAATTTACAGTTTTTGAAAACGTTCGTTTCAAGTTTAACGTTTTTGATGATATGGATTTTTCCATTTTGCTGATGACACTTTTTAAACAATGACCGTTTGAAGTTTTTGAATTTTCATATTTCACATATGGCCATTTCCAGTTTTTTTTTAAATGTCCGTTTTAAGTTTTGCGTTTTTGGTGATATGGAAACATGGATTTTCCATTTTGCTGTTTTCACATTTTTCCATTTAGTGTATGTCGAAAGTTGAGATTTGTCAATGATGTTGATGCGAGTGCATGACCTTGATAATACTGCAATGTGCTGATGCGTGTTTGGAGAAACGTCGAGGTCTACGACTACTGCAGGTAAGACTGTTTTTACAAAAATAATGTCTATTGTCTGCCACATTTCAATGAAAAAACGAAACTATTTAAAACAAAATGAGTATATAAGTGACCATTTACCCCTCCCCACCCACCCACCCTACCTCATCGTGTTTGCTCTGGTCAATCATACACACCAGTTTTCTCTCTCCACTCATACATTCACACCTGTCTTTGGGAACAAACACAACCACTTTATTTATTCCCAAAAGCACATTCTCGACATGCACCCTCATCCCAAAAGAACTTTTCAGTTTATCATTTACATTACGAAAAATAATTAAATACTAGTTATTAAAGTTACTAAAAATCTTACTTATTTCATATTTACAAAAAAAACTCAACTTTGTACAGCGTTAAAAGAATCAAACTATTTACCAATCAAAAAATTTAAAAAATAAGGTTGCATAGAACTTTTTTAAAGAGCAAAAGGTCCATGTGGATTGCCACTATTTACAAAATCTACTATTTACAATGGCAGAAACCAATATTTACAAAATACTAAATCTACAAGTTACATAAAGCTATGTCTCATAACCGATTAAACAGTGAAATCACACCTCCTCCTCCTTGAGATCATAACCCCATGGTAGGCTAGTGAGCAGGTCATCAGCCCACACACGTTTGTTATCCATGGAAGCTAGGGTGCGTTTTCTCTGTTCCACAAGATACAAATGATGGTTGCTTGATTGTATCCTGCACTGTGTATGAGACATAGCTTTGCCAGTGCGTAAAACCGCTAGATAGTCATCAACACGTAGCGATTTTACCACTGCCCTACCTACACCTTTTGCTCTTTTGGCTTCCTTACAGTCGAGTGTGCGGTAAGCATACATTTTTGAAGCCAAACCTACGAATTCCGTCATAATGGAATCACCGCATTCATCTTTTAAAACGCCCATTTCCTTCTTGTTTTTTATGGGCAGCTGAAACACGTTGTCAGCACTATAGCAAGAGGTGTCGAACCAGTCACTATGTTGCCTCATGACGTCATAGGGGTTGCAGTGGCGAATGTGGTAAATGAATGAGTCCGTGTCCATATACAAAAGAGAGACGTCCTCAAAATGGCGTTTCGCAAACTCATAGTGGAATCGATACATGACCGATTTAGAAAAGTCTAAAATGACTTGACCCAAGTAAATGGGCTTATCCATGGTCACGCTGGTCTTACTCATTTCAATAGTAGCCAAATCCTCATCGATAATTTTGATCGATTTGAAATTTGGCTTGGCAATGTACCGCCGGGCACCCCACCGCCCCTCCCAGACATTCACCAATTTAATGTCACGGTATTTGCGGACATTCTCCATAGACTTGCCATAGATGCAGTTGTTCATTAATTAAAAAAAATTAATTTCAAACTGCTGTGTTGCCATTTGTCGGTGCTCTGTGTTGAGTCGCATGTATGGCTCAAGCCATGCTTTTTGAGCAAAAGAAATACCCCTGTGGACTTTCTTCAACACCAAGCCTTGGGCGAGGCATTGCACCAACATTTGGATATGTAGCACATACCGATTTTTGTTGTAAAGTGTGCCCATGAGTTTTTCAGTTTTCACTTTACTGTCAGGGGGAACCATTTGCTCAAGACAGAATGGGAAATCGGCATGTTCATCATACAAGGATGAGGGATATTCAATATCCACTTCTAGCACATATCCACGGCCTGTTTCTTGGCTAGCCAAGTTCACATGAAATTCTGACACTTGTTTCTCTGTCAGCCAAGCAAACTTCCCATAGGGCAAAGGCTGACTCATGGCGTAACCGTACAAATTATTCACGTCATAGTACATTAAGTACGATTCTGGTTTGTCTGGTGAATAATCAGGCATGTAGACATTGTTCGCTTCAGCATGGCGTTGGTTAAGCGACACAAAGCCGCCACGAATGCCCTTTTCAAAAAATAGAACCATGTCTACATCAGTGAGTAAATCCAATTCCACTTGAGTGTATTTCAAAGCGGCATCGAACGAGAGTCCAGGACTCGTGTAATAGTGAGCCGGGTCAAGACCGTAAATGTGTTGACACAACTCACGGAATTTTTCAAACACATCAGTGAGCAGCAATACATCCAGTTTTAGGTAATGCAAAGCATATTCACTTAGCGTGTTCATGCCAAACACTCGCCAAACTTGACATGCATGTTCATAGTCTTCATCGGAAACGGTACTGCGTGTTAGTTTCGAGTAAAATTTCTCTTGTGGAGGGAGTTTTCTTTGCTTTAACACGTCCCAGCTGTTGCAGAAATCATACGGGAATATACCTTTCCGAATGCACAACTGAAATTGCTCAGGATCATTAAAATGCATTCTAGTATTTTTTAATTCCTCCTCATTCAAGCCATTCACAAGGCTGTCTAGCGAGGATGCCATAAACTTAAAGGAATCCAAAAATCGAATGCTAAAGTCGCCCAACCACCATGTCAGGGCTGTAAAACGCTCATGGTTTTGGGGAATAATGGTAAACGAGCCCTTGTTAACATGGCCCAATTCACGAATCAAAAACTGAATGTCATAATTTGCCAGATTGTGGAAAAAGACACTGATGAAGCGAGGAGCTGGAAAGTTCAAGTTGCATTTACTATGCGCAGCTCCACGAAACTCCCCCGTAAAGTGCGAGTGGTCTCTGACTTTTTCCTCTCCACTTAAAATAGGCTTTTCGCAAATATGGCATGTCGTGGCATGCTCATACTGCTGCTGCTGTTCTGGAGATAGACTCATGGGTACTGGGTGGTCCAGTAATTCCTGTACATCATGAGCCAACTTGACAAGTTCATCCAAGAACCATTTGGCACAATCTGGCCCCTCGCGGTATTTGTAAACGGATTGCGTGGGGTCGTAGGCACACACCACATTAAATCCTATGGCAAAGGGTTCATGTTTTTGAATGGGTGTGGTTGAGCTAACGGTGGGATCTGGTTCACATCCCGCCATGGGTGTAGTGAGAGCTTCGAAATCTGCATACACCACATAGGGGACAGTGTCACGCTTGTGAATGTCCTTAAACTTTAACACAGCCTTGTCCCCTTGTGGCAATATCAGTCTCACCGCTTCCTGAGTAACACAATCTACCCTATGACGTTCTAAGAGCATGGAGGTTGTAAAATATTGCAAGCAACGATCACAAATATGTTTTGCACACTTGTTCATAGACATTTGACTGCTTAGCAATCTACTTAGGCTCTTAATAAGGCAATAGTGATTCACCTCTCCCTCAGACAGATATAAAAGATGAATGTGGTGTCGTTTCGGTTCTTTTGTGGCATAAAGAGGACCCACAATCTCATCACCATCAAGGCCATACACCATGAACGAAAAGTCCTGGTTGTCTTGTTCAAACCTATGGATCTCGGTTAAGTCCATAGGGAACGACACTCGAGTTAAATTTAACGTTTGTTTCAATTCATCAAACTTGGCCTTGTACTTTCCTGGTCGAGAACCATTACGGTCTTGTGCTGGCTGCAAATACGCGGCCACGGACCACAGAAAGCAATCATTGTCATAATTCTTAATATTCACCACAGCCTTTTTCAATGCTATTGCTGGTGGTGTTTTAATAAAGCTAGACCCAGCATTCAACGGGTTGAAATGACAAATGTTGATTTGTAAATGGTGAATTTTGTCTAACGCTAAACCACTGGGTCCTTGTTGAAGTTTATCAAATTTTGATAGCAAGGCATTCACCACGTGGGTTTCATACCACTGTTCCAAATTATGGGCTATGAATAGCTCTTGCATTTTACTACAAATATAAAATGTGTCTTTATGCTCTACATCCTTCTTTTTATATATGAAATCGCACACCAGTTCTGTATTCACCTTTAAAGCCGTATGCAACCTTTGCGCTGTACAAATTTCAATTTTAAAAATTTCAAAACAAGATTGTAAAAATTCTTTGGGAATCAAACTTTTTCTAACATTCACTATGCGGCCAGAGCACACACGTGATTTGAAACAACTGTTTAGGGGTTCCCAAATTAACGTATCGGTAGCAGTGGCAAAAGACATTATTTTGAAAGAACACTCTCACCTGAGTTTTCAGCTGTAGACTGCTTGACAATGGTCCCAAACACACACGTTCCTGGTTATTAACAAAGGTCAAGCGTTTTCCAACACTCTAAAAAGAAATAAAAATAAACCACCATAAGTATAACCATTCCATATAGTTTATGCTTTTCATAAACAAAACAAAATCAAGCAGGTTATATATTAAAAAAAACAAATCTCACCTTGACGTGTAATGCTTTGCTATATTCTCGTCTCGTGGGCTAGTGTGGAAATGGTTTCCTTTTCTATCTGTCTGTCTTTCTCTTTCTTTAATATATTTCCCACAGACACACGACAGGTAGGCTATACACGTTATCTGCAAACAAATAAATAAATAAAATCATTAATTATCTAATCAATAAATAATTGCATGTATTTATATAAAATCAATAAATATATAAATGAATAAATATATACCTACCCCACAACAAGGTTAAGTATTTTCCACCAACACCAAAACTGATAAACAAGACCAAGGGTTTCATGCAACGCAGTGTGTTCAAAGGTAGTCACTTAAGTGAGCGTAGAAATGATAACGACATGTCTTTATATATGCTACGTTGCATGTATAATCTTTTTTTTCCCATGCTTTGAACATTCTCTTATCGTGCACGTGGACAGATAACACCCAAGCGAACACCTGTGCCGGATCAAATTTCACCTGAACTAGCATTTTGTCACGTACGCAGCAAAACAGGATGTAACTTGTTAACAGTTATCGCGCATGTAGATAGATAACGTCCCAAGCGAACACCTGCGGTAGATCAAATTTCACGTCAACTTGCATTTTGTCACGTACGAAGCAAGACAGAATGTCACTGGTTTAGCATGCCTGTGGTTTCACACATGTGTGCACGCCTTTCGCACTTCCCTGCCACCACGATGATCATTTTTCCATTGCACCTGTTGTCAAATCAGATCAACGCCTTCCAATAATCTCAAATGACCTTCACCTCCTGCTCGTCTGCAAGTTTGTTTTTCTGTACTCGCTTCGACCAACATAGAACCTAGCTCTCATTACCGTTTACACGTCAAAGGTAAAATATCAGAAAAACGCACGCTCGCTCTGTCATACACCGACCCGTAGAAATATCAATTAATCTATTGAACACGGCCACCGTGGTCAGCGACACACACACACACACACACCCAGCCGTATCGTCTCTCTCAACCACCACGCTTTATAAACATTATAAACAGGTAAAGAAAAAGAAAACGTTTTTTCAACATGTACGCCGTTAGGCCCTTTGTGAATTATTTTTTGGAAACAATATCTACCACATTTGAAAGGGGGCGTTAGCCCGAGTCCTAGGACACCTCGTACACGTCTCTAGCGTTATTGGTTCGTGACATATCGGCAAAAATTATAAAAAACACGTGTTTACCCCAAAATCGCGTTTCCCAATTTTTTTAAAATTACAACGAGTGGTTCATAGCAAAGAGGACGTCTTCCCGAATCCTTGGACCCATCGTACATGCCTCTAGCGTTATTGCTTCGTGAGATATTGGCAAAATCACAAAAAACACGTGTTTACCCCAAAACCGAGTTTCCAATTTTATTAAAATTTATAACGAGTAGTCCATAGCAAAGAGGACGTTTCCCCGAGTCCTTGGACCTGTCGAACACGCCTCTAGCGTTATTGGTTCGTGAGATATAGCAAAAAGTCTAAAATCACGTTTTTACCCCAAAAAGACTGTGTTTCCAGATTTTCACATTTTCGACACCGACATTCCCGTAAAGAGCACGACGAGACGAAAAAAACGAATCCAAGCACGCCCTCCTAGCATGGCTCCTTCCATTCCAAGGTCGCAGGGGCTCACCACTTGCTAAGTGAGACAGCTCTGTCCTTACCACACTACTGCAGGTTTTCATTCTAGAGACTTGAAATTTATTTTGGGGGTAGAGGGGGTAGGGACAATTGATTTACGTCAAACAATTTTTTTTGTAGAGTTCCTAGTTTCCAAAATATAGGATTTTCAAAATTAAAGTGTTTTCAAAAAAAACATAAAAGTAAAAAAGTTTCATTATAGAAAATAAAGGGCATAAATACCATTCGTTTGAGCTATGGCACAACGTTCTATCATGTTTAGTTTTCAAACTATCACCTAGTTTCAAAAACAAAAATTTTCATTTTTTTTTTTTTCAAAAGTATAACGAGTGGTCCATAGCAAAGGGGCGTCACCTCAAGTCCTATGAACACCTCATTCGTGAAACTCCGACCATGGGTTCGAGAGAAAAGTCTATTTAAATGTTTCAACTTCGCGCGGCGGCCATGTTGGTTTATTGGGCACAGGAGTGTCAAGTGAAGCAGAACCCCCACTACTCCACTACTCTCGTTCCAGCCCTCTGAACAGAATACGTTGTATTCCACAAGTTACAGTACCTATTGATTTTATGTTACAAATACTTGTTCATTGACTATTATGTGTAAAATAAACTATTCAACTGAAACATCAAATTGATCTTTGGCTATTCGTTGATCCTGTAACACTTTCGCGGAATTCCCCCACAGGATGGGGAATTCCGCGCAAATGTACAGATTTGATCATGAATATTTTTGTTTTGGTTAGTGTTTGTAACAGTTAAACTTTTAAAATATACAGTATATGTTGTTCACAAATCCCAATAGCAGTTCTAACATTTTTTCAAGGCTAAACTTACATTTATCATACAGGGCGCCAGGGAATGTTCTCCGCAGTGCCTGCAAGCTGCTGCGGGAAATACGTCACCAGTTACGTTGGCAGCACGGCTGTCGCTTGTATCATAACAAACAAACAATAAACTTTACCACAGCCATTCGTAACATACTGTTGCACTCTTCCAATAATCTGACTATACGCACTGACGATTTCGACAGCCAACAGCCCACACATGTGGCCTTCACCCTATCAAGGACACTGTGCTGCCAACTAAACTGATGACGCAACCCCTCGCAGCTGCACGTAGCCACTGCAGATAACATTTCCTGGCGCCCTGTATTAAAAATAAAATAAATAGCTTATGTACACGAAATTCCCCCACTTTCCCCTACTCTGTATTTCCAAAGAAAGAACGTGACGGATTTGGTGTGGGTGATAGAAAATGGTCGCCGGCGGGCTCCTATTGGCTGGAGTTTGACAACTAACTCACCACGTTGCCAGCGCGAGTTCATTCTGCTACTATGTAGAATTGTAGATGAACTGGCTGGAACTCACTGTCATAAAGCCACAATAGAATGAATATAGACCAGCTGAAGTATAGGAGTAAGTTGAAAGAACAAAGCTTTCACTTTGGCTAAGTTAAGAGGATCCAGCTTGAGAGGTTTTCGCCAAGTTCCGACCCGAAGATTGGACACGTCCATTGAAAGCAGGATGGAAGGTGTCGGCCTTCCAAGCGACTGAGATTTATTCATTTACTAGCAGAAGTACCCGCTCTTCGAACAGTCTTCGGTATTAGTCTAATAGCCAGACGTTATCAATATTGAGCTACTGTTGCAATGGTTAGGGGCTTGTTTTCCTTCATACGTTTATCAGAGCGAAGTTATTTCTCTGGGAATATCACAGACACTGTTAATTTAAAGGCCATAAAATGTGGTTTTCGGAGACTCTTTATAGACTCCCGAATTTTGTGCCTGACATTGAGAAGCGCAACATATGCTTTGGTCGTCCATCTAGAATAATTTTTATGTTTCGCCTATTTTAGCTTGTTATTTTTCCTATACCAAGCCTTCTATGAGAAGTACGGTGAAGAGTTTTATAAATGATTGGTGTATTGACTCTCATGGATAGCTAATTTTACGATTCTCCAAACATTCGAACACGAGTTATAAGCGTTCATAAATATACACAGAAAGTATGCCTTACTTCGGAGGGGAAGTAAAGCCGGCGGTCTCATGTCATAGATTTATGTCATGTAATAGAACCTTCCACTAACTACAATTGTGTGAAGCTAAATTTGTTGGTTAGATTTGATTAACGCTCTATTAGTTCCAAATTTTTCCACCAGGTGCCGGTTGAGGTAGCATCTATTAGCTAAGTCACAGCTAGGTGTCGTTGACGGTAGCATTTGGTAGCAAAAGTAGGAACTACTGGCAATTGATCGTCTGCAGTCCTTACCTGAAATACAGATAACACACACTAATTCAGCCATCACAATTAACACCGGTTATCAGACAGATTCTACACACACTCAAAGTATACGAGGCTACGTGAACCGCGTTGTCGCAGCTTCTAAACTGAGGAACCAACCAACGTACAACATATCACCCAGATGTCCGAATATGGATATATCAACTACACAGTATCAAACAAAATCATTCTTACGTTGAATCCGCTTGTCGAAAAAAAAAGTGAATGTGCTCAATCTAAATTCACTTAACGTTTACTTCCTGACGTGAAAACAAAATTGAAAACCTCGTAGACGAAACGCAATACACCTCACATAAAGACTGACCCTCACCTTTGTGTAAAGTCCCCATCCACAGGAAGACACCTTTAGCAAATTATAAAGGCTTGTGGTGCATGAATAATCAGGTTTTTTAGCCTCCAATGGTTCAAATTCCTAATAGCCGCAAAAAATACTATTTCAATTCAGGAATTTTTGAAAATAATGTCGCTGTTAGGAGATATAATTCTGTACGACATATCACACGTGTAAATCACGTATACAAATTCTAGGGTACCCCCTGATCCCCTTATGCGCATTGATGAATTTTACAGTCTAAGTTGGTTCCGTGATAACCTTATAGCCGTTTGAAAACTTTCACAGAAATGTAATAAGTGGAGTGGCATTGCTTTTTACAGAAATAGATGGAAAGTTGGATATCTTCTCTTGAGAACCTGTTGTCATTGTTGCCGGCTTGCATTCCTTCATTAGTTTATTAAATTCAATTAGTTTTCTGGGAATATCTCAGAAACTGTTGGTTTTAGAGCCTTAAAATGTAGTTTTCGGGAACCCCCGAGTTTTGTTTCTCACATTGAGGGCTTGAAAATAAGCTTTGTCTCGTCCTTCTACGCCTATTTCAGCATGTATTTTAAGGCGGTAGGCCCCCTTTTATGAGAGGTACGGAGAAGAGTTACATCAATGATTAGTGTGGAACCTCTGATGGATATCTGTATCAAATTTTACGTTGATCCACCCAGCCGTTCTCAAATTATAAGGACTCAAAGTTGTCCAAAGACAAACAGACAAACAAACAAACAAACAAACAAACAGACAGAAAGACAAATATTTTATTTTTGCGCACATCCGTCATAAAACAGTCAGAAACGCGCAAATAACGCAAATTTCCGTGGAAATTCAGAAAAAAAACCCAGACAAACTTTCATTTTTATATATAGAGAGATAGAGATAGAGATTGGTGTCAGTTCGCAAGCGACAATGCATCACAACAAGCGTGTGTTTGAAATTTCAGTCTATTATAGCTCATACTCTTGTGTTAAGACATTACCACCTCCCATACATACAATGCAACACGACAAAGATAAAGCACGGCAATAATATCGCCACAAAGTAGTATCTTTGAGTGTTCAGTGCTAAATATTCTTTTACCACAGCATACCTTGTGTTTTGCCACTAACTACGTGAATAATAATAATACAGTAATAGTCAAGTGTCGCGATACAGTGAGTGCTTTGCGACAGCATGACCAGGGCTGGATTTACCAATAGGCCCCGTAGGCTCCGGCCTAGGGGCGCACCGTGCTGAGGGGCGCAAAATTAATCCGCAAATTGTTTTGTCAGAAAATTTCCATAAAATATTATAGACTACAATACACGTATTTGGTATAATTTTATGATTTAAATTTAACATTCTAAAATTTTGACACTTTTCCAATTATATTGTGGCCATCATTTTCCAACAAATGTTTTGCAACAGTAGATTTTTTGACTTCAGCTTTAGAACAGGATTGTTTAGGAGAACAATTAAGTCTTGAATATTAATCTATATATTTAAAACACTAAGCTGATTTTTGTTACCGCGAGATTGTGGGAACGGTAGAACCGATTCACTTCGTAGCGCAATCTGTCGAAAGCTGTAGGCCTGTAGATTTGCAGAGTGTCTTTAAAATAAACAAATATGTTACCACTTATTTTTAAATTTATAAACAAAACTACAAAATTATTGGCTCAAGCGCATGCGCAGAATCATCTTGGTTAATGACAGACATGGCGGATGTCCACCGCGTTTTAATGCAATAGTTATTTATAAGAATTATAATAAAGGAGGGGAATATTGATTATGAAGTTTCCACGATATAAACAGGAATTGAATATTATAAAAAACGGGAAATGTAGAAGAACTTATACGGACTGTTGTGAGTGAATGTTGTTTAAGTAACTTAATATTGCACTCTTTTACCGGTGATTCGGTAGCTCAGACGGTAGCGTTCTAAACTGTTAATTTATGCATCGCGCAATGTAAGCAGTTCGAATCCCACTTCCGACATATATTTTTATTTCTCAATTATTCTTTCTGCCCATTGGTAATACATTGTCTTAACATATTTTACTTTTATTATTCCCATAAAGTAAGGAATTCCCCACGATTTACGTTCCCATATACTTTTAAATTATTAAATAAAAGATGGCCACAATCGCTTTCGCCATGAGAGACAATCGACGAACATAATTCATTTGTTGGACTCAGACATCGTGGTCACTCAGCCCCGTCTACTTTGGTGTGTGTGTCAAATTTTCTCTGATAACCTGTTTTATTGTGATGGCAGTACTGATGTGTGCATTTGTAATTAAAGTGGGGAATGGGAAATTGGCGACCGATGCTTTAAGTTAGGAACTATCCCGGTATTTACCTGCAGTGGAAGTGGCAAACCACGGAAAACCACATCCCAGATTGTTGAGATGGGAATCGAACCTTGCCCTACTTAGTTTTGCCTCAAGAGTGCGCCCCGTTCCAGCCCTCAGACCAGAATTACACCTGCAGTGGAAGTGGCAAACCACGGAAAACCAAATCCCAGTTAGTTGAGATGGGAAACGAACCTTTCCCTTCTTAGTTTTGCCTCAAGAGTGCGCCCCGTTCCAGCCCTCAGACCAGAATTACAGTTCTAGAGAAATGGCGGATAAAGGATTCACCGTATCGTAGTGTGATCTTTGTTTTTGAGAATTAAAAAGAGGTGATTGAAGAACTTCAACAGGCGTTTGAGTTCGTTTGTTGTTTAAGTAACTTAATATTGGTTGAGAAGTCTGTTGACTGGGTGGCTCAGGGGTTATATTGCGGACCCAGGTTTTGCATAGCCGAAGGAGTCTCACCACAGACATGTATTTTTATTTCCTAATTATTCTTTCTGGCTATTGGTAATTCATTGTCTTAACATATTTTACTTTTATTATTCCCGTACAGTAAGGAATGCTCCACGATTTACATTGCCATATACTTTTAAATTATTAAATAAAAGATGGCCACAATCGCTTTCGCCAAGAGAGACAATTGACGAATATAATTCATTTGATGGACTCAGACATCGTGGTCACTCAGCCCCGTCTACTTTGGTGTGTGTGTGTAAAATTTTCTCTGATAACCTGTGTTATTGTGCATTTGTAATTCAAGTGGGGAATGGGGAATTGACGACCGAGGCTTTAAGTTACGAACTATCCCGGTATTTACCTGCAGTGGACGTGGCAAACCACGGAAAACCACATCCCAGATTGTTGAGATAGTAATCTAACCATGCTCTCCTGAGTTTTGCCTCAAGAGTGCGCCCCGTTCCAGCCCTCAGACCAGAAGTAAATTTCTTGGCAAACCAGGGATCGAACCTGGAATCCGGGGCGATAGCTCAGAATGTAGCCTTCAGATTGGGCTTCCCTGTGTTAATACGATTTTTGACAAGCACTGAGCATATGGTCTAACTCTTAAACTCCCTCCATTACGGTGGCTGTCGACGTGAGTCTATGCTCATTCCAGTAGTTGGCGAAGTATGCTTCCTTGCTTAATTTACAGTCATGGAAATGCAAAGGATTGTACCTACATCAGGTGATGGAAATTGCTTATTTAGAGCAGTTTCGTACTGTTTATTCCAAAATGCAGGACGTTTCCTGAGCTGCGTTTGCAAGCAAATTGCAAAAATTGTTGCTGGCATGAATAATTATAAGGATTTTATTATTGGCGATCAGTATCATCGCAGTCTCATCAGCAACAAACTTGAGAATGAAAGTATCTGAACTTCATTGTATACGTGAATATTATTGTTTATTGATGATTTGTTTAGAGTACATAACAATGAGTCTAACCACGCTGTTGATTTTGGCAATGGAAGTATTATTTGCCATTTAATATTTGGCGGCTGTGTTGATGCAGGCCACTATAGTGTTATTGAATATGACGTTAATTTGGAGAGAAATGCTGCAATAAATATACCCATTTGACGAAAAAGAACATTAGCCACAAAAAAGTGGGAAATCGTAGAAAATAAGAAGCCACTTTTAAAATCTAATATAAAAATGCCATTTCAGAAACAATTCCAGATATTATGCCGTACAGTGTATGGTCCTTGACGAACAAATGTAAACATTGTTCTGCACTGTATTTCTGTAGCGAGAAATCTACGCCTGGTTACTTTGACCTTTGGTGTTGTAATGGCAAAATTAATTCTTCCTAAATATAACATATTTGACAGACTGCAACAATTTTTCACTGGAAATGATATCTCAAGGAATTTAAGAGAGAACTTCGTTAATGTATATTCCAAAATTATAAGCGACGGTTCCTGCGGCCAGTTGTATATATTAGACTCCTCAGAATTCTTGAATTCCTTGGAATTAAGTGATTTGCTTCCACATACTCCAAACGATTGACCCATTGATATGCTCCTGAGAAATCTGAAGTTTCCTAAGGGCATCTAAATGCTACCTTATTAATTATAAGAAATATGTACGAAAATTGCTTGAATTTGGAAATAATAAGTGCAGTTAAAATTAGGTGGAGAGATCTAACCCTTCGACTTGATTCCATATTAATTATATGAAATATGCATGAAAATGCTTCGATTTGGAAATAAGTGTAGTTAAAATTAGGCAGAAAGGTCTAATCCTTCGACTTTATTTAACACCGCCGGATAAAACAATCATTTTCTTCTAAGAGGCAACATTTTCCGATTCGCTTGGCATACTTTATCACAAACAATAAAGCTCAAGGGGGAACTCTGGAACGTATAGGTCTCAATTTGCCTCATCAAGTTTTCAATCATGGCCAGCAGTATGTTGCAATGTCTAGAGTGCAATCTTTTGACGCCCTTAAAGTTTCAATAGCGCCAAAAAATAATTGTACAAAGAACCTATATAATAAAATTCTTCAGTAAATATTTTCTTATTGGCCGTCATGTATTGACGGGTTTCAACTAGTATCAGTTTAATTTGAATAATTCATTATGCGTAGTTGTAGGTTGCATGATTTAGTGTACAGTATGTGTATATCTGAATATCTTTAGGTGTATAATGAGTCTTAAATGGTTTAATAGTACATTATGCAACGAGCCTATAATGGCTATAATTAAGACACGAGTATCTTTATAAAACGAGCGTTTGCGAGTTTTATAATTTCCATACGAGTGTCTTAATTACCATTATAGGCGAGTTGCATACGACTGTTTATGTTCGACGATAATTATAACTTTATTATATGTTTTAACATAAATATTTATAAATATCTGTGGGATTCAGTTATTAGTGAACAAGGTGCGCTGGCAGAGCGCATGCATGTTCAAGGCACTCCGGAAGCAGAGACCATTCACTTTGCTTGACAACACAGAAATATGTTGGATTTTGAGCGCATCCGCAAAGGTATCCTCATCTAATTGGCCACACGACTGTTTCTTGAGTTCTGATTGGAGGGAGAAACTGTTTCATAATGAAAAATAGTGTTATAATGAGCCTCATTATGATACAGTTTTCCGACACATAATGTTTACATTTCGACATCGTCGAACATAAACTTATTTTAATATGTAGTTGTCTTATTTATTTATAGTTTACATATAAAAATTTAGAAACAGTTGATTCTCTCATCATTTTAATACTAGCGGACCCGTGCGAGAAATCTCGCATGTTCATAAACCACACTTTTCCCAATAGGTTTATAATGAGAGATTTAAAGGGAACGGTTGTTATGTTTTTATTTCAAACAAAAATGATTATTGAACACTATTTACATTTCAGTTAGAATTCCGAGTTCTACTTTCCCTAACTTAAGAAGGCAATCACTGAAAATTGGATCATCATAACACTCCCCGGTTATTCGATATTTATGAAATTATACGATTTGAGTACTCATTCCTTTGATTTGCTGTTTCTGAAATCCATGCAAAATGATAAAGGAAATACCTCAGAATGTTAAAATGACATGAAACAGGTGTCACAGCGGCCAAAATGTGAAGTGGACAGCAATTGTGGAGCGTGTTTTCATACAGCAATGGTATCTGCAAATCGCACACTTTGTTCATTTTCTTAAAAGTCATTTTTATAAAGAAATTATAGATATTTATGAAATTAGAGTGCAATTCGTCACTGCTAATGTCTATTCTCTTTCATTTGAATGCTCATTGTCACTTTCGGCCGCTTGTGAGCGCTGCAGGAGGGATCTATAGCCTACTACTGAAATAATATATGAATGAAAATCCACAGCCTGCTTCCAGTCTCCGACCGGGTCAGGAATGGAATGAATGAAGGCCCCATCTAGCGGCGAGGATTTGAACTGTGCCGGCTGCCGAAGCCTGACGCACTCCTCTGGGGCAATGATTAAATGAATGACAGATGAAATGAAATGATAGTGGAGAGTGTTGCTGGAATGAAATTTTGACAGGAAAAACCGGAGTACCCGGAGAAAAACCTGTCTGCCTCCGTTTTGTCCAGCACAGATCTCACATGGAGTGACCGGGTTTTGAAACACGGACCCAGCGGTGAGAGGCCGGCGTGCTGCCGCCTAAGCCACGGGAAATAATATATATGATATTTAATTGATTTTACTTCACGATACATTAAAACAAAACTTTCCTTCACAGGGACCTTTCTGAGGTCTAAATTCTCCCTCCTGCACGATATTATGAAGAGGGAGATAAAAAGCCCACGGGCCTAGGAGCGCATACAATCTAAATCCGGCCCTGAACATGAGCATGACACTTGTTTTAATGTTAACTGAACAGTGATCGACCACCCAGCCTTGTTTCACACTTGAAGTAATCCCTGCTCACTTATTACACACATCAAAATATAATTTGCTTAATGCTGGCCAAGAGTCGTAGTGGTCGTTATTGCGTGCGTGTATATCGACTGTGTACACTCGCCTGTGTCAATCTGTGTGAGTGTGGAGACGACCCGGTACCCGAGACCGATACCAACAGGGAAGAGGTGGTGTAATATTTTGTGGTGGCATCATGTATGTCACCGAACCCCTCTTATGTACATCCCAGGGCGTATGACAGGCTTACGTTACAGGGATGCTATCCTGGCACTCGTAGTGAAAGGCTATGCTGACAATTTCGGCCCAAATTTCACTTTCATGGACGATAACGCTCGCCCGCACAGAGATGACATTGTCAATGCCTTTCTTCAGGAGAATGGTATTCACAGAATGGAATGGCCTGCCTATTCTCCCGATCTCAATTGTGTAGAGCAGGCGTGGACACTGCTTAATAAATAAGTCCGTCCTTGCTTTCATCCTCACTGTGCTCCATGGCAAAATGCAAAACGTTTTTTGATGTGTGTAGGCCTATACCCTATGAGTGTTGATATATGCATCTGATTACTTTGCATTAGCTGTAGAATGTTTGCTTTTTTCGTATTTATTGACTACTGTGCTAGACTTGTACAAATGGCGTAACTTTGGTGTGAATAAATTATTTTACTTACTTATTTGAATACACTGGGCGTTAATGCAAAATCAGTCAATATAATAGTACATTATGCAACGAGCCTATAATGGCTAATTAAGACACGAGTATGTTTATAAAACGAGTGTAGCGAGTTTTATAATTTCCATACGAGTGTCTTAATTACCATTACAGGCGAGTTGCATACGACTGTTTATGTTCGACGATAATTATAATTATTTTATTTTCGAACATAAATATTCATAAATATCTGTCGAGATTTCACCAGTTTTATGTACAGAACAGAGCACATGGGACGCAGAGAATATCTTGTATTTGACCATGGCCTCCTGGAATACCTCACTATGACACTCGCCACGCAGTGAAATTTAAAATAGGGGGCCATGGAAGTGAGCGCAGGTGCGATGCTATCTTCACCTAATTGGTCACACAACTATTTCTTGAGCTCTGATTGGTGGGAGAAACTACATCATAATGAAAACTAGTACTATAATGAGCCTCATTATAGTACAGTTTTCTGACATATAATATTTACATTTCGCCAGGGTCGAACATAAACTATTTTACTCATGAGTTAATCATGCGGATTGAATGTCCGAAGTCAAGTCAACCCCTCAGCCCCAAACACCCAAAATAATTATTTGATAGGCCCCTGATTACAATCATCAAATAAGTGAAAAGGTTATCAGACTCATTCAATAAAAACTCAAATACATTGGGCTGATGGCCAAGATGTCCCATACCCATAACATTAATTAACAAGAACAACGACAGCAATATAATCTCTTCATTGTCAAATATCGAAGCTAAACTATTGTATGAAGAGTTACGTCCGGCGAGAACGTTAAATGGAGAACTGCATTCATACTCAGCTAAATGATTATGTGTTGTGCTTTAGCATAACATCCCAAATATCAATTATTTGCAAGCCATTCTCTGAAGCCTCTCACTAAGGGAATAACGAAATTTTCCTGTCTGACACAAGATTTGTTTTGTCTTAAAGGTTTTATGAATTACGTGAATTAAGGTATATATGCACGTGTATACAATTTAAATAACACAATGTAATAATAAGTAAATAAAATTCTTACTTACGTAGGAATTCATAAAACCTTTAAGAAAATACAAAATAAAACTAACGTTTAACGAGATTCAAATTGCGAATTGTATTAATAAAAACACCAAATACAAGCTTCTACAATAGTACAGTAGTGTAATTATTTTATTTTATTTTTTTAATCAATTTTACCCTCCAAGTTTGTGGTTCCCATGGACTCAGCGAGGGAACTCACCCCTACCGCCTTTCCAGGCAGTGTCCTAGAGCTCGGAACACTTGGTTGGTTTGGATACAACTGGGGAGGTGTGATCAGCACGTTGCCCAGGCGGCCTTACCTGCAAAGCGAACTGGGACCTCATGAGGGATGGGAAGGGAAGATTGACGATTGGGCTGGATAGCCAAGGAAGAGGGAAAGAGGCGGCCGCGGCCTTACAGTAGGCACCATCCCGGCATTTGCCCGAAGACGAAGTGAGAAACCACGGAAAACCACTTCGAGGATGGCTGAGATGGGAATCGAACCCCCTCTACTCATTTGGACCATCCGAGACTGAGTAGACCCCGTTCCAGTCCTCATACCACTTTTCAAATTTCGTGGCAGAGCCGGGAATCGAACCCAGTACCTCCGGGGCGGCAGCTAACCATGCTGACCGCTACGCTACGGAGGCGACTATTAATTTATATTAGTGTAAATTGAAACCTCAAAACAGTGATCAGGATCGGATGATGGCCACTTGAGTGTCGAAACGCATAATCCTAACTCGCCCCATTTTGATAGTGATAATTAACTAATACATGTAATTTTTCCCAGGAGTGTATTTACCCGCCCTGTCATTGGGCAAATTCATGTTGACCGACTGAAGAGCTACAAATGACAGTTTGTATAGACAACACTTTTTAGTGCCGGAAGTGTCCGAGGACATGTTCGGCTCCAGAGTTTTGTAGCTGCTTCTATACGGACACCCATTGAGTGAGCTACAAGTACCGTCGCGTGTCTGGTGAGGAAAGTGTTAATGTAAGGACGAGGAATTGGAAGGTAGCGGCTGTGGCCTATAGTTAGGGACCAACCCCGACATTTGCCTGGAAGGAAGATGGGAAACCACAGAAAACCATCTTTAAGGTTGCAGGCGGGGAGATTCGAACCTCCTCGCCTCCCAGATGTGAACGACTGCCTGCAACCACGCCGTAACGACCACGGCTAACTGAAAGAATGGCTTCAAATCTTTACAAATCACCAATTTGAAATAATAATGATTGTCAAATTTTAAGTCCTATTATGGTGTTTATTGATGTTTCTCAAATCTCTGATTGAATCAGTTTTCACGAAAATGTCATGAGTCTACGTTTTACACAAATTGAGGTTTTAATATTTTCTTGCCCTCCACCTGTGGTCGCATGCGTTTGTTATGAATCCTAGCCCAATTACAAATACACACTCTAGAACAGCCGTCAGTCAGATTCCACACACACACCAAAGTACAAGGCCTACATGACCACGATGTCACAAATTCCCTAAGATGAATCCATATCAAACAATAACGCCCCTTTCCGGCCTTCATGACAGATTTCCAATTTCTGGCTGAGGCGGGAATTGAACCAGAAGCTTCCTAGGTAAGAGATATGCGTGCTACCCGTACACCACAGGGCCGGCAATAACAACAACAATAATAATAATAATAATAATAATAATAATAATAATAATAATAATAATAATAATGCCGTGTATTTAACGTCCCTTCAAACTGCTGTGCTTTTTGATGTGTAACATCTTTCCGCTCGGTTGGTGGATAGATTTGTGGGAGTGATTTTGAAAATTGGGGACGGAAGTAGATCGGAACGATTGAGCTAGCAGTGGTGGATCGAACGGAAGTATGCACTGCCCGCTCGATCCATCGAACGGAAGTGTACTAGCTGGCAGTGGTGGAAAACGGAAGTATGCACTGCCCGCTCGATCAATCGAACGGAAGTGTACTAGTTGGCAGTGGTGGAAAACGGAAGTATGCACTGCCCGCTCGATCGATCGAACGGAAGTGTACTAGCTGGCAGTGGTGGAAAACGGAAGTATGCACTGCCCACTTGATCGATCGATCCAGCGGGCAGTGATAAGACCCAGCTGGCAGTGGTACGAGAAACAATGAGCGCACGGTGTCTGAAATTGATACCCTGACGTATTCTCGGCCATGTGGAATGTATATGACATACTGAACGGAAAACGCTCATGCGAACTCTGGTGTCAAGTGATTGAAACAAATGACATGGTACATGTTCGATGTCTTCGTATCAGTATTTAAATGGTAAAATGCCTTAATATCAAACATTGTAAGTAGTCGGCAATGCCGGTATTATGTTTCTGCACAATGGCTATTCAAATATTAACCCACATAACGGTAATGCAGTCATCAATATAATATAATCGTTGTGGTTATACGAGAATTGAGCAAGCCTTCATGAACTATTACTGAATACATTCTCTTTACTCACAAGAGGGACATTTTAAACTCAATTTCTCGCAGGAACATTATCGAAACAAGCAAAGTATAAATTAAACTTAATTCCGTAATGCAGTATTATTGGAACGTGGAAATAAATCACCATCTTGTGCACAAACTCTGCGTAGTCGAAATAGCCGTGGGCTAAGTGGGTATGACTGTGAATCTAGAGATCTTGGGTTCGAATCCCGGACGTGGTAAATATTGTTGCTACCAGATTATCATTTTAAACGATATTTATCATATCAATATGACTCATTTTAACAGAATCCATATGAAATTACGTGTTGGTCTGTGAATGAAGAGGACCTGTTTATAAGGAATTTAAGGTTATGAGCGGTGTCGCGTCTATTACCGGTAATCTAGTTGATCCATGTCGTATTCTTTATTTAGGCTAGTGCTGGTGGAGGCTACAAAAATCATCTAATAAAATGAGTTCCGTATTATAAACTACAATATCTGTAAAACACTCCCTTTTACAATAGATTAATATTTGTGCCAATAATAGTATAAAATACCGGTGTGTCAACAATTTCACGTGAGGTTTCTTCTATGTCAGATGTTACACATCATATGCGACTACTGTAAGGCTCGTTTTTTTTTTTAGAATGACGGCATACTGTTTGTTATGTGCTAGATCCCTATGAACAGGCCTGCAAGACAGAGCACTTGTAGGCAATTCAAGTGAAAGTCAGTAATTCAGCTAGTACAATAAGAATATCTTCGGTTTTCACAATGGTAGCAGTGGGGGATGGAAGGCAGGATGATTACAGGGGAATAAGATGGATGAAAACGAGGGCACATCGAGGATGTCAGGATCAATTTTTAGTATGCGCCAAGTTATTGAGGAATGCTATGAGAGGAATCGACAGTTCTGTTTGTGTTTTGTAGATCTAGAGAAGACGTACAGTCTGTTCCAATTCAACACGGAACTGTAAAATGGGTTGCCTACCCACCCGCAATCGTCTTGAAATCTGCTCGCAGCGCGCTAGCGACGCACAGTGAGTCAAAATCGAAATCTAGGGGGACAAAATTATTTTTAAGTTTTAATCACGAATTTAGAGTGAAAGCAACGTATATGATTTGTTTACTTCATAATGAACATCAGTTAAGACATTTTTTAAGCTACGTCTACACATGCAAGAAATTGTCTATGACTAGGAGTTGGATAGATCATTCAGTTATCTCTTCAGAACAATTTTCTACCCCTAATTTACTTTTAACAAAGTCACAAAGTTTCACTTTTGACATAATCGTCGAACCCAGTGCTTCAAACAGTTGCATACGTGTGAGAACTGGTTGCGCGACATCTTCTAAAACGTAAAATATTTAAGCAAGTTGCAAAAAGATGCAAAAAATCTTATAACAGGCGTAAACTACAAGACTTTATCTACATTTTAACATTAAGTAGAAAGTGACGCAGAGCGACGCGACATACTAAAAATCTAAGTGAAAATATAATTTTAAAAATAATAGTTAAATATTATGCTGATATTACGTAACAATTACACCCATTAATAACTGAAACACGTTACAAAGATCATACCTTCAGCTGCATGTCCCATCTTAAATCATCACACTAACCACAAAGACAACCAAACCACTGCCACTTACATTCACCCTCCAATTCAGACTGCTCGAACAGTGGTGACAGATTTACACTAAGATGCGTTTATATCCCTGAATAGTGAGCGGCAATTATATGAGAATGCTGTAGAAGTAATATATTTTGATTTTTAGCCTACGTTTCACATTTTGCAAAAATTAGGAAAAAGTAGACTTAAGAGATCGATCCGGGAAAATGTCTGTCTGTCTGTCCTTCTGTCTGTCTGTCTGTCCTTCTGTCTGTCTGGCTGTGTGTGTGTCCCCCCCTATCAACTCCTAAACGGCTGCAGAAATCGGAACCACATTTAGTATGAGTAAAGATGTATACCGGAATATCTCACGTCCATATTTGAAAATGATGTCAGTGCTACCAACTGCTGAATAAACGCACTAGAATTTTGAGCTCCATGTTGGATATCTTCGAAGGTATGCATGGGAGCTATTCCAAAATTGGCACACATGTAGATAAGACTATTTCAGTTTAATTTCCAGGAGGCCATACATGCCAGTGTTGCCAAAATAATTTTAAGCCTTCTGATAAGTCCAATTTTTAAATGCCTATAACTTCTACACTATCAATTGGATTTCAACCAAATTTTGTATGTAATATGTGTACATAACCAGATATGATTGAGCGTATTCGTAAGAGCCTCCAGCGCTGCCAACTGTTAATAATTGCTCTCCCTATTATTTTATCCAAATACCAATATATCAGAAAGTATGCAAGCCGACAGCTTTAAACTATGCACACGTATAGTACCTGCCATTTTAGATTAATTTTGGAGTAACTTATATAGTTCAGTTCTACCAACATGATTGTAAGCCTGCTGATAGGGCCAATTTTTAAATACATGTAACTTCTATGCTATCAGTTGGATTTCAACCAATTTTCGTGTGTGCTATGTGTAACATAACAGATATGACTATAAGTATTCTTAAGAGCAATCAGGGCTGCCAACTGTTAATAAATGTTGTCTATACATTTTTAACCTAATATCAATATATCAGGAAGTATGCAAGCCCTCAGCCCTATACTTTGCACACGTATAGCACCTGACATTCTAGATTAATTTGGAATAATTATTAAAGTCAGTGCTGCCAACATGATTCTATGTCTGCTGATAGGTCCAATTTTGAAATACATGTAACTTGTATACTAACAAATGGATTTCGTCCAAAATTGGCACTACAAGATATCATAATATTTCAGATTAGGCTATTTCTGACCAGCACACGCATGTCATTGTTGCCAACATGCTTTTACGCGTGCTGATAGATACAATGTCTAACTGCATGTAACGTCCATTGGACTTCAACCAATTTTTTTAATTCTGTACCGTACCAAGAGATGGAACTAAGAATATATTCAGTCATCAATGCTGCCAACTGTAATGCTCTATTAGGCTACATTATACCAGGTATATTTCAAACTAATTAGACATTTCCATATTACCAACTTAATTTCGTCATTATTCTAGATAGGTTCATATTCTGTAGATTAATAATTGGCATGAAACTTAATTTTAACAAAAGTAGGCTCTTCAGTTCGTCACGGAACTTCTTGTTTAATTATGAAAATAAATAATTTTGTCCTCCTAGATTTCGATTTTGACCCACTGTGCGCGGGGCTGAGTTCGATTTCACTGATTGCCGCCTTCTTATGCAGCATTGCAAAGTATTTTGCTCTTTCAAAATATGTCACATCGAAGACTGATTACAATTTTGTAACACATCATTTCCAAATTGTATCTCGTTTTATGGTATTAGGTTAAAAAGCAATATTGTGTTGTAAATAAAATACAACACAAAAATACATTGAGTTGTAATAAACTATATATATATACACCGCGGACAGGCCAACAAGGACCACGCAAATATCACTTCTTTATAGGTCTAGTTTCCTTCTTTCTCTTCCAGAAGTAAACTATGTTGTATAATAAAATTTTATTTCATAGAAATGCTCTGCAAAGGCCATTAACAGAAGCGTAAAATAACTAGTTCTGAAACAGAAATCGTTCCAACTTATTGTGAAGCCTGTGTAAATATATTTTGAAAGAGCAAAATACTTTGCAATGCTGCATAAGAAGGTTGCAATCAGTGAAATCGAACTCAGTCCCATCGCTAGCGCGCTGCGAGCAGATTTCAAACCGATTGCGGGTGGGTAGGCAACCCATTTTACAGTTCCGTGTTGAATCGGAATAGGCTGTACGATAGAGTAACAAGGGAATGGTTGCTGAACATGACCTGATTGTAATGACAGACTCCGTCGACATGTTAGAACTTCAACAGAAATGTAGGAAATATGGTATGAAATTCAGCATTTCAAAAATGAAGGTGATGTTAGCAGGGAACAAACACAAGAAAATAGAATGTCAGGTAGGAGGAACTAAATTGGAGCAGGAGGAACATTTTAAGACCTTAGGCTGTGTATTCTCTCAGGATGGTAGTATGGGGAAAGAAATAGAGTTGAGGTGCAGAAAAACCAATGCGGTGAGTTCACAGTTGCGATTCTGCATGAAAGAAATGATACAGGGTGATTCTTTTGCTGGAGCGGGGCCGGCGGCCGGCTGCCGGGCGCGCGCGCCTTCCGCCAGCCAACCGAGCTCGCACCGCGGATAGCGTGCAGGTGGAAACCGTAACAAAGCACATTAATTAATGGTAAATTCACCAGCAAATCATGATTAAAGAACTTACCAATCCACAGGAGATGCTGAGAGTGTTCTCCTGCAGCTGACAGACAGGCGTTGTACCGTGTAAATAAATTAGCGTTTACACGTTGTGATTCCCTTCAGTTGTGAGGGATATCTGCTGCCGTATATTGTTCTCCAGCTCTACTAGATTACGGGTAATTGATCTGTACACATTGTATTTTAAATTAACCCACAATTGAACATCAAACGGGCTTAGGCCCGTGCTTCGACTAATTACAGTAAACACGCAGGGGGGGGGGGGGGGGTGCAGGAGTAGCTACATAATGTAACGATGTAACTTCCAAAGTTACTGTCTTTCAGCTGAAGGAGAACATTTTTAGTATCTTCTGTGAAAAGATAAGTTCTAACCTTTAACTGTTGGCGTGAGGTCATCCAGATTCCCAAGAAATAAAAAAAACATATGTGCTTCTTTAATTAATCTTGCAGCTGTTGTTTATGTTACATTATTATCTGTGCGCTGACAGTACACACCCTCGTTGATGAAAGTTTAGTGACTTAATGACTTTTATGATCGACCCTGGCGAAATGCAAATATTATATGTCAGAAAACTGTACTATAATGAGGCTCATTATAGTACAAGTTTTCATCATGATACAGTTTCTCCCACCAATCAGAGCTCAAGAAACAGTTGTGTGACCAATTAGGTGAGGATAGCATCGCACCTGCGCTCACTTCCATGGCCCCCTATTTTAAATTTCACTGCGTGGCGAGTGTCATAGTGAGGTATTCCAGGAGGCCATGGTCAAATACAAGGTATTCTGCGTCCCATGCGCTCTGTTCAGTACATAACACTGGTGAAATCTCGACAGATATTTATGAATATTTATGTTCGAACATAAAATAGTTATAATTATCGTCGAACATAAACAGTCGTATGCAACTCGCCTATAATGGTAATTAAGACACTCGTTTGGAAATTATAAAACACGCTACGCTCGTTTTTTAAACATACTCGTGTCTTAATTATTGCCGTTATAGGCTCTTTGCGTAATGTAGACTACTATAATGACCCTGGTTAGCTCGCCTCCGCCTCCGCCTCGCGCAATCCTGCGAACCGCGCTCGGTTGGCTGGCGGAAGGCGCGCACACCCGGCAGTCGGCCGCCGGTCCCGCTCCAGCAAAAATAATCTCACTGTAGTAGCGGCGAAACTCTCCTTACTTCGGTCAGTGTTTAGACCGGTTTTGCTGTATGCAAATGGGAGCTGGGTAGATTCAGAATATATGATACATAGACTAGGGATAATTGATATGAGGCTAGCACGAATGATTGCTGGGGCAAATACAGTAGATGGGAGCAATGGCAGGAAGGTACTCGTAATGAAGAGACAAAAGCTAAGTTATAAATTAACATGCTAGATGAAGCTGTTCGTATGAGCCGACTCAAATGGAGGGGTCATGTGAATAGTATGGGGGAGGAAGGAAACATTACCTGAGAGGTTCATGAGTTCGGCTTTCCTATCCTCATCCCGCGTAACACATTTTCTTCCCATAACCGTCAGTCAGAGTTATTAACTCTCACTACCACATCACTGAGTGTCTCACAATATCTGTCTACTTCATCCTGGTTCGTCCCTTCACAAGGAGCGTACACTGGAACAATTCTGACCCGAGTTCCTAAGAATTTCAAATCGAAGCACATTAATTGCTCTTTTACGTAGTGTACCCATTCGGGGCTGAAACTACACTGTATAATAACAACAAAAAACGACGCACCAGGAAGGAATAGTCCGATGGGAATAAAAAACGGTGAATGTGAGGAACAGACATAGAAAAACAATCAAAACTGCAGAACAACAATCGAATGATTTATTGCAGAGTTAGAGCGTTAAAAGGTGAGGACGTCAATAAGGTATTGGTCCACCCCTGGCCTGGATGCAAGCTGTCACTCGACGTGGCATGGACTTATAAAGTTCCTGGATGGTGTCCAGCGGAATTACGTGCCAAATGGTCTCCAACTATTGGGCTAAATTGGCGACATTTCGAGATTTTCGCAATCGCCTTCCCACGACGTCTCAAATGTGCAACAGGCGACCGAGCTGGCCAAGGAAGGATAGGGCAAGTTTGAAGACAGTCCATAGCAACACGTGCCGTGTGCGGCCGGGCATTATCCTGTTGGAAAGTAAGGCCTGGATGTCGCTGAAGGAACGGTAACACAACCTGCCGTAGAATGTCATCAACATACCGCTGTGCTGTCAGTGTGCCAGGAAAAACTACCAGAGGGGCCCGGCTATCAAAGGAGATGGCACCCTGGACCATTATGCCCTGTTGTGGGGCTATGTGGCGTGCTATAGTCAAGGCAGGATCCCCACGCTGGCCTGGACGTCTCCAAACACGTCTGCGGTTGTCGTCAGGGCACCGTTGGAAACGGGATTCGTCACTAAAGACTATACGTCCTCAGTCAGCGCAGTTCCACGTTGCTCGAGCGTGGCATCACTGTAATCCGACTTGACGGTGAACAGGCGTGAGTGGTAAGCGGCGTAAAGGGCGGCGCGAGCGCAAATTTCTGTCACTCAGGCGTCTGTTGATGGTCATGGTGGACACATATGTGAGGGTCACACGCTGGTTCGTTGATAACGACGACTCCGGTGCTGTGACAGCTGTTCTGACAATCGCTCTGTCTGCCCGTGCTGTTGTGGCCACGGTCGACCACTGCCGTCCTGACGCTGATGCCTGCCGTTGCTGACCCACGCCTGCCAGCATCGTCTAATCGCCGCATCACTTCGACCTAAATGTCCAGCGACAGCTTGATTCGACCAACCAGCTTATTTCAATCCGATCGCACGACTTCTTTCAAACTCTGACATCTGCTCGTAATGAGCACGAATCCTTCGGCGTGGCATTCTTGCAGCCGACGCTCAGATTTTGCAGTCAAATGCAACAGCTACTTTGAGTATACGCTTCAGAACCGCGCCTTATATACACCTGATGCATGCGCAGTTCGGATGCGCGGGAGCTCCCGCCATTCATTCATTGCACACGAAGCTTTAATCAGTTGCATGTTCGGTCCGAATGTCTTTGCATACGTAATGTCCTTACAATCGGACAACGCCTTCCCGGTGCGTCTTGTTGTTGTTGTTGTTGTTGTTGTTATACAGTGTATGTTACGTTGTATGGTCCTCTTGACATACATACCTACTCCCCACTATGCCATAATTCGTTGTACACCTGACACTAACTTACCGTACAGCTTGTATCTCCTACTCCCCGCTATCTATCTTCCTTCGTATGAATTTTACTAATCCCTGGAATATCTCATCCTACTTGCTGACTCAGTTACCTCTACTTTCTTCTTTCCATAACCCCCATCAATATTAATAGCATCCTATCGAATGCTAGTTCCTTCGCCTGTTCATTTCCAAGGAGTCCCTGATCTGTCAGATAGGACCCACAATGTAATGGAAAAATTGAACGACTACACCGAACCTTAAAAAGTGCCATCAGGGCACATAATTCCCATAAATGGACAGATATTTTGCCTACAGTGCTTCTTGGATTGCGTGCAGCTCTAAAGGACAATTCTGACTATTCTATTGCATAGATGGTCTATGGGAAGTCTATTGAGCTACCTGGAGGGTTTTTTGAAATGCCAACAACAACAACTGACCCAGGCACCTTTGTCTCCCAGATACAAAAACAGATAACAGCGCTCAAGCATATTCCACCAAACATAAAACTACCAGAAGTGCATTTGTACATAGAGACCTCACGTCATGTACCTATATCTTCTTGAGGAATTGCAAAGTAAAGAAACCACTGTCACCTGCTTATGATGGTCCTTTTCCTGTTGATAAGAGGTATGGGAAATTCTTCACACTGCTAATTAAAGGCAAGCAAGTCAATGTGTCAATAGATAGGATTAAACCAGCTTACCTCTTGGCACCAGATGAAGATACCTCAGACCCTTCTCCTGTTGCAAATGCATCCAACCCTCCGCAAGATACTACAGTACTACCTACTGTCATAATGGACAAAATAGACACTACCACTACAAGAGCCCTGCAAGAACTTTACGTTGTGGACAAACAGTGAGATTGCCAGTTCGTATTCTGTAGTGATTTTATTATTTATTTTTGTTAATATTAAGTTACTTTGTTTTTTTTTCTCGAAGTGAATGTTTTGTATGGTCATTTTATTCGTCAAGTGGCCTAAGCTAACTGAATACTTGTTAACGAAATGTCTAATAAAAATTGTATCAGTGTTTACCCCTGTTTGGACAAGCGTAACTCGGTTACCGGAGGGGGAGTGGTGTAGGAGAGAAGAGAGGATCCATCAGGTGTAGCGATCGATATGAAAGAAAAAAAGAAAACAGTGTTGATTAGGAATGCACTAAAGCACGGTAATGTGTATTTGAATCCAATGTTAGTTAGTTATTGTTGTTTTAAGGGGCGGAACTACAAGGTCACCTGCCCCAGAATCCAATGTGATGTATGGTGTATAATGTTTTGTGATTTAGCCTAATACATGTAAAAATTAGCCAACAGTGAGTGGTGAGTTTTGATTCGTACCTACACATTCTTTCAAATCTTTCTTAGATGTATCTTTGGTAATTTGTAACCTAATTCATCGTTGATGCTGGAACGTGGAGAGGAAGGTAGGTGTCGTCATACTCCTCGGAATTGTTTGTTTTCTTTAGATTACGCAAGACCAAGACAACCTTGTACAGCACGTCGCCGTACGTAGCCTGAGGGTATGCACCATTGAGTACCTATGCTCTCTACGCCGCAAACTTCCCGCCTCCAGGAAAAGTGTCCTTGAAGATTTTGATTAACTGTGACAAATTTCCGCTTTTGTGAGACACACTCCCTGGAATGAAGCGTCTTCCTTGATCCAAGAAATCTCTGATGGTAAGTTAGAGGTGACTAACCTACACCAGTTCTAAGTTGAAATATTAGTTAAGTAATAATTGTTATATTCGTGAAGATAGTGCTGTTTTAGGATGACAATATACACCGAAAATAACTGCTATAAACCAGAAATGTCCAGCTAGCTGTCTGAGAGCAGTTGGATGTCTGTAGGTGAATGTTTTCCTCGTTCAGGTTCAGTTAGGTTCGATCAGGATAAATTTGCCTCGGTTAGGTTAGCTAAGTCTCAATTCAGTATGGTCAGATTAGGTCAGTTTAGGTTCAGTTAGGTTCAATTAGGTTAGATTTTGTTAAGTTTGCCTCGTTTAGGTTAATTTATTGTCGGTTCGGTTCAGTTAGATTATGTTCATTTAATTTAGCTTCAGAAACCTCCGTGGCTTAGGCGGCAGCACGCCGGCCTCTCACCGCTGGGTCTGTGGTTCAAATCCCGGTCACTCCATGTGAGATCTGTGCTGGACAAGACGGAGGCAGACAGGTTTTTCTCCGGGTACTCCGGTTTTCCCTGTCAACAATTCATTCCAGCAACACTCTCCACTATCATTTCATTTCATCTGTCATTCATTTAATCATTGCCCCAGAGGAGTGCGTCAGGCCTCGGCAGCCGGCACAGTTCATATCCTCGCCGCTAGATGGGGGCTTCATTCATTCCATTCCTGACCCGGTCGATGACTGGAAACAGGCTGTGGATTTTTTCAATTTAGCTTCAGATGGGTTCGATTAGGTTAGGTTGGTTTACGTCCGGCTCAGCTCAGATTGGTTATACTATGTTAATTTAGATTTAGTTGGGTTCGGTTAGGTTAGTTCAGATTAATTTGGATTTAGTTAGGATAGTGTAGGTTCAGTTGGGTTCGGTTGGTTCAGGTTCAGTTGGCTTCGGTTAGGTTAGTTCAGGTTAAGCTGGGTTTGGTAAGGTTAGTTCAGGTTAAGCTGGGTTTGGTAAGGTTAGTTCAGGTTAAGCTGGGTTTGGTTAGGTTAGTTCAGGTTAAGCTGGGTTTGGTAAGGTTAGTTCAGGTTAAGCTGGGTTTGGTAAGGTTAGTTCAGGTTAAGCTGGGTTTGGTAAGGTTAGTTCAGGTTAAGCTGGGTTTGGTATGGTTAGTTCACGTTAAGCTTGGTTAGGTTAGTTCAGGTTAAGCTGGGTTTGGTAAGGTTAGTTCAGGTTAAGCTAGGTTTGGTAAGGTTAGTTCAGGTTAAGCTGGGTTTGGTTAGGTTAGTTCAGGTTAAGCTGGGTTTGGTTAGGTTAGTTCAGGTTAAGCTGGGTTTGGTAAGGTTAGTTCAGGTTAAGCCGGGTTTGGTAAGGTTAGATCAGGTAAGGCTGGGTTCGGTTAGGTTAGTTCAGGTTAAGCTGGGTTTGGTTAGGTTAGTTCAGGTTAAGCTTGGTTAGGTTAGTTCAGGTTAAGCTGGGTTTGGTAAGGTTAGTTCAGGTTAAGCTGGGTTTGGTAAGGTTAGTTCAGATTAAGCTGGGTTTGGTAAGGTTAGTTCACGTTAAGCTTGGTTAGGTTAGTTCAGGTTAAGCTGGGTTTGGTAAGGTTAGTTCAGGTTAAGCTAGGTTTGGTAAGGTTAGTTCAGGTTAAGCTGGGTTTGGTTAGGTTAGTTCAGGTTAAGTTGGGTTTGGTTAGGTTAGTTCAGGTTAAGCTGGGTTTGGTAAGGTTAGTTCAGGTTAAGCCGGGTTTGGTAAGGTTAGATCAGGTAAGGCTGGGTTCGGTTAGGTTAGTTCAGGTTAAGCTGGGTTTGGTTAGGTTAGTTCAGGTTAAGCTGGGTTTGGTAAGGTTAGTTCAGGTTAAGCTGGGTTTGGTAAGGTTAGTTCAGGTTAAGCTGGGTTTGGTTAGGTTAGTTCAGGTTAAGCTGCGTTTGGTAAGGTTAGTTCAGGTTAAGCTGGGTTTAGTTAAGTTAGTTCAGGTTAAGCTGGGTTTGGTTAGGTTAGATCAGGTTATGCTGGGTTTGGTTAGGTTAGTTCACGTTAAGCTTGGTTAGGTTAGTTCAGGTTAAGCTGGGTTTGGTAAGGTTAGTTCACGTTAAGCTTGGTTAGGTTAGTTCAGGTTAAGCTGGGTTTGGTTAGGTTAGTTCAGGTTCAGTTGGGATCGGTTAGGTTAGGTTAGTTCAGATTAAGCTGGGTTTGGTAAGGTTAGTTCACGTTAAGCTTGGTTAGGTTAGTTCAGGTTAAGCTGGGTTTGGTTAGGTTAGTTCAGGTTAAGCTGGGTTTGGTAAGGTTAGTTCACGTTAAGCTTGGTTAGGTTAGTTCAGGTTAAGCTGGGTTTGGTAAGGTTAGTTCACGTTAAGCTTGATTAGGTTAGTTCAGGTTAAGCTGGGTTTGGTTAGGTTAGTTCAGGTTAAGCTGGGTTTGGTAAGGTTAGTTCACGTTAAGCTTGGTTAGGTTAGTTCAGGTTTAGCTGGGTTTGGTAAGGTTAGTTCACGTTAAGCTTGGTTAGGTTAGTTCAGGTTAAGCTGGGTTTGGTAAGGTTAGTTCACGATAAGCTTGGTTAGGTTAAGCTTGATTTGGTTAGGGCCATCCATAAAACACGTTCGCTCGAACGCTTACAAGCATGTGACAAAGGTGTACGATAATTTAGTGGGAGAGGAGGACTGTACAAAAATATGTACGTTCGTCAGTTTGTTTCGTTATTACCTAATTTGTAAAATCGAAATGGACTTTCTGTTTGGCACTTTTCACATACGATTTTAATAAAACTACTTATTTTGTTGTAGGTTGTTTTATGGAAGGAAAAAAATCATCCTGTGTAGCATTCTCGCGATTTCAGAAATATATTTGCTGCCTTTGGTGCTTGAGCACGGGCCTGTAAAGTGGAATATTTTCCATGCGCTCAATTGAACAATCCATTAAACAAGTGACGGTCAATTTATTTCGGACGTTCACTTAGGAAGGGGGTTAAATTGTATGTCATTTTTGCAAACGTATTTTATGGATGACCACTTTGGTTAGGTTAGTTCAGGTGAGGTAAGGTCGGGTTGGGTGCGTTAGGGTCGGTTCAGTTCGGTTCAATTAGGCTATATTAGGTTGTGTTTTTTGTTGTTGTTAGCGTATGGCTTTTAGTGCCGGGAGTGTCCGAGGACATGTTCGGCTCGCCAGTTTTGTAGCTGATTCGAGACGGACACCCAATGGGTGAGCTACTGGTACCGTTGGGGAGGAAAGTTGGAATGGAAGGTCGAGGAGTTGGAAGGTAGCGGCTGTGGCCTATACTGTAGGTAGGGACCAACCCTGGCATTTGCCTGGAAGGAAGATGGGAAACCACAGAAGACCATCTTCAAGGTTGCCGGCGGGGGGATTCAAACCTCCTCGCCTCCCGGATGTGACCGACTGCCAGCAGTCATGCCGTAACGACCACGGCTAACTCACCCGGTTATATTAGGTTAATTTAGATTCAGTCGAGTTAGGTTAAGTCAGGTGAGGTGAGATCGGGCTGGGTCGGGTCAGACTGGGTTGGCTTAGCTTGGGTTGTGTTGGAGATTTGGAATCGAATCCCGACTGTGGTCTTAGCTTCATGCCTTATGCAACAATAATAAACGCTCCACTGAGAGCTATTCTTTAAAGCTCTTCCTCTGTGTTGGAGTCTTCAGTCCTGAGGTTGATTTGATGCAGCTCTCCAAGACCCCTATTTTTATATCTCTAAATAGCTACCACACCGTTCATCCGAGGCAATCAATTTAACATATTCTAACCTTGGTCTTCCCCTACAGTCTTTGTCCTCCACACTTCCTTCCATAACTAAGTTTGTCATTCCTGTGTACATAAGATGAGCCGTATCATCTTCTCTCTTCTTTTCATTTGCGTCCGCCGCGTTGCGTAGTGGATAAGAGTCTTGGCTGTCACCGTGCAGGCCCGCGTATGATTCCCGGCTCTGCCAAGAAATTTAATTCTATTCTGAGGGCTAGAACGGGGTACACTCAGCCTCGTGAGGCAGGTTCGATTCCCACCTCAACCATCCTGGGAGTGGTCTTTCGGGATTTCCCACTTCTCCTCCAGGCGAATGCCAGGATGGTTCCTAAATTATGGCCACGGCTGCTTCCTTCCCAATCCTCATCTGAATTAGAACTACACACACTAATACAGTCATACTCATCATATAACATAGGCTATTTCACACACACACACACCTAAGTACATGGGGCTACATGACCACGACATCGCAACAGCTCTTTTCGTTAGCACTCGCCAGAAACATCTATCCTCTCCCACACGTCTTAAGGCCTCTTCATTTGTTATTCTATCAGGGATACCTGAATTCTTCTGGCTGCTTCCTACTCATCTAATCAACGTCCTCCTACCGGGTGAGTTAGCCGTGGTGGTTACGGCATGACTGATGGCAGTCGCTCACATCCGGGAGGCGAGGAGGTTCGAATCCCCCCGCCGGCAACCTTGAAGATGGTCTTCTGTGGTTTCCCATCTTCCTTCCAGGCAAATGCCGGGGTAGGTCCCTAACTATAGGCCACAGCCGCTACCTTCCAACTCCTCGTCCTTACATTCCAACTTCCCTCCTTCCCTCCCCAACGGTACTTGTAGCTCACCCATTGGGTGTCCGTCTCGAAGCAGCTACAAAACTGGCGAGCCGAACATGTCCTCGGACACTCCCGGCACTAAAAGCCATACGCTAAAAAAAAAAAAAAAAAAACCGTCCTCCTGTAACACCATTCTTTCCAACACTTCATTCTTCTCTTTTCTCCTGCGTCGACAGTCCACATTTCACTTCAATACAGCGTTACACTCCAGACAAAGTTTTTCAAAAATAACTTTCTTAATACAGTACCTAAATCTATAAGTGTATCTGTTGTCAACAGGTTTCTTTTCAACAGAAAAGCTTTCTTTATCTGTGCCAACTTACTATCCATATCCTCTTTGTTTTGACCATCACTGCTTATTTTGCTTCACAAAAAGCAGAAGTCTCCTACTTCCTTTAGTCCTTCGCCTGCCAATTAAATGTCGCTAGGGATACCTGAATTCTTCTGGCTGCTTTCCATTGCTTTTGGTTTTGTTTTGCATTTATTGCTTTTCATCATGAATTATTTCTTCGAGTCTGTGCCCATACCATTCAGAAAGTAATTCTAATCCGCTGGTGTCTCAGCTAAGATAACAATTGAAATCTCCGAGTTTTAAAAGTTTCACCTTGAATCCTTACTCCTACTGTAAATTTGTCTCTAATTTCCTTCATTGCCTGTTCAATATACAGATTGAAAAGTATGAGCGATAAATTGCAGCCTTGTCTCACACCTTTCTGAATACCTGCCTCACTTTCGTATCCTTGAACTCTAATTGTTGTCTGATCATCGTCCTATCCTTATAATTTATTCCGTTGTTGTTGTTGTTGTTGTTTCATTTTGGGGTTTGGACATCCACTTGGGTGTGTGTAGAACGTCTCCATCAGAGATGCTGGATCTAAATCATATTGATACTGATAATTTTATTAATGCAGCCAATGGCCATTTATTTTCTTTTGAGGACGAATCAGGGAATGGATTTTGGAAGGAAATCGGCCGCGCTGGCCGAGAGTGCTAACACACTACCTCGTGCATCGCTGGCATCGGGAGAGTGTGGGTTCAAATCCCACCTCAGCCGTCCTGAAAATGTTTTTCGCGATTTCCCATTTTCACCACCAGGCAAATGCCGGTTCCTTTCAATAGGTCCACGGCTGATTTCCTTCGAAAATCCCTTCCCCGACCCGTCCTGAAAAGAGAATAAATGGCCATTGGCTGCATTAGTAAAATTATCTCTTATATTGATATTGGTTCAGGAAGGAGCAATACCAGGAATTAGGGCCATCGGTTGCCACTGCTCACCTGGTACTAGGTGAATGCGGGAGTAATTACTGCTCGGTTCCAAGCTCTGTGAACTTGCGGGATGAAGGGCAGAGGCAGGGTAGGAGCAGGCGAGAATTGAGAAGCCTGTCGACCGCCTGCCGTGTTACCTGACATTCTCGTCTATTCCAATACTGCTAACATGGGTCTTTTCTGAAACCATTGTGGCGTTGCGAATGAGTGAGTCAGTCACCGACTAATGTATTTGCTTCTGTTACTACGCAAGGACCGAGATACCGCATCACTCGTCACCACCACTACTCATAGTCTGCGATGCACGTTCCTCTCAGGTCCACGCAGCTTAGACTCGAGCAGTACGTTATATGCCAAGGTCGCATGCAATTTTAGCGGCTGCAGGTAAGGTGACACAAATATGGAGGTGTGAATTAGATGAAGTCAAAAGTAAATGGTGGGAATGCTATAAATATTTCTGTCGTTACTATGATAAATCCACAGATAAGTCAAAGTGAATTGTCTGGAGATAACGGAGTTGGTCATACGTCAGAGCAGCAGATAATGAAACACCAACAATACAAGCAACGTGTTATCTTGTTGCAGCAGGAATTCTCACGGGAGAACCCTTAGTAATTTGTGAATGGTTACGCAATACTATTGTACTGTACTGTATGGGCCATCACTGTGGAATAGCCTATACAGGCAATGTTTGCGAACATCGAGCATATTAACCCCAGAACCACACCGTGGGGTCGCCCGCAACCCGGCCATTTTATAATCTCATCCCTGCATGCGTCAAATGCCGTTAGCTTGCTGGTATTTCATCTACCTTCAATGTTGGAATAATACTGTTCATGCAGTGGTGGATCCATCCCTTGCGGGGCCCTGGGCGATATGATAAGGTGGGGCCCACAACAATAGGGAATTTAAAAAAATCAAATCAAATGCATAATAGTTTTGGTAATAGTAATAAAATAAAGAATAGTTACAATATTTTGAATACACTAGAGTACATTGTTTTTAATAATATGGAAGAAACCTTTATGTCCCCTTGAAGAAGGTTATGTAAACTATAAAATATTACTTTGCGACTTTTATCCCGGCTGAAGTCTTCTGCTATTTCACTGAAATCTAAACTTGCTAAACGGTCACGGGAGGTCATAGCTGCACTGAAAAAAGGGATAATAATTATAAATTAGTTTAAAAAGTAATTAATTAATTACATTTAAAAAATTCATGGCGCGGGGCCCCACTGACCGCGGGGCCCTGGGCGGTCGCCCTCCTCACCCTCCCCTAGATCCGCCCCTGTGTTCATGTGACTACATCGTTTAAGCGTTTGGAATATTTTGTTGCTGAGTATTGTTATATTAGGGTCACATACGACCCCACGGAGTGGTTTGTGTAACAAAACTTTCTACGAGGTACCTTGCTTTATGAAAATCCACAGCTTGCTTCCAGTCTCCGACCGGGTCAGGAATGGAATGAATAAAGCCCCCATCTAGCGGCGAGGATATGAACTGTGCCGGCTGCCGAGGCCTGACGCACTCCTCTGGGGCAATGATTAAATGAATGACAGATGAAATGACATGATAGTGGAGAGTGATGCTGGAATTAGATTTTGACAGGGAAAACCGGAGTACCCGGAGAAAAACCTGTCTGCCTCCGTTTTGTCCAGCACAGATCTCACATGGAGTGACCGGGATTTGAACCACGGACCCAGCGGTGAGAGGCCGGCGTGCTGCCGCCTAAGCCACGGAGGCTTACCTTGCTTTATCCTTCAATTTAATCATGTCTAGTAGTGAAATCACTGTAAACCACTGTAACCTAAATAGCAAGATGTATTATTGTCCATACAAGGACAGAAAAGGGCACACAAAGTGTGTGATTTGTTCTTGCAGTCTGTGTGCAGAACACTGACAAGCAATCTGCAGAGAGTGCAAAGATGACAGGGCCTAGGTTTTCGCAGAATGATTGAAATGAACAACTGTGTGCTATTTGTTGTTAATTCATAAATCGACGTTTTAAAGTATGTTCCTGTATGCATTAAAATAGTGATCATTTATTAAATTATGGCAGTTAAAATTTTGCGTTCAGTAAACTGTTATTTCTGACAAGGAAACTATATTAATCAATAGAATATATGTGTGAGTCGCCTCCGTAGCGTAGCGGTCAGCATGGTTAGCTGCCGCCCCGGAAGTTATGGGTTCGATTCCCGGTTCTGCCACGAAATTTGAACAGTGGTATGAGGACTGGAACGGGGTCTACTCAGCCTCGGGTGGTCCAAATGAGTAGAGGGGGTTCGATTCCCTCCTCAGCCATCCTCGAAGTGGTTTTCCGTGGTTTCCCACTTCGTCTTCGGGAAAATGCCGGGATGGTAACTCCTGTAAGGCCACGGATGCCTCCTTCCCTCTTCCTTGCCTATCCATCCCAATCTTTCCCTCCCTTCCCATCCCTCATGAGTCCCTGTTCGCTTTGCAGATGAGGCCGTCCAAGGCGAGCTGGTCACATCTCCCCAGTTGTATCCAATCCGACCAAGTGTCCCCAGCTCTAGGTCACTGCCTGGAAAGGCGGTAGTGGTGAGTTCCCTCGCTGAGTCCGAGGGGAACACCAACCTGGAGGGTAAAATTGACTTTAAAAATGGCGTGAGTGCATAGAAGTAGGGAAGTACATCAATACGACTCTCTAGATCAGGGTTTCCCAAACTTTTGTGTGTGCGTACCACTTTTAAGAGATGAGAATCTCTCGCGTACCACCTAATGGTTGGGAGATATAGTCACTATAACCCCCATCTGTAATTTGTGTTCCTTAGAGTTAGGCTGTTAGAGTTAAAGTTCAAATAATAAAAAGTGTGTCCAGTTGCTTTCTTATTTATTACAATAAGTATTCAATTCAAACATTCAGAAATGACACGGTGCACTTAATATTAATAAAAAGAACTCTTTAATAATTAAACATAAAACCCAAAGTTCAACTAACAAGTAAGAACTTCAATGTCAAGGGTGAGCTTGAAGATTAGAAGCCAACTTAGGAATGTCTGGTTTAAGATAGCCGAGTCACAAACGAAGATCGTTTTCCAGTGTAAGGAGCCTATTCCGATATTTATTCTTGAGATAAACAAGTGAAGAAAATGCAGTCTCACACAAGTACGAAATAGTGAAAGGCAGTAAAAATCTAAGTGCCTTGTGGGCTATGTCTGCATAGTCTGCACGCCTCTCAACCCAAAACTTCACAAGAGCCATTTTTGAAAAAGTTTGCCTTAGTTCTGAATCACAATTCAATTCTTAAAACTGCTCCTTATATTTGGCCTTAAGTCCTCCGGCAACATATCAGTGCTTTAGATTTCTAAATTTTATATTTTTATTTTTATATTTTTATATTTTTCGTAACATCACCGCGTACCACTGCAGCAGTACGAGCGTACCACCAGTGGTACGCGAACCACAGTTTGGGAAACGCTGCTCTAGATGACTGAGAAGAGAAACAACATGGAAATTAAAATAATAAATTCCAAATGAATTCCTATATCATTTTTTAGAATTAGGTCACCAGTGACCCCACAGTGTCCTGCAAGTCCTGCAGTGTGGTTCTAGGGTTAATAAACATACTTATGAGCATTCTACAGTGAGATTCTTTTGCTGGAGCGGGACCGGCGGCTGACTGTCGGGCGCGCGTGCCTTTCGCCAGCCAAACGAGATCGGGCCGCAGGATGGAGCGAGGCTGAGGCGAGCTAACCAGGGTCATTAAAGTCACTAAACTTTCATCAACGAGGGTGTGTAGTGTCAGCGCACATATAAGAAGGTAACATAAACAACAGCTGCAAGATTTAATTAAAGAAGCACGGATGTTCTTTTTTATTTCTTGGGAATCTGGATGACCTCACGTCACCAGATAAAGGTTAGAACTTATCTTTTCACAGAAGAGACCAAAAAAAGTTCTCCTTCAGCTGACAAACTGTAACTTTGTAGGTTACATCGTTACATTATGTAGCTACTCCTGTTCCCCCCCTGCGTGTTTACTGTAATTAATCGAAGCACGGACCTAAGCCCATTTGATGTTTAATTGTGGGGTAATATAAAATACATAGTGTACAGTTCAATTACCCGTACTCTAGTGGAGCTGGAGAACAATATACGGCAGCAAATATCCCTCACAACAGAAGGGAATCACAATGTGTAAACGCAAATGTATTTACATGGTACAACACCTGTCTCACAGCTGAAGGAGAACACTCGCAGCATCTCCTGTGGATAGGTAAGTTCTTTAATCCAGATTTGCTGGTGAATTTACCATTAATTAATGTACTTTGTTACGGTTACTACCTGCGCGCTATCCGCGACCCGATCTCGGTTGGCTGGCAAAAGAATCACCCTGTACTTTTCAGCATCGTTAGCCACTAACCATGACGGATAGAATAGCCTACATTCATGCATTAACCTTTAACCGACAGTGGTGGCTACGCTCGCTAAAAGCAGCGTTAGGCTCTCTGCTGACTCGGTAGACGCGTTGGTTCGATCCCCACCGTCGTTGAAATGGTTTTGCGTGGTTTCCCATTTTCATCTCCAGGCAAATGATGGGACGGTCCAGGGCCGCTTCCTTCAACATCCTTGCCCAGTTTCATTCACCATCATTCATTTCATCTCTCATTTACTCCTCTCATTAGGTTGGCGTCACGAGGGGCATCCGGCCGTAAAAACCATCCGCCACAAAGACTTCCATTGCTTCTTATCCCCTACCCCGTTGGAAAACTGGAATAATAAGGGGTAGACATACGTACATGCAATAACCTTTAGTTGGAGACGTGAGGCTGGTGAGACCCCTCATAATTCGACCTCAATAAGTAAGACGATGACTTATTCAGGGGCTTTGCGACGTCGTGTCGTATCGTGGTCGTGTAGCCGCGAGTACTTGGGTATGTGTTAATAATATATCTGATAACCTGTGTTGTTGTGATCGCTGAATTATACTAGTACGGTATGTGAATTTATCATTTAGGCTATGATTTGAAAGGAGGCGGTCGTGGCCTGACATTTGCCTGGAGTAGAAATTGATAACCACGGAAAACTACTTCCAGGATAGCCGAGGTGGGAATCGAACTCATCCCTTCTCAGTTTTGTCTGGCGAGGCTGAGTGTGCCCCGTTCCAGCATTCATACCAGCATTTACCTTCAATGAGTGTTGAAACATCTGGGGGCATTCCACGTATAGGTAGAGCCCTGCGCGGATAAACAAGACGTTATCCATATCCGCCCCGCATCCGCACAACTGTTATCCGCATCCGCCCCGCATCCCCATGATTGTTATCCGCCCCGCAACCACACAACTGTTATCCGCGTCCGCCCCGCAACCACACAACTGTTATCCGCATCCGCCCCGCATCCTCACCACTGTTATCCGTATCCGCCCCGCAACCACACAACTGTTATCCGCATCCGCCCCGCAACCACACAACTGTTATCCGCATCCGCCCCGCAACCACACAACTGTTATCCGCATCCGCCCCGCAACCACACAACTGTTATCCGCATCCGCCCCGCATCCTCACAACTGTTATCCGTATCCGCCCCGCATTCCCACGAATGTTATCCGTATCCACCCCACATCTGCACGACAGTTATCCGCATCCGCCCCGCATCCCCATGACTGTTATCCGCCCCGCATCCTCACCACTGTTATCCGTATCCGCCCCGCACCCCCACGAATGTTATCCGCCCCGCATCCTCACAACTGTTATCCGTATCCGCCCCGCATCCCCATGACTGTTATCCGCCCCGCATCCTCACCACTGTTATCCGTATCCGCCCCGCATCCCCACGAATGTTATCTGCATCCACCCCACATCTGCACGACAGTTATCCGCATCCGCCCCGCATCCTCACCACTGTTATCCGTATCAGCCCCGCATCCTCACCACTGTTATCCGTATCCGCCCCGCATCATCACAACTGTTATCCGCATCCGCCCAGCATCCTCACCACTGTTATCCGTATCCGCCCCGCATCCTCACCACTGCTGTCCGTATCCGCCCCGCATCCTCACAACTGTTATCCGTATCCGCCCCGCATCCTCACAACTGTTATCCGTATCCACCCCGCATCCTCACAACTGTTATCCGTATCCGCCCCGCATCCTCACGAATGTTATCCGCCCCGCATCCTCACCACTGTTGTCCGTATCCGCCCCTCATTCCCACAACTGTTATCCGCATCCACCCCGCATCCTCACAACTGTTATCCGTATCCACCCCGCATCCTCACCACTGTTATCCGTATCCGCCCCGCATCCCCACGAATGTTATCCGCCCCGCAACCACACAACTGTTATCCGTATCCGCCCCGCATCCTCACAACTGTTATCCGTATCCGCCCCGCATCCTCACAACTGTTATCCGTATCCGCCCCGCATCCACACAACTGTTATCCGTATCCACCCCGCATCCTCACCACTGTTATCCGTATCCGCCCCGCATCCTCACGAATGTTATCCGCCCCGCATCCTCACAACTGTTATCCGTATCCGCCCCGCATCCTCACAACTGTTATCCGTATCCGCCCCGCATCCTCACAACTGTTATCCGTATCCACCCCGCATCCTCACAACTGTTATCCGTATCCGCCCCGCATCCTCACGAATGTTATCCGCCCCGCATCCTCACCACTGTTATCCGTATCCACCCCGCATTCCCACAACTGTTATCCGTATCCGCCCCGCATCCCCACGAATGTTATCCGCCCCGCATCCTCACCACTGTTGTCCGTATCCGCCCTGCATCCTCACAACTGTTATCCGTATCCGCCCCGCATCCTCACAAATGTTATCCGCATCCGCCCCGCATCCCCATGACTGTTATCCGCCCAGCATCCTCACCACTGTTATCCGTATCCGCCCCGCATCCTCACAACTGTTATCCGCATCCGCCCCGCATCCTCACCACTGTTATCCGTATCCGCCCCGCATCCTCACCACTGTTATCCGTATCCGCCCCGCATCCCCATGACTGTTATCCGCCCCGCAACCACACAACTGTTGTCCGTATCCGCCCCGCATCCTCACCACTGTTATCCGTATCCGCCCCGCATCCCCATGACTGTTATCCGCCCCGCATCCTCACCACTGTTATCCGCATCCGCCCCGCATCCCCATGACTGTTATCCGCCCCGCATCCTCACCACTGTTGTCCGTATCCGCCCCGCATCCTCACCACTGTTATCCGTATCCGCCCCGCATCCTCGCCACTGTTATCCGTATCCGCCCCGCATCCCCATGACTGTTATCCGCCCCGCAACCACACAACTGTTGTCCGTATCCGCCCCGCATCCTCACCACTGTTATCCGTATCCGCCCCGCATCCCCATGACTGTTATCCGCCCCGTATCCTCACCACTGTTATCCGCATCCGCCCCGCATCCCCATGACTGTTATCCGCCCCGCATCCTCACCACTGTTGTCCGTATCCGCCCCGCATCCTCACCACTGTTATCCGTATCCGCCCCGCATCCTCACAACTGTTATCCGCATCCGCCCCGCATCCCCATGACTGTTATCCGCCCCGCATCCTCACCACTGTTATCCGTATCCGCCCCGCATCCCCACGAATGTTATCTGCATCCACCCCACATCTGCACGACAGTTATCCGTATCCGCCCCGCATCCTCACCACTGTTATCCGTATCCGCCCCGCATCCTCACCACTGTTATCCGTATCCGCCCCGCATCCTCACAACTGTTATCCGCATCCGCCCCGCATCCCCATGACTGTTATCCGCCCCGTATCCTCACCACTGTTGTCCGTATCCGCCCCGCATCCTCACCACTGTTATCCGTATCCGCCCCGCATCCTCACAACTGTTATCCGCATCCGCCCCGCATCCTCACCACTGTTATCCGTATCCGCCCCGCATCCTCACCACTGTTGTCCGTATCCGCCCCGCATCCTCACCACTGTTGTCCGTATCCGCCCCGCATTCCCACAACTGTTATCCGTATCCGCCCCGCATCCCCACGAATGTTAACCGCCCCGCATCCTCACGAATGTTATCCGCCCCGCATCCTCCCAACTGTTATCCGTATCCGCCCCGCATCCTCACAACTGTTATCCGCATCCGCCCCGCATCCCCATGACTGTTATCCGCCCCGCATCCTCACCACTGTTATCCGTATCCGCCCCGCATCCTCACAACTGTTATCCGCATCCGCCCCGCATCCTCACCACTGTTATCCGTATCCGCCCCGCATCCTCACCACTGTTATCCGTATCCGCCCCGCATCCCCATGACTGTTATCCGCCCCTCAACCACACAACTGTTATCCGCATCCGCCCCGCATCCTCACCACTGTTATCCGTATCCGCCCCGCATCCCCATGACTGTTATCCGCCCCGCATCCTCACCACTGTTATCCGTATCCGCCCCGCATCCTCACAACTGTTATCCGCATCCGCCTCGCATCCCCATGACTGTTATCCGCCCCGCATCCTCACCACTGTTGTCCGTATCCGCCCCGCATCCTCACCACTGTTATCCGTATCCGCCCCGCATCCTCACAACTGTTATCCGCATCCGCGCCGCATCCCCATGACTGTTATCCGCCCCGCATCCTCACCACTGTTATCCGTATCCGCCCCGCATCCCCACGAATGTTATCTGCATCCACCCCACATCTGCACGACAGTTATCCGTATCCGCCCCGCATCCTCACCACTGTTATCCGTATCCGCCCCGCATCCTCACCACTGTTGTCCGTATCCGCCCCGCATCCTCACCACTGTTATCCGTATCCGCCCCGCATCCTCACAACTGTTATCCGCATCCGCCCCGCATCCACACCACTGTTATCCGTATCCGCCCCGCATCCTCACCACTGTTGTCCGTATCCGCCCCGCATCCTCACCACTGTTATCCGTATCCGCCCCGCATCCCCATGAATGTTATCCGCCCCGCATCCTCACCACTGTTGTCCGTATCCGCCCCGCATTCCCACAACTGTTATCCGTATCCGCCCCGCATCCCCACGAATGTTATCCGCCCCGCATCCTCACCACTGTTGTCCGTATCCGCCCCGCATCCCCACGAATGTTATCCGCCCCGCATCCTCACAACTGTTATCCGCATCCGCCCCGCATCCCCATGACTGTTATCCTCCCTGCATCCTCACCACTGTTATCCGTATCCGCCCCGCATCCTCACAACTGTTATCCGCATCCGCCCCGCATCCTCACCACTGTTATCCGTATCCGCCCCGCATCCTCACCACTGTTATCCGTATCCGCCCCGCATCCCCATGACTGTTATCCGCCCCGCAACCACACAACTGTTGTCCGTATCCGCCCCGCATCCTCACCACTGTTATCCGTATCCGCCCCGCATCCCCATGACTGTTATCCGCCCCGCATCCTCACCACTGTTGTCCGTATCCGCCCCGCATCCTCACCACTGTTATCCGTATCCGCCCCGCATCCTCACAACTGTTATCCGCATCCGCCCCGCATCCCCATGACTGTTATCCGCCCCGCATCCTCACCACTGTTATCCGTATCCGCCCCGCATCCCCACGAATGTTATCTGCATCCACCCCACATCTGCACGACAGTTATCCGTATCCGCCCCGCATCCTCACCACTGTTATCCGTATCCGCCCCGCATCCTCACCACTGTTATCCGTATCCGCCCCGCATCCTCACAACTGTTATCCGCATCCGCCCCGCATCCTCACCACTGTTATCCGTATCCGCCCCGCATCCTCACCACTGTTGTCCGTATCCGCCCCGCATCCTCACCACTGTTATCCGTATCCGCCCCGCATCCTCACCACTGTTATCCGTATCCGCCCCGCATCCTCACAACTGTTATCCGCATCCGCCCCGCATCCTCACCACTGTTATCCGTATCCGCCCCGCATCCTCACCACTGTTATCCGTATCCGCCCCGCATCCCCATGACTGTTATCCGCCCCGCAACCACACAACTGTTATCCGCATCCGCCCCGCAACCACACAACTGTTATCCGCATCCGCCCCGCATCCCCACGACTGTTATCCACATCCGCCCCGCATCCGCATGACATTTTTCCGCATTCGCCCGTTTGTTATCCGAATCTACTGGCATTACAATAATATCTTTAATTAGATAAAATATAAATTACTAAAGCAACATATTTAGACATTTGAGGAAAAAGTCGTCTCCCTAGGCTTTGTATGTCATGTGCTATGTTTAAAATGAATGTTATACAGACAGAATTGCATCCCTTTCCTGTTCGGAGTGTTTATTATTCTTAATGACATAATTTGAATGAAATTAGTCCAAATCATCATCTTACATTATTTTGGTATAGTATGGTATATGGTTGATAAGCCTCCGTGGCTTAGGCGGCAGCACGCGCCAGCCTCTCACCGCTGGGTCCGTGGTTCAAATCCCGGTCACTCCATGTGAGATCTGTGCTGGGAAAACGGAGGCAGACAGGTTTTTCTCCGGGTACTCCGGTTTTCCCTGTCAAAATTTCAGTCCAGCAACACTCTCCACTATCATTTCATTTCATCTGTCATTCATTTAATCATTGCCCCAGAGGAGTGCGTCAGGCCTCGGCAGCCGGCACAGTCCATATCCTCGCCGCTAGATGGGGGCTTCATTCATTCCATTCCTGACCCGGTCGGAGACTGGAAGCAGGCTGTGGATTTCATTTCATGGTATATGGTTGATGAGTTTTACATTAGCCTATTTTGTCATGAAAAAAACCTTACGGAAAAATATGATATGTATAAACATCCGGATTCTAATAATGATATTGAACAAATTCGGATTGTATTCTAAAAACTATCCGCAAATTTTCTCCAAACATTATCCGCAGCTTATCCGCTGTCCGCACAGCCATGCAAACTACATATCTGCATCCGCGCAGGGCTATACGTGTAGGTTAGCCTAAGGCAGTGCAACGATTCGAATCTCAGATTGACAAACGATGCAGTTCTCCAATTTGCTACACTTATTGTCAATTATGAGAGTATACGTCATTTGACATGCTGTATCTTGAATAAAAACAATTGACAGACGGATCAATGATATGTGAGTCATTTGACATACAACAACCTGCACAGTTGGCATACAGACCAATGTCACTGATAACTAACTACAGTATAAATAATTTCAATGGTCACGGTTCACTTCAAATCATCAGGTCTGACTAGTTTAGTTGTTGTTGTTGTTGATGATAAATTTAAAGGCTTTGCGACATTGCGCTCATGTTGCCCCGAACCGGACTAGTTCAGTTTCAGAGTTAAGGTAGGAAAAATGTGATTGTTTCATACACAAACATAGTGGATGTAGAACTGATACCAACAACAGGTGGAGAATTTTATCTATCATATTTAGATTTCATATACACACATCAAAAAAAGTTTTGCATCACCTCGGTTCCCAGATCTCCGGCATATAGACGTTGACTGTGTATATTGTATCCAAGATACAGTCCCTTTGACTGTTCATAGATGTCACTAAAACTGCTCAAAGATGTAAACAACCATGCATGAGCAGGGCCTATTAGACGGAGGGGGTACGACAGCCGATCAGTTCCAGTCATTCCACCATGACGAAGGTACGCTGCTCATGTTGTATGTAGTTCTACCATGCCTAGAAGGTCAATACCGCAGTTCGATCGCGTCCGCATTGTTACTTTGTGTCAAGAAGGGCTCTCAACAAGGGAAGTTTCCAGGCGTCTCAGAGTGAACCAAAGCGATGTTGTTCGGACATGGAGGAGGTACAGAGATACAGGAACTGTCGATGACAGGCCTCGCTCAGGCCGCCCAAGGGCTACTACTGTAGTGGATGACCGCTACTTACGGATTGCCGCTCGGAGGAACCCTGACAGCAATGCCACCATGTTGAATAATGCGTTTCGTTCAGCCACAGGACGTCGTGTTTCAACTCAAACTGTGCGCAATAGGCTGCATGATGCGCAACTTCACTCCCGACGTCCATGGCGAGGTCCAGCTTTGCAACCCAGACACCATGCAGCGCGGTACAGATGGGCCCAACAACATGCTGAATGGACCCCACGGAATTGGCATCACGTTCTCTTCACCGATGAGTGTCGCATATGCCTTCAACCAGACAATCGTCGGAGACGTGTTTGGAGGCACCCTGGTCAGGCTGAACGTCTTAGACACACTGTCCAGCGAGTGCAGCAAGGTGGTGGTTCCCTGATGTTTTGGGGTGGCATTATGTGGGGCCGACGTACGCCACTGGTGGTCATGGAAGGCTCCGAAACGGCTTTACGATACCTGAATGACATCCTCCGACCCATAGTGCAACCATATCGGCAGAATATTGGAGAGGCATTTGTCTTCATGGACGACAATTCTCGACCTCATCGTGCACATCTTGTGAATGCGTTCCTTCAAGATAACGACATCGCTCGACTACAGTGGCCAGCATGTTCGCCAGACATGAACCCTATCGAACATGCCTGGGATATGTTGAAAAGGGCTGTTTATGGACGTCTTGACCCACCAACCACTCTGAGAGATTTACGCCGAATTGTCGTTGAGGAGTGGGACAATTTGGACCAACAGTGTCTTGATGAACTTGTGGATAGTATGCCACGACGAATACAGGCATGCATCAATGCAAGAGGACGTGCTACTGGGTATTAGAGGTAGTGGTGTGTACTGCAATCTGGACCACAAATGCTGAAAGTCTAGCTGTATGATGGTACAACATGCAATGTGTGGGTCTCATGAGCAATAAAACGAGCTGAAATGTTGTTTGTGTTGATCTCTATTCCCTTTGTATTTAACGGTTCCGGAACTCTTGGAACCGAGGTGATGCAAAACTTTTTTTGATGTGTGTAATTACCACAAACATAAGACTAATGAAGATAACGTAAAAGCATACTGGTTGTGCACAAGTGTATATACAGGGTGAGGGATTTAAAACTGTTTTTCGGAATATTTGGAAAAATACAAATCGGATTACAAAACAGTTGGAATAAAAGTTGTTCACCTCGAAGGGGGACATCCACTAACAAAAAGATTGAACCCCCTGCATCCCCCCCCCGCCCTGAGGAGGGGGAGGGGTGACTTTGAAATCTTAAATGGGAACCCCTATTTTTACTGCAGATTTGCATTTTCCATGAAAATATATGTAACTCTTGTATGAAACATTTTTTCCGTTTCATGATAGATGGCGCTGTAAGCGGCAAAAATATAAAAGAGTTCAAAAATGGTAATATCTCATAAAATACACATCAGATTAGGAAAATCAAAGTATATTTTTTGATATTTTTGAAAATGCTATCATGTGACACCGTCGACCCTCCCGCAGTACCTTCTTAGACTACATTTAGCGTTACCCAGGAACAACGACGTGGACGTAGTAGAAATTTGTTCCCTTCGGGGTGCTTGATTTCTGTAAGTGCCTTTACCTCTCACTATTTCGGGGTGTTTGGTTACTGTGAGTCCCTTTACCTCTCACTATCTCGGGATGTTTGGTTACTGTGAGTCACCTTGCCTCTCACTATCTCGGGGTGCTTGATTACTGTGAGTCCTCTTGCCTCTCACTATCTCGGGGTGCTTGGTTACTGTGAGTCCCTTGCCCCTCACTATCTCGGGGTGCTTGGTTACTGTGAGTCCCCTTGCCTCTCACTCTCGGGGTGCTTGGTTACTGTGAGTCCCTTTACCGCTCACTATCTCGGGGTGCTTGGTTACTGTGAGTCCCCTTGCCTCTCACTATCTCGGGGTGCTTGATTACTGTGAGTCCCCTTGCCTCTCACTATCTCGGGGTGCTTGATTACTGTGAGTCCCTTTACCTCTCACCATCTCGGGGTGCTTGGTTACTGTGAGTCCCCTTTCTTCTCACTATCTCGGGGTGCTTGGTTACTGTGAGTCCCCTTGCCTCTCACTATCTCGGGGTGCTTGATTTGCTGGTAGTCCCCTTTCCTCTGACAAGTGTTTCATCGAAGCAATGTTCGAAATGATGTCCGTTGTTTCTAATGCACATTGTAACTCTGTGTCTGAAAGACAATCTGACATTTATAAGTGTAGCCTATCTGTGGTAATGTTTGCTCATTCATTGATAATTCGCTGCTGCATATTTTCTGGGGTTATTGGTACATCCATGTAAACTCTCTCATTTTCCCACAGGGAAAAATCTGCAGAAGTCAAATCGGGTGAACGTGCGGGTCAATTTGGAGGACCTCCTCGTCCAATCCATCGAGATATTCGTGAATAATGCGCTGGGCATCCATCGTGTTGAAAACACATCTTCCATTAGTAAGGGTAAAACATTATCTAAAACGTCGCTGTACACTTGATTACCTTGAATGAAATATGGGCCAATTACCTGATTACCTAAAATACCGCACCAAACGTTGACACTCCACGGACATTGATGTTCAACTTGCCTAACCAATGGGGATTCTCCACTGACCAATAATGCATATTATGTCAATTCACTTGACTACGATGCGTAAAATTTGAATCATCAGAGAAAAGTATCTGTGACATGAAATTATCATTGACTGTCAGTTGTTCCTGTATCCAGTTGCAAAAATTCAAGCGATTTTGAAAATCCTCACCATGAGGTCCTTGATGCAGCGATGCATGAAATGGATGAAATTTGTGTTCATGCAGTATGTGTAGAACACTTTTTTAAAACATCCCTGAACCTCGCTCAATTGGCCTAGAACTAATGTGCGGATTTGCAGCAACTGCTGCTAAAACATTCACTGTGTTATTCCTGTTTGTCACAGGCCCCGGTCAGACTCTTTCTCTGGGTTTAACACTCCAGTTTCAGTAAACAGTTGGGCAACACTGCGAAAAGTCTTTGCAGAAGAACATTCCTATCAGGGAACAGATTAGCATACCTTTGACGAGCTTCTTCAACATTCCTATGAGCCTCAAAGTACGAGTAAATGTTATCTACGCTCTCTGCAACCAACATCGTGGAACAATTGAGAAGAGATGTTTGCAGTCTGAATCACTGAAGTAAAATTACGTATCTCCTGACCACGAACTATGACGCATGCTCACAGTCTGTGCCTCATTCGATTGTGGTAGGTGTCATTTGATAAAACTTTCAAAAGGAGTTGCTATGTGCATTAGAAACAACGGACATCACTTCGAGCATTTGCTTCGATGAACCACTTGTCAGAGGCAAAGGGACTCACAGTAATCAAGCACCCCGAGATAGTGAGGGGCAAGGGAACTCACAGTAAGCAAGCACACCGAGATAGTGTGATGCAAGGGGATTTTCAAAAATATCAAAAATGTAGTTTGATTTTCCTAATCTGATGTGTATTTTATGAGATTATTACCATTTTTCAACTCTTTTTCATTTTTGCCACTTACAGCGCCATCTATCATAAAACGAAAACAATGTTTCATACAAAAGTTACATATACTGTATTTTCACGGAAAATCCAAATGTGCAATAAAAATAGGGGTTCCTATTTAAGCTTTCAAGTCATCCCCCGTCCAGCCTCCCCGGGGGGGGGGGGGGGGGCTCCAGGGGGTTCGAGCTTTATGTTAGTGGATGTCCCCCTTCGAAGTGAACAACTTTTATTCCAACTGTTTTGTAATCCGATTTGTATTCTTCCAAATATTCCGAAAAACAGTTTCAAATGTCTCAGCCTCACATTTTGTGTAGTGGTAGTGGCATTGGAAAAATATTCAATAGTTGTATGACAAGTGGACTCTTCTGAGGATTACGAGTGTGTATGTCTACCACTTATTATTCCCGTTTCAACAATGTCGGGATGAGATGCGATGAGTCTATGTGGTGGATGGTTTTTACGGCCGGATTCCCTTCCTAACGCCAACGTCATGAGAGAAGTCATTGAGAGATGAAATGAATGAAGATGAATTACATTGGGCAAGGATGTGGAAGGAAGCAGCCGTGGCCTGTCAGAAGGTACCGTCCCAGCATTTTCGTAGAGTTGAAAATGGGAAACCACGGAAAACCATTTAAAGGACCGCCGACGGTGGGGTTCGAATCCTCGTCTACCGTGTCCGCAGATGGCTTGGCCCCATGGCCTAGCGCTGCGCGTTAGCGAGCGTATATAATGCAGTCGGTTCTCTGAGGAATACGAGTAATTAGGGCCATAACCCGCTGGCGCGACTTGTCACTAGCGGCTTGTCGCGCGTGATTTAAATACACGCGATTACTACAAACGACAAGGCGCGACAAGTGTCTTAATTAATATATCAAAATGGAGGTTGAATTGATAGCAGCTGTGTTATTCAATCACGTTCGTCGACGCAAGAAACGAGCTCGACGGTTCTGTATACACCCCATGTTTAATGGAACGTTCAAGAAAAGGCGCGTTCAATTTGTTTTATTATGATTTACGTAAACATGATAGTAAGTTTTTCAACTACAAAAGAATGAGTGTGGAAACTTTCGACCAGTTGCTACAATAATCATTAATCAGGAACGAAATGGAAGTGATACAAATTTTCGCCAGAGCATTCGTCCGGAAGAAAAACTCATAGTTACTTTAAGGTAGTACAATTTATTTTCACTTTAATTACAACCAATTAAATACACGCGATTACTAAAAACGACAAGGGTCAATAGTTGTATGCCAAGTGGACTCTACTGAGGATTACGAGTGTGTATGTCTACCACTTATTATTCCCGTTTCAACAAGGTCGGGATGAGATGCGATGAGTCTATGTGGTGTATGGTTTTTACGGCCGGATTCCCTTCCTAACGCCAACGTCATGAGAGAAGTCATTGAGAGACCCCTTTAGTAAAATAACTCAGTATAACTCGGTATAGTCAGAGTCTTGTGACACAGCTTCTGGAGATACAGCAGAATGATCGTGATCATAGTAGTAATACCTGGAGTGGCTTGATGATGGCCTGTCTGGATATATGATGGAGTAATATCCTCGTTCTTGATGGTGTGATGAGCCAGGGGTAGCAACATTATTATTAATAACATTCGTTTGTGAATTGATATTAGTATCATGATGGAAATGTGGTAGTTAAGGCTGATACTTCTGAACCACGTTCAGCATTTCAATTTTAGCACCGCTCTTTGAATATTGTGGTATTTATTTGAAATCATATAGCAGTGTCAATAAGAAGAATTTGTCTGAATCATAGCGTTCACTTTCCTCTATGGATTTAATACTGGATTTTAAAACATTCACCATCTCCATACCTATTAAATCATCAATCTTTTTTTTTTTTTGAGGGGGAATGTAACTTTCAGATGATTGAGTTTTTGGCATATCTGCTGCTTTCGGCTCATTAGCACGTTCAATATTTAAAGTAATTGGTCCAGTTTTTGTTGCTAACTTAAGAAATTGAAGTTGGTCAAAATATATGTAACTACTTTTTTTTAGGAGCTGCTGATCCAGTCCGTACATTCTTCAAACTTCTTATTTCTCTGAAATAACAATCTCTTATGTTTTTCCACTTGTTTCGTAGTTTTACACCTGAAAACAAACAGAACAGACTTATTTTCAGATACCTGGCCACGGGATGTAGTTTCGGTGACTTTTGTCACAATTACGGGCTTGGGATGACCACTGTCAGAAGTATAGTAAAACTGGTTTGTATAGTCTTGGTAAAAGACACATGCTTGCTTGAGTGAACCAACAGTAGAGGAATGGAAAACAATAATTGCTGAAACGTTCGAGAAAAATGCACAATTCCCGAACTGCATTGGAGCCAGGGTCTGTCTGTCAGGACCTCTTGTCGGTATTCTATTTATAAAAATGCCGACTACAAATACCACAATAACCAAGGAGGCGTTCCTTCTACGAATGTACTGTTTAGTTTTGTTTCTGAATACGAAGAATTACGTTCCAGGTGGATATTTCTGTATGTATACTGCTCGAGTCCAAGCTCTATGAACTTGCGGGGTGAGGAGAAAGAGCAGGGAAGGGTCGGGCGTGAAGAGAAGGATCTGTCAACAGCCCACCGTGAGATATGGTATTCCTTTCCATTCCAATACTGCTAACATTCGGCCGTTGCTCAAACCACTGTGGTGTTAGGAATGACTGAGTGAGTCACCGACTAATGTATTTGGTTCTGTACTATGCACGGACCGAAAAACCTCATCACTCGTCAACATCACTACTCATAGTCCGCGATGCACATTCCTCTCAGGTTTACGCAGCTTAGACTCGAGCAGTAGTATGATCTAATCACTTTGCTCCACTCACATGCAAGTCCTACGGAATATTTGAGCGGCTTGCCGCCAGAGCGCAGCAACGTTCATTTGCACGAGGTCTATAGGAATTGTTTGGGGGTGAAGTGCCATTTTCAAAAGCGTCCTACAGAAGGTGCATATGATAATTTAGTGCGTCGTCATCTGCACTGGAATTAAGAAAAATTCAGGGGATATTTTCGTTTGACACCAGTATTTTACACCAAAGATTTTTCTTCAGTTTGATTGTCTGTACTCTTTCCTCTTCATATTATGATTGTTCATGAAATCTATTAATGCTTCATCCCCTTCCTTACTCTGGTCATTGTAACTAGTTGAGCACACACTTCACAGCATACTGTACCCAGTGGCGGATCCAGTCCTTTCGAGGTCCTGGGCGATATGATAAGGTGGGGCCCACAACAATAGGAAATAAAAAATATCAAAACAAATGGAAAATAGTTTCGTAATAATAAATTAAAGAATAGTTACAATATTTTGAATACACTACAGTACATTTTTAAATAATATGAAAGAAAACTTTAAGTCCCCTTGAAGAAGATTATGTAAGCTATGAAATATTAAAATATTCTTTGCGACATTTTCCCCCGGCTGAAGTCTTCTATTATTTCACTGAAATCTAAACTTGCTAAACGGTCACGGGAGGTCATAGCTGCACTGAAAAGAGGAATATAAATTATAAATTAGTTTGAAAAGTATAAGTTAATTAATTAATTAAATTTAAAAAATCCATGGTGCGGGGCCCCCCGGACCACGGGGCCCCCCGGACCGCGGGGCCCTGGGCGGTCGCCCTCCTTCCCTCCCCTAAATCCTCCCCTGACTGTACCGTACAAAAACGTTGACAAAATTGTTTGCCACCGCCGTCGTACAAATGGCGCCACCAAAAATTTACGTGAAAGTGTTAGTCAACGCTTTCTAGAAAACCACCCTCCTTTGTCTATCGAAACGACGTTTTTTGTGACGTCATTCACCGTCACATTATGGCCGCTATATTGCGCTACCGCTTACTCGAGGGGGACAGCCTGGCTGAGGGGCGTCAGTCATTTACCGAAGCAAATGGGCTTACAGCTTCGAGTAGCAGCCACGAGGTCTTCCAAGTCAGAGAATATTGGGCAGCGGCGTGGGAAGTACCGCTAAACTTAAAATGTAGAATAGAAATACTTAACTTGCATGCTCATTTTCTTCCATTTTTTTCTTTCAAGAAAGACCCATAATCGCCTGGAAGGTAAAACACCCGGAGTACAGACATCACTCACGCTACGCTATTGCACGTGAGGTCTGTGAGACCAGGCGAGGACAGGGGTGATTAGACGACTGTGCGGTGTCTGGATAGAGATGACAAGAAAAAAAAACACCACGCGGCGTAGCTGTTCGCGTTAAATCGCTCACCACAACCGCGATGGGGAGCTGCAGCAAGTCCGGAGATTGGAGGTTCAAATCCCGGCGTTGACAGTAGCTATCCTGATTGTAGTTTTCCTAGGGCTTTTCCACACTCCCACTAGGCTCATGCCTGGATAGTACCTTATTTCTAGTCCCGAGGCACATACCCCATCTCTATCCCTATCCCATTATAGTTACACACACTCATCATCATCGGCTTTAACTCGAATCCGAGTATAAATCTTCTTCCTTCAGTCCAGTTTGTGGATGTGTTTACGGTGACTAAATAGTCCAATCCTGGCATAGAACAAGCGTCCACACAAGTCACATAGTATTGCTGGAGGAGGACGTTGTTGGGCTGCTCGAAGTTTCCTAGCTTGACGCTTGGCCTCTACTACAGTCATCATAGAAACACAGGTTGTCAGACAAATTGATCATACAATGGGGCTGGTGACTAAGATATCCGAATCTCCTGACTCTAATTAACAACAACAAGAATTAGCGTAGACTATCATTTCTATTTTTGTGTTTTTGGTTTGCAGTCTTTTGACTGGTTTGATGCAGATCTCCATGCTTCTCTGTCCTGAGCTAATCGTTTCTTCGCTACATAGCTACCACGCCTTACATCCGAGACAATCTGTTTAACATATTTTAACCTTGGTTTACCCCTACAGTTCTTGTCCTCGACCCTTCTTTCCATAATTAAGTGTGATATTCCTGGGTGACTTAGCATGTGTCCTACCAACCTATCTCTTCTCTTCATTAGCAGTCGCCAGAAACATCTCTCCTCTCCCACTCATCTTAATACATCTTCATTTCTATCCCGATCTACCCATGTGATCTTCATCATTCTCCTGTAACACCACATTTCAATTGCTTTTATTCTCCTTCCTTTTTATTTCCTCTTTCTTACCTTCTTTCATTTGCTTTCATAGTTCTTTTCCAAGGCACTGGATCAGTAACCAGAAAAAGAGGGAGGCACGGTGCCTCCAATTGGCAGACAATGCTGTTGTTGTTAATAAATTTAGGGGCTTTGCGACATCGTAGTCATGTAGCCCCGTGTATTCGGGTATGTGAGGAATTTGTCTGATAACCTGTGTTATTGTGATGGCTGCATTAGTGCGTGTATTTTTATTTGGGGCGAGGAATGGTGAACGAGGTGGTCATGGCCTTAATTTAGGTACCATTTGGGCATTTGCCTGGAGAAGAAGTGGGGAAACCACGGAAAACCACTTTTATGATGGCTGAGGTGGGAATCGAACCCAACTCTTCTCAGTTATTCCCCACGAAGCTGAGTGTACGCCGTTCCAGTCCCCAGACCAGAATTCAATTTCTTGGCAGAGCCGGGATACGAGCTCCTACCTGAGGCATGACAACCAAGAATGCTAGCCACTGCGCCACTCAGTGAGGAGAATATCATTGTAGCTCCAATCCAAGCCGATATATTAGCGAGAGAGCGAAGCTCATTCATTACTCAATGTGGTATAGATGGGCCGGTCATTCGTGGCCGGTCGTAAGCACGTGCGAGTTCTTCTTAAAGCCGAAGTAGAACTCTGGGACCACTGAATATGCACATGCGCTGCTGAGGACTCATTGCGTACTTTATTTGCATTGATCACAAATGTATGAAGGCTCACTGTCCATGGAGACACCACTGCGCACGTAATATGTACCGGCCAAGAAGGAACGGCCCACTTATACTGCACACTGAATATGAATGTGTCGTCCAATACAGCTCTCTGACTAGAAGGGACATCATAGCTCCTGAAACCATTGGTACATTTGAATATATGGTACTACGTTATTCTCCTTTCCACCCACTACCAATCATTCTACCTTGATAACATTAATCTTGCTTCACGATCGTGTCATCATGAACTCTTAAGCCACTAGTGGGAATGACCATTTATATTTGAACACCCGATATGACGAAGAAAACTAGCAAGCTCTTATTTTCCTCCTCACTGACTTGGAAGCAAAGTACAGTAGGCTATTATCCGGGCTAATGACCGGGATGAATGGCCCGGTAATCGGAAAACACGGATAATCCAAAAACATCTGTTTATTGCAAGTAGAATGCCTTCTATTATCTTTTCAAATACAGTACCATATAAAGTAGGATATAAAGAGAACTCACCCATATTACTGTGCTCTTTGTGAGGTTTGAAGCCATTTTTCAGTGTTGCCTAAGTAAACAAAAGTTTGGTGCTTTTCAGTCGGTCAACACGAATGTACCCAAATAGAGCTGGGTTATGCCCTGATCCTGAAATAAATTACATAAGATTAATAAATACACTAGGATGACCAGTTTCGATCGTCAAGCGATCATCATCAGATCCATTACACTTGGGCTATAACATCTATGTTTGAGAATACAGGTGAAAAATATATACAATATGTACAATTATTTAGTTGCAGTGTGGTAATGCAACAGTCGGTGTATGTTAAATGTGGTATATCTAATGTTAGGAAAACTTCTAAAATAGTGATGAAAATCCGGAATTTGTCTGTTAGGGGTGATTATATGGTTTTACAAAATCAACTATGGTTATACTGAAATAATGCAAGCTTATACTTATCGAGTTGTCTCTTTAACTGGAACTTGAAGCAGTTGCGTGTTGCCATAGACACCAGTTGTTGTCGATGTTATAGCCCAAGTGTAATGGATCTGATGATGATCGCTTGACGATCGAAACTGGTCATCCTAGTGTATTTATTAATCTTATGTAATTTATTTCAGGATCAGGGCATAACCCAGCTCTATTTAGGTACATTCGTGTTGACCGACTGAAAAGCACCAAACTTTTGTTTACTGTGCTCTGAAGAAGTCTGTAATGGTTCTCCGCGTTTGGTTGTTCATCTGCTTCCTTACCTCGAGACGTAATCATTGGCTAATTTGCTTGCAGAGGCTCAATTACTATCTAATTTGTGAATGATATAGCACTACTCGTTTACGTTTTACACCAGATATTGTTCACACCACAATGTACCGTATCTTACTGTATGACAACAGCTTTTGAGCATTTAAGTGAATCCCTCAATGGAATGCAGACAGCACATACCTTCCAGCAACCTTGAAATAAACCTACCCACACCTCCTTACGGAACTTACACTTCGCTATTACAAAACAAGACTGGGCAAAGCAAGAAGTCAGCGACCTGTCACGAAGTAACGTAGTAAAAATAACTTATCCCCACTGGGACTACACTGCAAATATAGGCACGAAAAATAAATTCAAACGTATTCAATTTTCAGTACAGTATCAATTACGAACCAAGGGAAATTGACACCATCTATTGATGTAAGAACAGGTGTAAAACAGGGGTGTGTTCTCTCTCCATCAATCGTCCTAATTGTGATAGATGAAGTGATGAGGAAAACAAATGAAGGTAAAAGAAGAGGAGTAAGTTGGAATTTAACAGATCAACTCGCAGATATTGATTTTGCTGATGATGTGTGTCTCCTCTCACAAAACTTTCGGCACATGAATGCCAAACTGGAGGATCTACAGGAACAGGGAAGAAGGCTAGATTTAACTGTAAATTCAGGGAAGAGTAAACGTACAGGCTATAGGAAGTTTAAAATAAACGGAAGAAACGTAGAGGATGTTAGATAATTTACGTATCTTGGTAGCATCGTTTCTAAAACTGGTGGAGCAGAGGAGGATGTGAGCAGTAGGATCAAGAAAGCAAATGCAGCCTTTATCCAGTTGCATCCTATCTGGAAAAGCAATGAGATTTCCACACGAACTTAACTCCGAATATTCAATAGCAATGCAAAATCAGTGTTGCTATATGGATGTGAGACTTGGAAAGTTACAAAATCAATCATAAAGAAAATCCAGACCTTTATAAACCGATGCTTACGAAGACTCTTGAGGCTGTTTTGGCCAAATACAGTATAATATCCGATGAAGAACTATAGAATCTTACAAACGAGAAGCCCGTGGATTTACAGTTGAAGGCAAGAAAGTGGAAGTGGGCCGTGCATACACTGCGCAAAAACCAGACGGCAATAGAGCGGCAAGCCCTGAGTTGGAATCCTCAGGGACTTCGCAGAGGAGGAAGACCGAGGGAAACTTGGAGGACGACAGTGCAGTGGAGAGAGAAGCTGCTGAAGCGGGGAGAACGTGGGGAGAAGTGAAGGCAATTACATGAAACCGAGTCCGATGGCGATGCTTCGTCGAAGCCCTATGTTCCAGCGATTCGAACAACAGGACTTAAGTAAGTAATCAATTACAAAGAATTTTTGTACTGTATACTGTATTCGCAATTAATTTTAATTAGGCGAAAACGTGCACGGTTAATCCGCAAACCGAATAATCCACGCACGGATAATCGAAAGTATGCTGTATACCGAAAAATACTTAAATGATCTAGAATAAAAATACATTGAGAGTTTGGGCCGTTGTGTACCAGGTTCCGTCATACTCCAATTGACCAGATGGAGTAATTATAGATGCCAACAGTGACTACAATGAGCTCATTGCCCATAATTTCAATACCGGTAGCGTCAAGACTGCTTCCTGGCACTGCCACCATTATTCAAAACCAGTGACATCATTCTTGTTTGCGTTTTGAACCTTGGCGATTATACTGCTTACGTAACATTTTAAACGGCGTTTATATACTTGAACGTAAGCTAAACGGAGAGAGACGTGAATGGTAAGGTGTGATCTAATACCAGTACTCTTACAGTTAGTGCTTAGTGCCAGGCACTGAGAACCGGTGCCATCTTTTAGACAAGCACACGTACACTTCTGCGAGTTGCATATTTCAGTCTTAGCGTTATTGAGGGCGTGGATTTCTTTTTTCCTTCAGTTTTTCACATTCTCTGAGTAATGGAGATGGTTACCTAATCACGTATGCCTCTGAAATATTAACTGCGCCCTGTAAAAGTAGTTAAATCAACATTTCCAACTGAACTAATCACGACATATATTTATCATAATATGACAAGCAGGTATACACGAACCGGCCATGATGGCAAAGAGCGCTGACGCGCTAGCTCGTTCTTCGCTGGCATCGGGAGAACGTGGGTTCGATCCCACATTGGCCGTCCGGAAAATAGATAAACCATAAACTCCCTCACATACTGAGAATGTTAAAAATACCATTCTAAAAACAATTCAAAAGTATATATATATTTATAAAGTATATAAAGTTAGCAGTCTTTTTGGCGATTGGCCTGTCACCATCCCCAGTTGTATCTGTTCGCGAAGTGTGTTCAGCTCCCAGACACCGTCCTTGCGATGGTAGATGAATGATCCCTCGCAGAGTCCGTGGGTGAAAATGAGCTAGGAAGATAAGCGATAAAAAATGTATAAATGAACAGGCCTGCTGCGTTACGAAATAAAATCCCATACCAGCCAACAAGGCAACGTAGCCAACCGCCACGCGATTTGAGGTTATGGTGTTCGTAAAGGTCTTTGATATTTATGGCTCGAATCCTGAGAATTATTTTTCTTTTCCTTAACTGGACTCTGAATGAAATCAAAAATATTAAGAATTCGCATTGTACGGAAGGAGATGGGAAATAATCTGAAAGGAGCCACACAAATGTGAAAAGATGACAATTGATTGTTTGCGAGTTAATATCAGATAATTATGGAATTAACATTACTGTTATTTTATGGGCGTAAACATTATACACTATTTAAGTTCTAAGAATATCTGGTATAACAGACAAGCATGTTGCGTATTAATGCTACCAGCATAATTGATGCGTTCAGGTTAAAGAAATTAGCTCAAAAAAGCAAGCAATGTGCTTTATTCTTAAGCTTGGAGCTGCTGACAGCAGTGTATGTCTCCGCTTTAATATTCCAGTTTTCAACCGGATCGGCCGTGAGATGAATTTCTGAGTGGTGGGTGATTTGATGGCCGGATGCCCTTCCTGATGCCAACCTCCTGAAATGAGCCACTGAGAGATAAAATAAATGATGATGAATGAAACTGGACAAGGAACAGAAAGGAATCGGCCGTGGCCTTTCAAAAGGTGCCGTCCCGGCAATTGCCTGGAATTGTAAATACAAAAACCATAGAAACCCATTTCGAAGATAAAATAAGCAACTTATAGAATTATATCAGGATCGCTCAGTAAACTAGCGATATGGGCATGGGCGAGTACCACAGCAATAATCACGCCTACAAATATTATAACCGCATACATATTTATTCAATTAAATTAGAGGTGGCCAAACAGCACGCTGGCACGCTGGCTTCACGTCGGCGTGTTTCTGGCACGTACGGCCTTGCAGCGATAGCGGAGCAAGATTATATGTCTGCCTCTCTCGCTTGCATTCCCGTCTCACTCCCTCTCGTACTGCCTTCAGCCTTCACTGTTTCGAATGTCAAACGGTCTCGCACTGGTATCCCTTATCTTGCTAGCTGTAGTGTCACTCGACATTATTTGATCGCGGCGGTATGTAGCTTACCGTTTGACTATGGCTGTTTGTTGTTGTTTTTTCTAGCAGATTTCAAGAATTCAAAACTTTGATCTGCCTTTTATTTGTTCGTCAAGTCATTTGCAATGTAGCACTCGACTAAGGGGGGACCCTACTGAGTTTTCTATGTTTTGTAATTACCATCCAATTTTCATGAAATTCTAGGATTGAGTTGTTGTTAGTAATATAAAGAATTTCCCAAAATTTTAACCTGATTGAGTGATTAGTTTTGAAAATATGATCATAAAAAAAGAAAATTGTTTATTTTCAAAATGTCCCAGGTGCAATAATTTTACATTTCCCATCTCAAAACTTTTTCATTATAGTTAAGAAGGACTAATTAATAAATTGTAGTATTATTTTTATAGCCTGGTTAGTACTTCTATGTTATAAAGGTATTTTTGGTACATTGTATAAAACTTACAAAAAACTCCAATATTCCATGGCCTGGCACATCATAATTCAAAAATTTACCAACCATTTTCAAAGTGAATACTACAAATTATGAATACTATGAAACTGTATGTGTATTTTATATTTCAAGTCATTTAGATCAAAACTGATGCGTATGGAGCATTTTGAACACTGAAAAAATACACTTTCGAGAAAAAGCCATTTTAGTAAGCAGACACGTTTCAAATCAACATACCTGCCTCAGAACTTACCAGCACCATACATATCCCCTTTCTTGTACTTTTTTCTTTCTTCTGCCTTGGATTTTGCCAGTTTCATCTTTTTCCTAGCTGTTTTTTTATCATGTTTGGTCGGTCCTAGCTATGCTCTTCTTTTTTCGCACCTCGACCCTGTCTTTGCTTATTTTATGTACACAGGTACACTGTCACTTATTTCTCTGCCTAAACGGGACATTTACAGTTTCGGAGTAGCAAGTCCACCCATATTAAATACACTTACAGCATTGCCATGTCTACTCTTGATTTTGTGGAAAAGAATGTTTAGGTTTTGATTCACTATCAGCATCTTCAACAATAGATTTGTCACCCCATCGCTTCCTAATATTTACACTAGCCCGTTCACTCTTTTTTGATATCTTGCTCCTAGGCTTCTTCCAACGACTATGAATGAAGTTCATTTTACACACTGCACACAAAAATAAAATAAAAAAAATAACCACAAACCAAATAAGTTAGACTACTGCAAGTTATAAAATCATGAAGCAACTTCAAAACAATAACAGTTCCTTACAAACCATGCGCTTCCTGTACCCCGTAATCACATAATCACTTAATTTGAACTCAATTCAAAGAAAGCAATCTTTTCCAGTTTCTATAGGCTTTTAAATAATAAATATGAATTCACATAACAACTCCAATCAATCAAGTTTCCAACAGTAAAGTAAAGGAAAACTAAAAACAATATTTTCTAATAGTTTCTAATATGAAATGTGCGTCTGGTTACCGTATACACCGAGAGATGGCAGCACTTATGTATTCTGTACATTATCTGAGCTTTTGCCAGATATTTAAAACATAAAAATACAAAAAGCAAAAAGCAAAAAACAAAAAACAGGGTATGTCTAACATGAGCACAGGAAATGTGGGTGTGACCGATTAAAGCGCCATGCACGCACAATTTAAATGGCTCCGCATGGCATTTAAAAATGTCCGCAGATAAAAATTACTAGTACCGTATCCACATGTGATGATGATGATGATAATTGTTGTTTTAAGGGGCCTAACATCTAGGTTATCGGCCCCTGTATCCACATGTGCTCTGATGTCTGGACTACCAACATCTGACAAAAACTCATTTTCGTTTTTTGGCCTATTTTGGGCAAAACACTCAGTAGGGTCCCCCCTATATTTTTAACTCTATGAAAAATCTGTCCGATTTCTATTCAAAATGTCCGTCTCGTTGCGTAGTGGCTAGCAGTTTTGGTTGCCACCGCGGAGGCCCTAGTTCGACTCCCGGCTCTGCCTAGAAATTTAATTCTGGTCTGAGTGCTGGAAAGGGGTATACTTAGCCTCGTGAGGCAAAAGTGAGTAGAGGTGGGTTTGATTCCTACCTTGGCCATCTTGGAAACAATTTTCCGTGGTTTCCCACTTCTACTCCAGGCGAATGTCGGGAAGGTTTCTAACTTAAAGCCACGGCCGCCTCCTTCCAGATCCTCATTTGAATTACAAATACACACACTAATACAGCCATCACAATAACACAGGTTAGCATACACATTTCACACACCCAAGTACACGCGACTACATCACCACGGTGTAAAAAAAAACTAAATGAATCAACAACAGCATCTATTCAGAATTACCGCAGCAAGAATATCCATGCACATGTGTTATCAATATTTGGAGCAACGTATGTCTGAGCATTAAAACTTACAAAAGCACTGCATCGTGCTCTGATGTCTGACGATACACTGTACATGTGTCGGACAACTAACGCATTGGACGAACAGTTTGTTTGTTTACAATACGTCCGGTGCGAAGGCGATCCCAACTTGACTCGGTCCGACGCGCCGGCAGTCAGGGCAGGTAGCCCAGCCAAGAGAGGCAGAAGCCAGCCTGCCGGCGTGCGGCGCAGCATAGCTGGCACGCCGAGCGTGCAAAGACTGGCCACCCCTGTATTAAGTTATACATGCACATACGCTGCTACTCTCCTAACTTTTGAATGTTGTTGTTTATGATGATGATGATTGTTATTGTTGTTTTAAGGGGCCTAACATCTGGGTTATCGGCCCTTAATGGTTTAGGTGAACATGAAAATGAAAATGAAATGGAAACTATAGCTAAAACCAACTACTGACTTACAAACTAGAAGAGGAAATGGAAAACAAAAAGAAGAATAAGGTAAATAAAGGACAGGAGGAAAAAGATGACCTCGAAGAATGAGAATTAAGGGGATTGGATGAAAGGAGAGCCATGAAAGGCAGAATGGAAAGGGAAAGAGGAGAGGGTCTGCCCCAAAGCCAATTGAAAAAGGTGTAAAACCGTACCCAGTTCAGGAATCCCTCGGGGTCACCAAATCCCGAACTCACCAGCCGTGAGCCATTGAGCGTGTAGCACTATTACGGGTGCACCAGAGGCGGCGAAGCTACACACAGCACTCCCTGCCTTCTTGAGGGCCTTGAGCAGAAGGCAGGAGATACCATGAAAAGAAAAAGATCAGGTCTGACCCCTCAAATAATGAGGGATAAGGAAAGATGAGAGAAGTGCCAATTAAGGCGGGAAAGTGAAAGACTCGCTAGGCCTCAGATACCCTAATAAATACTTGAATATGATGAGTCATTTTACTCATGAATTCCTAAATTGTTATTTGACATGGTCCGCTGAAGGCACAAGCTAAAGATATGTGAAAAATTAAAGGTGAAAGACTAGTTAGTCATAAGGTGCGTTTTAAGGGCACATGCCATGTGATATAAGACGGTACTGATGCGTGTTTCAAAACAAAATATATAATATAATACAATATGCAGTAGAACTCCAATTATCCGAACTTCGACTATCCGAATCGCTGATTATCCGAATCGCTTTCAGAAAAAAAATTAAAACGGAAACGTACTGCGATTTTCAAAATAGAAAAAAAAATCCTGGATGTTCAGAAGTTAGTGGTGAAGATGTAGGAGAGTGGATGGTGTGTGATTCGTCAGACCCGGGTTTCCAATTCTAATTGATGATGAACTTATGAGAGAAAAAGTGTCGAGGAAGAAGATGACCTTAATGTCGAAGTTGAAGCAGACACAGGACCATCAGCTAGTGAAGCGTTTGCTGGCCTTGAAACTGCATTGAAGTAGATGGAGCGTCAGCCCGAGTGTGACCACATGCAACTTCTCACTGTCAAGCGGATGCGCGACTTGGCTGCTCGAAAACGGATCAAGACAGTCCTACAGCTTACTTTGACCGAGATGTTCAGAAAACAATGACTTTCATCTACTACTAGGGGGCGTGGTGAAGCAGCGGTCAAGCTGTTGGCCTCTCACCACGGTGGACCGGGTTCGATTCACGGTCAAAGCATGGGAGATTTTCAAAGTGAAATGTCATGTCCTGTGGTTCGGATTCGACGTAAATAGGAGTTCACGTGGCTCATGATCTCGAGATTAGATGTCACGTAAAACTACGGGTACAATCTCCTACTATTGTACTACTATTGTACAGCCCTTGTAAGTACGTACGCTATAGGCTATAACATGTAAATGTGTTGCCTTTTCATTTAATTAAATAATTAAAAATGCACACAGCACTGAGAATACGCTATTTTTCTTTAAAATACATATGTCCAGTATGTACGGTATACCCTTTTTACGGAAAAATCCAATTATCCGAATGGAGTCCGGTACCAATTGATTCGGGTAATTGGAGTTCCACTGTAATATAATAAAATATAATATAATATTAAAAAAAATCGATTTTACCCTCCAGGTTGGTGATTCCCACGGACTCAGTGAGGGAACGCACCACTACCGCCTCTACGGGCAGTGTCCTAGAGCTGGGAACATCGGGTCGGAGTGGATACAACTGAGGAGGTGTGATCAGCGCCTCGCCCAGGCGGCCTCACCTGCAAAGCGAACAGGGGCCTCATGAGGGATGGGAAGGGAGGGGAAGATGGTGATGGATAGGCAAGGAAGCGGGAAGGAGGTGGCCGTGGCCTTACAGTAGGTGCCATCCCAGCATTTGCCCGAAGACGAAGTGGGAAACCACGGAAAACCATTTCGAGGATGGCTGAGGTGGGAATCGAACCCCCTCTACTCATTTGGGCCACCCGAGGCTGAGTAGACCCCGTTCCAGTCCTCATACCACTTTTCAAAATAATATCGTGGCATAGCCGGGAATCGAACCCAGGGGCGGCAGCTAACCATGCTGACCGCTACGCTACGGAGGCGACATAATATTATATAATATAATTTACAAATTTAGGCTTAATTTGTAACAGCCGTGGTAGATGCTTGTATCAAATCAAATAGTTTTTTATTCCGAAGAATAATGCATGAGGAGATTGGAGATGTGGTGCACCTGCAAGATCTGCTCGACTTCCAGCACGTACACAGCTTCTAAGAACCTTGACTTCCTTGAATATTAGATATGGCATGCATCATAATATATAATTGATGGCTGTTTCTTGTTCACCGACAGTCTGTTCTTATTTAACTGAACTATGGAGGTAAAATCAGCACTTTGGATAAATTGATTGAGAAACTTGGCTTGGAGACAATGTTGGCCCGCGTCAATCAGCTGTTCTCCAGATTAGGAGCAAGAACCTGATCCGTCTTTAGCCTTGTGACATAATTTCTAGGCCTGTATGTTCATTGGGCCGACTGCCTGGTAGCTCCACAGTCAGGGAGGAGTTACCTTCTTCCGGAGACAAATTAAGATGTGTCAAATTATTGACTCCTTTACCTTGTATGGACTGAATCCGACAATATGTTGCCGTTGTTTCAATTAGAGGCTTGGTCATCAGCTCCAAGTATTTGAGTCTGAGTGGAATCTGATAACCTGTGTTTATGTGTGCTGCCCAGTGCCGGATTAAGGTAAAATGAGGCCCAAGTCCCTCAGATTTTGGGGGCCCCTTTATTTTTTCAAATAATTTTTATTTTCTAGCACCTGTACATTTAATAAAGTATATACAAGAGATTTTTCCTCAAGATGAATACTACACTTTCTAATAAATCATAAATACATATACACATACATTTCAATTGTAACGATCATCGTTATTTGAAAACATTTCAGATGATTTGATGAACAATTTAACAAATCATACTATTTTTTACTTCTGTAAAATGTAATCAAAAATATTTTTTTCTGTTTTTTCGATCAATGAAATCTTCTACAATGTCATCAAAATCAATTTCCCGCAGAACATCTGACTCGATATACATTAAACTTAGCATGTCTAATCGTTCTTGTGACATGATACTTCTTTGCGCACTTTTGATCCGTTTCAATTTTGAAAACGAGCGCTCCGCAGAACAATTCATTATCATTAGGGTCAGGAAAATGCGAAAAGCAATTTCAACGTTCGAAAAAACAGACTTAAGCTTGTCTGGAATAAGAATTTCGTAAAGTTCAGAATGAGTGAACTCAGTTTTAAAGGACATTGTAATTTATATAATGCTGAAATTGTCTCAGTTCTGGATATTTTTTTCTTAATCTTCGGAATAAAATTTGGGGCCCCCCAGATAATTGGGGGCCCTAGGCCTGGACCTAGTCGGGCCTAATGGGTAATCCAGCACTGGTGCTGCCGTAACTGATGCTTTAATAGGCCGTGGCCTGAATTCCATACCATTAACCAGGATTGAAATCCTCCATGTCATAGTCGGATATCTAACCCAGACTGTCTGTGTGGAAAGCTACTTTGCTTGCCACTAGAACACTATACAACGGCAGCCTTAATCAGTCCATATTATTGGTCAAAGAAATACATCTTTCATTGATACAATTGGAACGATGATTTCCAAAGTTTAGTTCAGAAGAGACCAAATACCTTGAATTTGGATTTGAATTTATGTATTAATCACTATTCATAATACATTTGTGATATGTCTCACGAATCTGACGGCAAAACCAGTACAGATTATCTGTGAGACATATTAATTATTTTCATTTACAACATATCCTATTGAACCCTTATTAATCTATCGATGAATAAGTCTTCATGATTTTATTATTATTATTACTGATGCCCAGGCAGTACATGTTGAAATTGACAAAGGGAAGGCAAGGTAGTGTGTTGCAATGATTACAACAGAAGCAAGCTTGGTAGTTATTCCTGAAGACGACCGGTTAAGCCGAGTTCAAGGACAAATTCTGTACCAACGCGCACCTAAATTGGAGTCATTATGGGAGTGTCATGAGTAAAGTTTCAACCGATCCAGGATTGAATCAGCCAATCAGAAGAGACGACGCCAAAGCCACGCGGTGAGTTGCGTACCCTGGAAAAAGGCGCGGAAACGCATATCTAAAGAACCGCCGATCCGAATTAATTCCGCATAAGTGCATTGAGACGTTTGGATAAAATGATGAAGATTGATACTAGTCCCAAGTTTGTGAGGTGAAAACTCCAGATTATTTTTACAAATTCTCCCCACTCTACCTCATTCTGTCAGTTTCCAATAAATTGATCGGTGATGAACTGTTTAGGACACAACTTTATTGAGCTCTGGTAGCAACGTTCACGTCAGTCTGCGTCACGATTTTTCAAGCTCTAATGAGCATACTTCACTAACATTTCATTTTGTGCTCAAGGGAGCAGAGTTCACGTTTAGCAGTGGAGATCTCTAGGCGAGATAAGTGCTGCATGATAGACATGTTTAAGACTTGTTTTCAAGCCAGTTTCGATGAGTTTGAAGTGTGTAATTTTATGTAAATTTTGTATTACATTTTTGATTGATATTTGTGCGTGTGTTAAGCAAATGCTGAGATAGGGCAAGTCTACGATCAGTAATCGCATAGGACATTTTCGTGAGTGAAAGTAGTAGCACACAGCGATTATAGCTAGGCATATTATTAACATTGAACATTTCTGTCCAAGAAACCACGCCAAGATGTCTGATGTATGGTCATGTGATGGATTGATGTGCATCGCCTCTACAACTACGTCGACGATGGAGGGCTAAATTTCCCGTAGGGAAATGCACCGGGATGAAGGTTAAGTTCTGCAAGCTGAAACGGTGATGTACAAACATTGATTTACTCAATATGTAGTTAGATAAGACGCGGGAACGTTGTAAATAGTTCATTCTTGTTTTTCTTGTTTAGATTTTTTTTTCTGCCGACACTGTTATCTTTAAATGTACGTTGGCGCGTGGCCAAATTTGTTTGTTGTATATTTTCCTTTGGAGTCATATTTAGTGTACACGGCGTATGTATTTGATTTTATCCATGCGAATGCGAAACTCGTTACATTCGATAAGTGGTGCTTTATTAAAGTTCATTTTTTTTAGGAAAGGGAGGTGAATATTGTAAGATGTTTGACGAACAGGTTTTTATTCATACTAGGGTTGCCGAGCGCAACAAATTAAGATGTAACTGTAGAACACCTTAGTTCTATTTTTTTAAGTTTTTTTTAGTCCTTTTCAGGTTCTTTAGTCACGGACTAGATTGGGAGCGCAAGCTGGTGGAAAATTTTATGTCATTTATTTCAGGTTTCTGTCAAACCCATACGTGTGATTCTGTGTGTGTTCTTGTGTCAGGTGTGTGTATTGATTCTTCGTGATGAGGGGTAGGTGGTGCTACCGCCCTCATATTGTTGTTGTTGAATTTTTGATGGAAAGGCAGAGCGCTCTTGGAGGCTACTGTACCTTGTCCAGTGCTGATTCTTGGATTTCCTAGGGGAAATGCTGAGATATGTTATTCTGACACACACACGTATATATTGTGCTTTGGGAGCACGCTTCTTCGAGACTCGAACCCATGCCACGGCAGGTCGAGGTTATTGACACGTGGGTTGTCAGATGTGCAGATTTCCACTTAGCGCCCGTCTAGGTCTGGTGACTCATCTTTTAGGCAGTCCAGCTGACCGACTGACCCCTATAAGCTATCATTAGCAAACCTGTTCATTTGTGATGGTCATTGGACCATAATTAATTGGGGAGTTCGCCATGTCTGTTACGAATTATCGCATATCGTATGAATGGAATATTGTTTTAATGATGTAAATGTTGGCTTTGAGCCTAGTGATTTTCTATGACTCAATTCATGTTAGTTTGTCTGTTGTGACACCTGTTTGGTGTAGTTGAATTTACTTGTAAAAATGACATGCGGTCATATGTGTTTTTCTTTTGTTGGTCACGTGTTAATTTACTTGTGTTGATTTGAAAAGTCCTAATTTTAGGCATTAATGTTGTTTGCTACGGCAGTTCTTGATTCCAATTTCACGCGGAAATTATTTGTTGTTTATTTAGTGTAGGAACTGTCGGATTAATTTAAGTAGTGTATAGTTGGTTCCCCGCGTCTGTCTAGATCTAGACAATGCAGATTCGTCCTCTGAAGGTTTACCGGATGGTGACGAATCTCGCATTTATTTGTACTCATCGTTAAGCATGTAGAACAGCCGCACACGTACACAATGTCATTGAAATATTTGGGACATTTGGTCGAGTTTACAATCTCTCCTGAGATTAGGTCTAATTTGGCAAGTAATTAATTCAAGTGGGAGTCATTTGGGAGTTTTTGTTTGTTTATTTTTATTTGTAAATAGTTGATCTGTTATTAAATTCATTTGTTTTAACCCTGGTATTCACCTCTTCCTGCATGTTATTTTGTTATGTGTTACCCTGCATGTTATAGAAGCGCTTTAACAACAACTTAACGAAATGGACTGTTACACCCCCCGAAACTGAGTCTCATAAGCTTCTTTGCAAGGGTTCATATATCAAAAATGGCTGCCCAAGTGGGGATTGTTGTTGTTGTTGCTTTGCTGACCTCATACTTATTTCGCTGAGAAATGATGCCAGGTCAAGCGGGCAAGAGTAAATTCAGTAAATTGAGGCGAAGTTGTACCGCCATGTGCATTAGTAAAATCACTGAGTTCTTAAAGTTAGAAATATTGAACAAGGTTAGAAGTTGATATTGTATTTGTTGTTAACTTGTTCTGGCGCCCGGCATAAAATTAGAAAATTTGCATATTAGTGAACTCAGTCAAAGCAGGAAGGTGTTGCCTTATTTTTACATTTAATTAACTTCGGTTAATTGGTGTTGTTCGTAAATTCTGTTGGTTAGGAATTTTAAATGCAGATCACAAGGGAGTTATTTTGTTGTTTGGAAATAAGAGTCATTATTCAGTAAAATTTTGATTACTGAAACTTTTATTAAATTAGAATCAGTAATATTTAAATATCAAGACATGTGTGCGTGTGTATGACTAAAATCCCAGTGAATGACCCTGTTTTTCTCTGAGTATATATATTTGTGTGTTGTGCGATGGCTAGCATCGAAGAAATCAAAGTGTTGTTAGAGCAGATGTCTGTGCAAATGTCTGCAAAGGCGGAAGAACAGTTACAGGACATGAACAGTAACATTACGGTGCAATTGCAAACCCAGAAATTAGACAGTGATAAACAATTACACGAGTTGCGTGAGCACAGTGACAAACAATTACAGGATGTGAACAGTAACATTACGGTCCAATTGCAGGTACAGAAATTGGATACTGACAAACAATTACACGAGTTGCGTGAAAATAATGACAAACAATTACACGAGTTGCGTGGACACGGCGACAAACAATTACACAAGTTGCGAGAGCATAATGATAAACAATTAAATGAATTAAACCAGAAACTATCAGAGCAGGCAACAGTACAAACAGTTCAGTTAGAGAAGATCACCCAGGAAATAAACCAAAGTACTAGGTTAGAATTAGAGAAACTGGCAGGTGAGGTAGCGGAAAATAACTCGAAGCAATTAGGAGAAATTAAGAAGCTAGAATCTAAATTCGACAATAAACTTGTACAATTAGATGAAATGGTAGCCGCTAAATTGAAGCAGATTGAGACAGCATGCGTAAATAACACGTCTGGAATAAAAAACACGCAGGATGAACTACAGGGCAATTCGACAGGATAGAGGCGAAGAACGAGAACATACAGGAGCAAATTAATTCAGTCGATAATAATGTACTAGAATTAATAAAAGAACTTGACAAGCTGGAAATAAAAACGGAGAAAGAACGGATGCACTTGCGCGAAAACCTGGAAGACCAGTTAACAAAAAACCAGGAGAAATACGAGAAGAGGTAGGGGAACAATTAGTTAAAACTCAGCAGCAGATACAAGGAATAGGGGAGCAGCTTGAGAAGAATCAGGAAACTAGTGAAGAAAAAATTAGTAGTTTGAAGAACAGCATCCGGAAAGATTGGGAATAGCAGGTGAATGAAACTAAAGGAGATAGGCTGACGATATTAAAGCGGCTAGGCGAGTACAATTCTAGAATGCAGGCTTTGGAGGAAGGCATGAAATCCAAGTTCCAGGAACACGCAGACCTCATAGTTAAGAACGAGGTAAAGTCCTTAGAAAATGCTACTTTATTCTCTGCAGAAAACACAGTAGGCAAACAGGGAAGTATTGGAAGTCCGGTGGGCTTGAAGCTGGCTGAGGATACGAGCCGAGGTCAGAGTCCAAATATAACGTGCGACACATTCCAAAACTACAGAGGGGAGACATCAACTCCACAACCCGTTTTGGCACCTGCCCAAGTGATACAAGTAATTAGGGGAAACGACTTTAAACCCGACAAATTCAGGGAGAATTCAGGATCTACTTCTAAAGCATTTTTGCGCCACCTGGACGATTACCTTAATGACCAACACGTCAGTCCCGCAAAACAGCTGCGACTGGTTGAAAAATTTTTAGAGGCCCCAAGTTTAATTTGGTTCCAGAGTTTCAAATACACATTTAATGACATGGCCCAATTTAAAGAGGCATTCTTGAGGAAGTTCTGGAGTCCGTCTTTGCAGCAGGGGTTGAGGATGGATTTATACACCAGAAAATATCACAGCACACACCCCACAAGGTTTTCCGAGTTCTTTAGCCAACAGCTGGTTAAATTCCGGGATTTTGACGACCCCCCCCCCCCTTCAGAGGAAAACATGGTTTTAACCATCGGTAAGCAGCTTCCGATGAATATTCAGCAGCTTTTAGTGGCTGGTAATATCAAAACCGCAGTTCAGGCCGAGGAGATACTCCGCCATTTGGATGAGACGAGTATGGTCAGTCCGCAGAAAGGGAGACGGAACATGGAGTGTGTAGACACGGCTGAAGTTGTTCAAGGGCATCACAATAATCACAATCAGAATAATCAAACGAAGACACAGTCTACCGGAACACAATTTACGCCCAGACGGCAGGAGTTCGATGGCCGAAACCAATTCAATAACAACAATAGGAACTTCCAGAATCACCGTGATAATTATAATAATAATAATCAGAACAATCACAATCAGAGGATGTACCAGCGAGAAAATAATAACTGGAGAGGAAACCAGAACCAGGGCAGACCATACCAAAGGAACTGGGAAGGAAGATGGAACGACCAGAGGAATTATCGGCAAGATAACCAAGGAGATTATCGCGATGAATGGAACAAGCGTTACATTGAGACACAGAAATACTTAGACGAATTAAACGCTGAAGAAACAGAGAAAGAGAAGTGGGGACGAGCCATGAAAAACAGAAAAAGTCCAGATAATCACCAGGATGCAGAAAGGGTGACAAGACAGGAGGACACGCGGAAAAATAGCAGAGGAAATTCGCGGGACGAAGTTTCGGGCAAGGGCCTGGAAATATGGTAGCGGAAGAAGAAGAAAACGGTAGAAGAAGAAGATGGGAGAAGAAGAAGATGGGAGAAGAAGAAGAAGGGAACCATTTGATGAGTAATCAGGACTATGAATGCAGAATCATTTATTGCAAAATTTTAATTTGAGGACCTACACTCAAATGTACGTGGCCATGTAGTACCTGGGAAGAGCGAGCTTTGTTTGTAAACACGATAGCTGGTCCGGCAGAAGTTGTAATCCTGTGAGTGAGAGGGGAAGTCTGGCGAGGCGTGTGAATGACATTGCAGCGAGGAGCGCGCACACTAATTGGGACAGTGGAATGTACACTCAGGAAGACGAGTGAGGTCCTTAAGAGATGTTATCTATACTACTGTGGATATTGTTTTTGAAATCCAAATCAATCACTTGCTTCGAATTTCAAAACCTTGCTGAGGATAAATGAACCCTTATTAATCTATCGATGAATAAGTCTTCATGATTTTATTATTATTATTACTGATGCCCAGGCAGTACATGTTGAAATTGACAAAGGGAAGGCAAGGTAGTGTGTTGCAATGATTACAACAGAAGCAAGCTTGGTAGTTATTCCTGAAGACGACCGGTTAAGCCGAGTTCAAGGACAAATTCTGTACCAACGCGCACCTAAATTGGAGTCATTATGGGAGTGTCATGAGTAAAGTTTCAACCGATCCAGGATTGAATCAGCCAATCAGAAGAGACGACGCCAAAGCCACGCGGTGAGTTGCGTACCCTGGAAAAAGGCGCGGAAACGCATATCTAAAGAACCGCCGATCCGACTAATTCCGCATAAGTGCATTGAGACGTTTGGATAAAATGATGAAGATTGATACTAGTCCCAAGTTTGTGAGGTGAAAACTCCAGATTATTTTTACAAATTCTCCCCACTCTACCTCATTCTGTCAGTTTCCAATAAATTGATCGGTGATGAGCTGTTTAGGACACAACTTTATTGAGCTCTGGTAGCAACGTTCACGTCAGTCTGCGTCACGATTTTTCAAGCTCTAATGAGCATACTTCACTAACATTTCATTTTGTGCTCAAGGGAGCAGAGTTCACGTTTAGCAGTGGAGATCTCTAGGCGAGATAAGTGCTGCATGATAGACATGTTTAAGACTTGTTTTCAAGCCAGTTGCGATGAGTTTGAAGTGTGTAATTTTATGTAAATTTTGTATTACATTTTTGATTGATATTTGTGCGTGTGTTAAGCAAATGCTGAGATAGGGCAAGTCTACGATCAGTAATCGCATAGGACATTTTCGTGAGTGAAAGTAGTAGCACACAGCGATTATAGCTAGGCATATTATTAACATTGAACATTTCTGTCCAAGAAACCACGCCAAGATGTCTGATGTATGGTCATGTGATGGATTGATGTGCATCGCCTCTACAACTACGTCGACGATGGAGGGCTAAATTTCCCGTAGGGAAATGCACCGGGATGAAGGTTAAGTTCTGCAAGCTGAAACGGTGATGTACAAACATTGATTTACTCAATATGTAGTTAGATAAGACGCGGGAACGTTGTAAATAGTTCATTCTTGTTTTTCTTGTTTAGATTTTTTTTCTGCCGACACTGTTATCTTTAAATGTACGTTGGCGCGTGGCCAAATTTGTTTGTTGTATATTTTCCTTTGGAGTCATATTTAGTGTACACGGCGTATGTATTTGATTTTATCCATGCGAATGCGAAACTCGTTACATTGGATAAGTGGTGCTTTATTAAAGTTCATTTTTTTTAGGAAAGGGAGGTGAATATTGTAAGATGTTTGACGAACAGGTTTTTATTCATACTAGGGTTGCCGAGCGCAACAAATTAAGATGTAACTGTAGAACACCTTAGTTCTATTTTTTTAAGTTTTTTTAGTCCTTTTCAGGTTCTTTAGTCACGGACTAGATTGGGAGCGCAAGCTGGTGGAAAATTTTATGTCATTTATTTCAGGTTTCTGTCAAACCCATACGTGTGATTCTGTGTGTGTTCTTGTGTCAGGTGTGTGTATTGATTCTTCGTGATGAGGGGTAGGTGGTGCTACCGCCCTCATATTGTTGTTGTTGTTTTTTTGATGGAAAGGCAGAGCGCTCTTGGAGGCTACTGTACCTTGTCCAGTGCTGATTCTTGGATTTCCTAGGGGAAATGCTGAGATATGTTATTCTGACACACACACGTATATATTGTGCTTTGGGAGCACGCTTCTTCGAGACTCGAACCCATGCCACGGCAGGTCGAGGTTATTGACACGTGGGTTGTCAGATGTGCAGATTTCCACTTAGCGCCCGTCTAGGTCTGGTGACTCATCTTTTAGGCAGTCCGGCTGACCGAATGACCCCTATAGGCTATAATTAGCAAACCTGTTCTTTTGTGATGGTCATTGGACCATAATTAATTGGGGAGTTCGCCATGTCTGTTACGAATTATCGCATATCGTATGAATGGAATATTGTTTTAATGATGTAAATGTTGGCTTTGAGCCTAGTGATTTTCTATGACTCAATTCATGTTAGTTTGTCTGTTGTGACACCTGTTTGGTGTAGTTGTATTTACTTGTAAAAATGACATGCGGTCATATGTGTTTTTCTTTTGTTGGTCACGTGTTAATTTACTTGTGTTGATTTGAAAAGTCCTAATTTTAGGCATTAATGTTGTTTGCTACGGCAGTTCTTGATTCCAATTTCATGCGGAAATTATTTGTTGTTTACTTAGTGTAGGAAGTGTCGGATTAATTTAAGTAGTGTATAGTTGGTTCCCCGCGTCTGTCTAGCTCTAGACAATGCAGATTCGTCCTCTGAAGGTTTACCGGATGGTGACGAATCTCGCATTTATTTGTACTCATCGTTAAGCATGTAGAACAGCCGCACACGTACACAATGTCATTGAAGTATTTGGGACATTTGGTCCAGTTTACAATCTCTCCTGAGATTATGCCTAATTTGGCAAGTAATTAATTCAAGTGGGAGTCATTTGGGAGTTTTTGTTTGTTTTAATTTTATTTTTAAATAGTTGATCTGTTATTAAATTCATTTGTTTCAACCCTGGTATTCACTTCTTCCTGCATGTTATTTTGTTATGTGTTACCCTGCATGTTATAGAATCGCTTTAACAACAACTTAACGAAATGGACTGTTACACCCCCCGAAACTGAGTCTCATAAGCTTCTTTGCAAGGGTTCACTATACAGATTGTATTTCAATACAAGATGCGTGCAATAATAAGTTTATGCTATAGATTAATGTTTATTTAGGTAATAAGTTTTAATTTGACGTATAGCTAGTTGTTTGCTGTTCATGTTGGACAATCCAGGTGGTAGTTCATTAAGTAGTGATGGTATAATATAATTTACACATAAAGGTTTTTCATATGTATTATTTGTAATGGGTCTTGTGTGTATGTTGTGAGAGACCTTATGCCTGAATCTTGAATCATGGTAGTAGAGATTCAGTACAGTAATTTGAAACAACTATTTAATATTAAAACAAGGGATTCCAGTGAAATATTTAAAGAACCTGTTTAGGCTATCTTGCAGATTATTAATTAAAGTTGTGTTTTGATTTCCCCAAGCTGATATGGCATATCTTAATTTGCTTTTAATCAGAGCACTATAAATGGTTTTATAAGTATTTTATCAACATATAATAATAATAATAATAATAATAATAAAGCAGAGAGAAAAACGACAAAAGGGACATACATTATATTTTCATTTGAGCATGTTTCGCCTTTCAGCGTCCAGTCTATTCCCTCCATGTTCCCCTATATGCAGTTATAGTTCAGTCGCCCAACGGATCCCCACCGGTCATTAAATGGAGCGGTCCGTGTTTCACTTTTCAGCCCCTTACAAGCCTTAATATCACTGAGGCCTCCTCTGCTTCTACATACTGTAACTCAGTTTGAGATTGTTCCACACTGAATATAACCATCGCCTCCTAGGTCTACCCCTGCCACTCTTACTCTTCACCCCCCCCCCAGGGGCTCACATCTAGTGGGATGTGGATTGGCGACCACGGGGCCCCAGCTGAGTCCGGCATTGTTTCCACTTACTTGTGCCGGGCTCCTCTCCGTCTTCTTTCCTGTCGACCTTACTTGGTCAAATCTTGTTCTCTTTCGACCCCGACGGTATTAGGGTATCCGAGGCCTAGGGAGTCTCTTCCTTTCCCACCATAATTGGCCCTTGTCTCATCTTTTCTGATACCCTCCTTCTGCGAGGGGTCAGCCTTCTTTTTCTTTTCATGTTATCTCCTGCCTTCTGCTCAAGGCCCTCAAGGAGGCAGGGTGTATGTAGCCCCACCGCTTCTGGTGCACCTGAATATTGCTACACCCTCAGGAGCTCACGGCTGGTGAGTTCGGGCGTTGGCGACCCCGAGGGATTCCTGAGCTGGGTCCGGTTTCCTCCCTTTTATCCATTACCCTCTCCTCTTTCACTTTCCTATCTGCCTTTCATGGCTCTCCTTCCCTCCAAGTCCCTCAATCCGCATTCTTCGAGGGTTGAGGGCATTTCTTTTCCTCCTGTCCTTGATATGCCTTATTCTCCTTTTGTTTTCCATTTCTTCTTCTAGTATATAAGTTTGTAGTTAGTTTTAGTTTATAGTTTACATTTCATTAACATCTTCACGATCACCCAAACCATTAGGGGCCGATAACCTAGATGTTAGGCCCCTTAAAACAACAATTATCATCATCATCATCATCTTACCCTTCACAGCTGAACTCCTTATCCTCTTAGGTAATCAATCTCTCCTCCTCTATTCTCCTCACATGATCCCAACACCTGAGTCGGCTCATACGAACAGTTCGTCTAGCGTGTTCATTTTTAACTTAGCCTTTATCTCTTCATTACGATTACCTTCCTGCCATCAATAATTCTGCTACCCTCACATCAGTTACCTCTAGCTTTTGTAGCAGATATCGTGAATCTACCCAACCCTTACTTCCATGTAGCTGAGAGATTTAGGGAGAGTTTCGTCGCTACACTAACTTCATTCTTGATTAATAGCGTAGATCGCAACTGAAAACTCACTGCATTGGCTTTTATACACATCGACTCTATTTCTTTCCCCCATACTACCATCCTGAGAGAAGATATAGCCCAAGTACTTAAAATGGTCCATCTGCTCCAATGTAGTTCCTCCTACTTGGCATTTTTCTTGAGTTCCTTCCCTACTGACATCACCTTCGTTTTTGAAATGCTGATTTTCAAACTATGTTCCATACATTTCTGTTCAAGTTCTAACATTCTTGTTTGTAGGCTTTCGACGGAGTCTGTCATTACAACCAGGTCATCAGCATAAGCCTGCTTACCTGGTTTCCACCTAAATGAATCCCACCTAGTCAGTTTATGCCCTTCAGAAAATTATTAATATATGAAATAAACAGTAGTGGTGAAATATTATAGCCTTGACTCGCTCCTCTAACAACTTTAATCCAAGAACTCATCCTACAACCAACTCCCATCGCAGCCTGATTATCAACATACAGTAGATGATTTTGATTGCCTGTAGCAGCCTCCACTCTGGATAATAATCCCTCAGGATGCTCGGCGTATTTTCCCTGGATGCTTTATAGTTCTTCTCTAGATATACAAAACAAACACAAATGTCTATTGCTTTCGTAGCATTATAATTATAATAATAATTATATAATTATAATAATGTTATTGGTTTTACGTCCCGTTTAACTGCTGCGGCTTTTAGAGACGTCGGGGTGCCGGAATATTGCCCCTAAGGGGGTCTTTAACGTGCCAGTAAATCTACTGACACGACTCCCTTGCATTTGCGCACACTATAATGCCAACCGTCTGCACCAGGATTCGATCCTGCAATAGTAATAATAATAATAATAATAATAATGGCGTGTGGCCACCGAAAAGGCCTGGAGCAGGTATTTGGAGTTGTACCCGTTGGTGACTTAAGTGTCGTGATGAGGATGAAATGAATGATGATGTCATCAGGTCACAAACACCCAGTCCTCAAGCCGGGGTAATGAACCATACGAGCGGAGCGTACGCTCCGAGTCAAGTGGGATAGCACAATTGTGTTTTTATTTGGTGAGTGAAACCTGGTTCCCGTCACAACTGGTGTCAGAAGTGGGATTGAACTTACACAGCGTGTAAGACACCAGTTGTGACGGGAACCAGGTTTCACTCACCAAATAAAAACAACTGGTAGCTTGCGTTACTAACCACTACATTTATTTAAATCTACAGTACACAGATCTCACACAGCTGGCTACTAAGTGCACAGTTCAGAGTCTCCACTCGGTGACGTCCCGTTGTGGGCTCCGCCGAGTCCTGCTTGCAGATTCCGTATCTGTCCGCACGTTGCTTCGAGATATAGAACAGTCTCGGCGCTGCTCGGTGCGTCACTGTCCTGCGTGACTTAGCAGGGCGTTGTGCGGGGATCCTTTACCCAGTCGGGCGGGCCTGTCTCAATATAATATATTACACTAGTGTCCAAAAGTTATGCATAAGTTACGAATAAGCAGGGCAACAGGAAATAGACCGCAAATCTCACGACATATTGTGCCCGTCGGAGGAGGTCATCTGGCCACCACCAACCGTGCGTGGCCTCCCAGATGCCCTCATCATTCAAACAAATTGCCGAAGAGGATCGGATACACTTCTTTTGGGGTTAGCCGGCACAAGACTCAGCATCCCGATAGGATCGGGTCCACTCGAAAGCAATGTCAAAGACAATCCAAGAAATGCACCCCCAAAACACAAAACTAGTAATTGAAAACATCCAGTCTTAAGTAAATTTCGTGGAAATGATTTATTTAGCAATCAAACCCCTATCCTACTATCGGAGGGTTTGAAATCGGCTAATCCGCAAAGCTAAGTAAAAAAACAACAAAAACAACCCCTAACCGAATTAAATTATCCATCTCGACAGGTCCTAAATGCATAAGAAAAACAAGGCAAGGCTTGGGACGTGGTACGGAAAACAACCCTGATTGAAGATACAAAAAATGATGGGTCTAGAATGAAACATCATACAACAACGAAGTCAAACATGTCAGCAAAGCTTAATTATACTGGTACCACTCCCGTATTTACAGTTAACGTTTACCTATTCTTGCTAATACTAATTGACAATAAACTACGGCGAGAAGCGTCCGTGTATAAAAACTGAATCAAAGCTAGGATAACAGTCATAGCAATACAAAAAGTACATTAAAACAATTACTGTACAACATAAGTTAAACATATAACAGACGGGAACATAGGTTTTCATACACTGAATAAATGTAACACACAAATTATTCTTATTACCCTGCCTACAACAGAATGGACAGCTGTTTGCTACCAATCGTCATCACCTGTGTAGGCATGAAACGTTAAATGAACTGTAAAACAGTGTCTCACCATGAGGTCACTGCGGCCCCCGTGTTACAAACTAATGGGTTGCCCGTGATCTCTGTCAGTCATAACAAGTGTAAGCTTCTAATATTTCCTTCAGGAAATAACTCATAAGCACTGTGCGTCGGTCAGCTGTAGGCAAATCTGATCAAGAATTAACTAACATCATTATTTAACGAGCGTACTATGATCAAAGATTTATAAGAAATGGGTTTCATGATTTAGGAATTTATTATTATAGTCGTCGGTTTAAGAGTGCATTATTTATGACGAATGACCATATGCCACTAGGCTTCAACGAGGTAAGTTACCTGAACGGTACTCACAACAAAATAAACGTGTGACAGAACGTCACTATAACAAATGCGGGCTATGAAAAAGCTCCGTTAACATACAACAGTAACCTATGTGGCTTCCTAAGCTCACAAGAAAACCTCGGTCAGTCTAGCACACAGCTATGATCTGCCGGCCATCAAATACAGAGTATAACACTCCTCGTGTCAAAGCACGGACATAACAATTCACAATAAAGTGATAAATAGCCTAAATACAATGTCTGGTTCATCTCATAAAAACTCTGATCATATGTTAGATCATGAAAATAGTTAACAATCTATTCGCTTACAACATTGCGAACATATCATAATAATACGTGACTTCTGAGTCACCCTATATCCGTGCAGTTATATCAGCTGCTTCTTAACCTTCATAAGCATCGAGCATTCACAAGCATGGCTCGATAAGAATTCCCTTAATAAAAATATGTAGGAAGTGTTTCATTCTATAGTCGAAGTCTCTCTGGAAAGCATACTGGGCTTATGGGTAATATTGTAACGGGATTGTCTGGCCTTGACAGCACCTGCATTGGCTGAGGCTCAGATCGAGTGTTCCTCACTGACAAGTGAGTGAATTGCACTAAGACAAAGTCCTTCATAATGTTTCATTACAGGTCGGGTTCACGTCATCACAGTTCACTTGTGAACCTTACAAATACACTTGAGTAAAGTTACAATAAATATCCATAATACGATGTTCTTAGTTACCAAAAGCTATATACAATGATATAACAGCTTTTTCAAAAGCAAAGAGGACGAAAGCGAAGATATTCCTCTTATTAGATTGTCTTTGGAAGATATTCCACACCACTGTGGATAAATTTATATAGTCGTAGTGCTCTCAAAGCACGGAAATGAATGTGAAATGTTCAACACCTTACTCTCCTGGCGTTATTTATAACTGATACGATTTATAGTGCAATCGGGATTAGAGTGAGCTACAACTGCTCCACTCGTTACACTTGTGGCCTTCCAAAACCACTTGGAAAAACATATATTACAAAATCATACAAAAGTTTGGAATGTGTAAACTCTCTCATTCAAATGATACGCCCGTCAGTGGCTTGCTAATAATTTCATTAAAGGGGAGCGCAAAAGATTATCATCAAATTCAGCATGAGCTAACTAGAAAAAATTATAGCTCCGAATTCTTGACATTTTCAGGTATCCATAAGTTGGAAATTGACATGATTTACATTGTGCACCAGTGTGTGACCACACCAAAGATGACTAACTATGAGCTTTGAAATTAAACGGTGAGGAAGCTCATAACGTTGAAAAAATCACCAAGGTGGTGGCTGCAAATACCAAAACCTACCTATATGACTGTTATCAAGTACGGTTGCTAAGACTACTCCACCATGACCGATAACCTTTACAAGAGAAACTTAAGCATGACTCACGGCGTAACGTTGCTCACCTCATCCAACAAGGAATATCTGCGGGGTAGATCCTTTCCTCGTGTGGGCCCCCCCCCCAGGGGGCGCAGAGAGTGATAAAGGGGGCCGCCGGCTTTGATTTTAATATTTATATTTCATATTCTGTAGCAAATATTACTATTCTCATATTCATGCACCTATCATAGGCAGGTAGCTCCCAAGACCATTCAAGAATAATAAACTCGTACCTTTGCTGTCTTATTTCACAAGAACTGGCCAGTGGATCCTGCCAGCAGGAATTCTGAGAAAAGGTGGCAAGTAACCTTTCCCACACAGCTCCCTTTCACTCGCCACCCGCAGTGACATCTCCTTACCAAACACTTAATGACAATAAGCCGCTTGAGAATGTGAGCGCCACTTCCTTTCAAGAATGGATTCTTCTATTTCTGCCGTTGCCGTTTAGAATTCAGCTAGGCCTTTCCAGTCAGTTCAAAGACAGTGAGTGAGCACGTGAATTCTAGTGCGTGGTTGACCAACTTTACAATAAACTGATACGAGTGACGCCATTGCCCATGGATAAGTGTCTTATTAGAAGTGGTAAAAAGAGACCCAATGAAAGTGATAGTGCTTGCCCTCCTTCGGAAAAAGTACAAGGTTCGAATTTAAACAAAGTCCATTGTTCTTCCCTGTCTACCTCTGCTCCCAACAGGATTATTAATTCTACACACAAAGTGAAAGTGCGTGAATATCAAGACGAATATCTGACATTGGGCTTTACCTGCATTCTTTCGAATAATAATCAGGAACAACCTCAATGCGTTCTTTGTTTGGAGATTTTATCAAACGACAGTTTGAAGCCTGTGAAACTTAAGAGACACTTGCAGACTAAACAACCAGACTATGTAAGTAGGCTAAACCTTTAGTATTTTTAAGCGCCACGAGCAACAACTAAAAGGAAATGTTAGATTCCTAGAAAAGCACGCAACAGTTCCTAAGAAAGCACTAAGAGCGTCCTTGGAGGTATCCTATTTAATTGCAAAATCCAAATCACCGCATATTATTGGTGAGAAATTACTTCTTCCTGCAGCCGTGAAAATGTGTGCAATCATGCATGGAGAAAAGTTCGGCGAGTGTTTGAAGTCGATACCGCTCTCAAATGATACAGTAACTCGTCGTATTGATGTAATAGCCTCTGACATAACAAATCAATTGCTACCACGTCTTCATGATAGCCCAAAATTTGCCCTGCAACTTGATGACAGTACTGATATCGTAAACAGTGCCCAGCTTCTTATTTTTGTACGCTACTGTCATGAAAATGAAATGCACGAGGATTTTCTATTTTGTAAAGCTCTGGAAGGGCGGACTACAGGCGAAGATATTTTTTTCTCTTGTGAATTCCTTTTTTATTGACAAGAATCTCTCATGGACAAATTGTGTTGGTATATGTACTGATGGGGCGTCGGCATTTACTGAAACTAAACAGGGTTTCAGAGCAAGAGTGAGTGCTGTTACTAATTCTGTAAAATTCACAAATTGCATGATACACAGGGAGGCATTGGCTTCAAATGTACTACAACCGGAGGTCAATAAAGTGCTGAACGATGTAATTAGTGTTGTAAATTTTGTGAAAGCAAGAGCTTTAAATAGTCAGCTATTTTCCATTCTTTGCGAGGAGATGGAATCTACACATGATTCGCTTCTATTGCACACGGAGGTAAGTTGGTTGTCTCGTGGTCGAGTCCTTCGTCGCGTTGTGGAGTTGAAGAATGAACTTCATATTTTCCGATTGGAAAACAGTCCTACACTCGTAACCAGGTTTCTGAATGTGAAATGGCTTCTAATACTGTGCTACTTGGCTGACGTATTTGCAAAACTGTATGAACTTAACGTGTCACTTCAAGGACTTACTTACTTAATTCCTGCCGCTCCTTCCGGAGCATAGGGCCTCGGAGAAATTTCTCCACGCAGTACGGTTCCTGGCCATTCTCTTCACTTGACTCCAGTTCTTGTCCACCTCTGCAATTTCATTTTCGATCGTCCTCTTCCAGGTCTTCTTAGGTCGACCTCGCTTCCTGGCGCCTTGAGGATTCCAGTCTAGCGCCGCCCTCTCAATAGCTTCGTCCGGCTCCCTTAATGTGCCATTTCCTCTCCTTGATCTGGATGCTAATCGGTTGTTGATTGGTGATGGTCCAAAGATCTTCATTTGAGATTATGTCCGGCCACCTCACATTCATGATGCGACGCAGACATCTGTTAATGAACACCTGTAGCTGGTTGTTGATCGGTTTTGTGACTTTCCATGTTTCACAGCCGTAGAGAAGAATCGACTTTACGTTGCTATTGAAAAGGCAGAGCTTGGTCTTCCTGGAAATGTTTCTATTTCTCCAGATGGGGTAGAGCTGGACAAAGGCACCACTTGCCTTCCTGATACGGCTTCGAACATCTTCCTCTGCTCCCCCATCATTTGTGACTATACTTCCAAGGTAGAGGAAGGACTCAACTCGCTCAATGTCCTTTCCGTTGACTGTCAAACTACTGTCGACCAAAGTATTATGTGCACTCGAGTTTGAAGGTTGTTTGTGAAGTAACCAATATACCTACATAAAATCCAATAACATCATCATTTTCGTCGTTCTATTTTACGTTAGTTCATGTAGGTTTGGATTTTTTAATTTATATTTTAATATTTTTTTATATCGCAGTTGGAACACAAAATGTGCCCGTTTTTAAGCGTGTTTCAACCATGCGTCACATTTAAGAATTATTATCTCAAAACCCCGTCATCAGATCGAATGCAAATTTTAACACAATATACATGGCCTGTTTGCCATCTCTTGATGAATACAGTACTTTTGCATTTGTCAGTTGGCACAGGCTAGAGTAAAAGGTGGCTTTTCACCAATGTCTCAGTCTCACTCATGGCTGTGATTATATGGAAGCTACTGAGGTATGGGTGGTGCTTAGTAATGGCATTCGGGGCACAGTCAGTGCCTGTGAATGCTGTGAAAGGTTCAACTCATAGGGTTAGGACTACTGTTCTGACTCAGTGAGGAAAGCAATGGCAAACTACCTCACTCCTCTTCTTGCCTAGAACGCCTCAAAATAGCGCTGCCTTGGGTTTTTGTGGGTATCTACTCACATAACGTAACGGCGGTACTTTTTGAGGATCCAACCAGCCTTCGGGCTGACTACCTAACAGACAGACATTGGAATGTTGTATAACTGGTTTATTAATTTCAAAATTGTGTGTGTCCAAGAAACAAAGTTGCTATCATTTTTGTAAGGTAACTTTTTCTCGGCTTGGGGTGGTTGGAAAATATAACTCTTGGTCGCGTTGTAATCCTTATACATCAAGAAGTCATGCTGTGCGACTGTGAAATACGTAAATTAATTCACTTATTTTATATCGGTTTGTATTTGTTCGTGGAAATAAGGCATGATTCACCAGCCAGCCGCTCCGGGGTAAGCTGTACAGCGTTGCTGAGATGGAGCCCATCACTGCCGAGCGAGGCGAGGTCGCATTTCCCCGTTCAAATATTAACCGATATAAAATAAATGAATTAATTCACGTACACACATCAAAAAAAGTTTTGCATCACCTCGGTTCCAAGAGTTCCGGAACCGTTAAATACAAAGGGAATAGAGATCAACACAAACAACATTTCAGCTCGTTTTATTGCTCATGAGACCCACACATTGCATGTTGTACCATCATACAGCTAGACTTTCAGCATTTGTGGTCCAGATTGCAGTACACACCACTACCTCTAATACCCAGTAGCACGTCCTCTTGCATTGATGCATGCCTGTATTCGCCGTGGCATACTATCCACAAGTTCATCAAGACACTGTTGGTCCAAATTGTCCCACTCCTCAACGACAATTCGGCGTAAATCTCTCAGAGTGGTTGGTGGGTCAAGACGTCCATAAACAGCCCTTTTCAACATATCCCAGGCATGTTCGATAGGGTTCATGTCTGGCGAACATGCTGGCCACTGTAGTCGAGCGATGTCGTTATCTTGAAGGAACGCATTCACAAGATGTGCACGATGAGGTCGAGAATTGTCGTCCATGAAGACAAATGCCTCTCCAATATTCTGCCGATATGGTTGCACTATGGGTCGGAGGATGTCATTCAGGTATCGTAAAGCCGTTTCGGAGCCTTCCATGACCACCAGTGGCGTACGTCGGCCCCACATAATGCCACCCCAAAACATCAGGGAACCACCACCTTGCTGCACTCGCTGGACAGTGTGTCTAAGACGTTCAGCCTGACCAGGGTGCCTCCAAACACGTCTCCGACGATTGTCTGGTTGAAGGCATATGCGACACTCATTGGTGAAGAGAACGTGATGCCAATTCCGTGGGGTCCATTCAGCATGTTGTTGGGCCCATCTGTACCGCGCTGCATGGTGTCGGGGTTGCAAAGCTGGACCTCGCCATGGACGTCGGGAGTGAAGTTGCGCATCATGCAGCCTATTGCGCACAGTTTGAGTTGAAACACGACGTCCTGTGGCTGAACGAAACGCATTATTCAACATGGTGGCATTGCTGTCAGGGTTCCTCCGAGCGGCAATCCGTAAGTAGCGGTCATCCACTACAGTAGTAGCCCTTGGGCGGCCTGAGCGAGGCCTGTCATCGACAGTTCCTGTATCTCTGTACCTCCTCCATGTCCGAACAACATCGCTTTGGTTCACTCTGAGACGCCTGGAAACTTTCCTTGTTGAGAGCCCTTCTTGACACAAAGTAACAATGTGGACGCGATCGAACTGCGGTATTGACCTTCTAGGCATGGTAGAACTACAGACAACATGAGCAGCGTACCTTCGTCCTGGTGGAATGACTGGAACTGATCGGCTGTCGTACCCCCTCCGTCTAATAGGCCCTGCTCATGCATGGTTGTTTACATCTTTGAGCAGTTTTAGTGACATCTATGAACAGTCAAAGGGACCGTATCTTGGATACAATATACACAGTCAACGTCTATATGCCGGAGATCTGGGAACCGAGGTGATGCAAAACTTTTTTTGATGTGTGTATTTTAAAGTCATACAGCATAACTTTTTGATGTATAAGGATTACAACGCAACCAAGAACTACATTTTCCAACCACCCCAAGCCGAGAAAACGTTACCTTACACAAATGATAACAACTTTGTTTCTTGGACACGCTAAATTTTAAAATTAATAAACCACTTATACAACATTCCAATGTATATTGTGTTAAAATTTGGATTCGATCTGATGACGGGTTTGTGAGATAATAATTCTTAAATGTGACGCATGGTTGAAACACGCTTAAAAACGGGCACTTTTTGTGTTCCAACTGCGATAAAGAATAATAAAATATAAACTAAAAATTCCAAACCTACATGAACTCACGTAAAATAGAACGATGAAAATGATGATGTTATTGGATTTTATGTATGTCAATTGGTTACGTCACAAACAACCTTCAAACTCGAGTACACATAATACTTTGGTAGACAGTAGTCGTGATGTCAGAATTTATCCTCATCTCTTTGGTCTTGTTGGTGTTGATCATCAGTCCTGCACGTTCTGCTTCTCTCTGCAACCTCCCCAGCTTATCTTCTATGTCTCGGTACCGTTGTGCCATAAGACAAATGTCGTCTGCGAAATCCAGATCTTCAAGCCTGTCATTTATACCCCACTGAATACCCCTCTTCCGTCCTCCCATTACCTTCTTCATCACACTATCCAGGACCAACAGGAACAGAGTGGGGGAAAGGACACACCCCTGTCTCACTCCGGACCTGACCTTTATCTTTCCTGTTAATTTGCCTTCGTGAAGAACCTGGCACTCATACCCTTCGTACATCTCTTCCATGATTCTGATGATCTTTGTTGGAATTTTATATTCCTCGAGGGTCTTCCACATGATTCTTTGATTTACGGAGTCGAAGGCTTTCTCGAAGTCAACAAATGTGAGGTAAAGGGTATTCCGCCACTCCACACTCTGCTCCAGGATGATTCGGAGGGTGTTGATGAGATCCACACAGCTGCGATGTTGTCGAAATCCAGCCTGTTCCTTCCGAAGCCTTTTTTCTACGCAGTCTTTTATACGATTCAGGATGACTCTCGCCAGCACTTTGCTTGGAATGGACAGCAAGGTGATACCCCTCCAGTTGTTACAGTTTGTGGTGTCCCCTTTCTTCGGCAACTTGACTATCAACCCCTTCTTCCAGTCGGTTGGTATTTTCTTCTCCTTCCAGATCTTCTCCAACAGCGGGTGCAGCAGATCGATCGTAATATCCAGGTCTGCTTTCAGTACTTCCGCTGGGATATTATCCAGACCTGGTGCCTTCCCGCATTTCATCTGCTTCAACGCTGTCCGTATTTCGCCCCGAGTTGGGGAGTCGAGGCTGATGCTTGGGTCACTTTCTGCTTCCTCTTCATCTTCTCCTCGCTGCTTACTTTCTGGTCCTCTATCTCTATTAAGAACCTCCGCAAAGTGTTCTCTCCATCTTGTCAGCTGCTGTTCACACGTCGTGAGGATCTCGCCCGTCTTGCTCTTGATCTTTCTCTTCTCTTTCTCTTCACAGGCCTAGTTTTATTAAAACCACTTCAAGGACGAAATAGTAATATTTTCATTCTAAGCGACAAAATGCTTGCTTTTAAGAGAAAACTTGAACTTTGGAAAGCCCAGATGGGCAAAGGTTACTGTGAGATGTTTCATTGTCTGAATGAATTCCTGGAAGAAAATGAGTTAGATATTTGTCAAATTAGTGGAATTGTCGTAGAACACCTCCAAAACCTTCGTGAAAAATTAGAGGGTAGATTTCCACAACCTTCAACTGAGAATGACTGGATTCGCAGTCCGTTTGAAACGAACGGAACAGCCCACCTGTCAACGGCAGAACAGGAGGAACTAATAGAACTCTCAAGTGACAGAATACTTCAAAATGAATTTAAGTCGAAGTCTCTTGAACATTTTTTGGTGCAGTTTCGGAATGAATATCCCATTTTATTAAGAAAAGCAGTGGACCTGTTATTACCCTTCGCTTCAACTTACTTGTGTGAGTCAACATTTTCCGCAATGGTACCCGTCAAGACGAAGCACCGGTCTCGGCTGCAGCTGGAAGGGGATCTGCGGGTTGCTGCTTCAAACAGCCAACCAAGACTGGATTTACTTTCATCTCAAATTCAAGCTCACACATCACACTAACTCCGTGTCTGAGAATTACCGAATTCTGATCAATGTACACTTTTATTCTCCTGTATTACTTTTTCATGGGTGAAGAGTTTTAACTTAACATTTTTTCAAACTCACAGTGAAATGTTGAAAATTGTATATATTATTTCTATTGTCATTTATAAGTCACGAGCTTTCAAATATGAAAAGCATTACTGAACACAGGTGTCACAGCTAAAGAGGTAATTAGTGAAACAAACAAAATTTGCTCAATTCCAATAATTGCACGTGCAGCAGTTGTTTTTATTTTTATAAACAAACACTTTTTTTTTACAAAACGTTGTTGTCTTTGATGTGCTCAAAGAATAATGAATTGTGTGTTATTATTATTATTATTATTAATAATAATAATTTAACTGGTAGTTGAAATCCTAATTAGGCAGTAGCATACACAGTAGATCTTGTGTTTTCTTATTTTGTTTTGTGGGAAGTAGCCTATGAGAAGTGCTAAGAAAGGAAATGAGATTTAGGGGGGGGGGGGGCGCTAGATATGTCATGTTTCAGAAGGGGGCGCGACAGAAAAAGTTTGAGAACCCCTGGCTTAAGGCATGAATCTTATATAATTTTCGGGGTAGGCCCTGGAGTTGGGATGAATATTTTCACCCGGGTTCCGCTAAAACTTGGTCTTCGAACTCGGGACTGATCTTCCTTTAATGTCCGTGAGTCGCTGAATCCAAATATGGCACTCGTTTTCGGAATCGTTCGTGCAAATCCCTAGAATTTGGAAAGCGTGGGTTTGAGAATTCACATGCTCAAGAGATGATTAGGGGATTCACACATCATGACCTCCCACTCCTGTCGCTCCTGCGTGTGCATGTTTAACTTTTGATTTCTAAATGCGTAACTTATGTACTTCATTTACATTATGAGCTTTTTTAACCTTTCATAATTAGGATCTTATTTTAATTAACCCCAGGCGTATTTTCATTTCCTTGTAGTTGCCCCAAATCAGCTTTAATACGCCATTTCATCTTCCTTTAATGTCCGTGAGTCGCTGAATCCAAATATGGCACTCGTTTTCGGAATCGTTCGTGGTTATATCCGCTCGCTTACTAAGACATGGTATCTCCTCGGCCCCCTCGCCACGGAATGTAATCAATGGACGTTTGTTATTGTAAGCCGATATCGCGCTCGCTTCTCGCCTTAAGAGCACAGTTCCAGCATTGACTCTTGGCCAGCTATCATGCATTGAAATATTCACTTTCGCTGTATAGGCTGTATTTAATTACAAATGAACCTATTTATCCAACCTAGATCAATAGAGTTCAGTATATATATATATATTTAACGGTTTGTCCAGCGCAAGCTTAAAAAGCGCACGGACGCCAGGTTTTTTTTCCGACTTTTTCACTGAAATCGTTACTGCTTGGCTTCCTTTGATCATAAATAAATACATTATTTTCTACAGAATTCTTCCTCGAGATATCCTTTACAGAATGGTGAAAACATCATCAAAGTCCATCCAGTGGTTCTCGAGATTATCCGTAACATCCAAGAATCGGGGACTTTCTTTTATACTAAGTAGGGATAATGAGCAACAACAACCAGATTTCTTTAGGTAGTTTCAACCAGAAACTTATTCTAGGGAAGGAAGCTTGTAGTTTAAACGGTGACCGTTAATCTCGCAATCATAATGTTGTTAACTT